>JANRMT010062833.1:9225781-9238726 GCA_026402145.1 Polypterus bichir lapradei
TATCTATCTATCTATCTATCTATCTATCTATCTATCTATCTATCTATCTATCTATCTATGTATATATATTTTGTTTTCATATTGTGTTTATTTTTCTATTCTTTATTATGTAAAGCACTTTGAGCTACTGTTTGTATGAATATGTGCTATATAAATAAATGTTGTTGTTGTTGTTGTTATGTAAATATGCTCTTTATAAAGTGGCGCAGGTTGTGCAATGTTATAACTGTAGTGCAAGTTTACAGTGGGGTAATTGTACTTATAAGTACAAACAATTCTACTGTTTCTGAACCACGAGGTCCGTACAGGAAAGGCTTTGAAATGTTTTGCTGTGGCTTTGGCAGCGTGGGCTTGATGCTGTAATACCGAGAATTCTCTTTCCGATCAGCTGCTGCTGTGATTCCCCACTCAGATACAGTGATATAAATACTCCGAGTGGTGCAGTGAGAGTAATATGGAAAAAGATGATCCGCTGTGGCAACCCTTAAAGGGAGCAGCTGAAAGAAGAAAAAGAAGAAGATGGTGCAGTGAGAGTAACAACGCTAAAGCAGTTATGGTATTTGGAATACTATGGCTATTCCCTGGACCATTATATTGTTACAGGTAATCTACAATCAGATGCATTACACTAAACAATATGCGGTTAGTTTCAGTGTATTTATAAAGCCGCATCAGAAATGTTCTAAGAAATAAAGGGTAACCACACAGGAACAGTAGCACTGCTTTGACGCTGGGTGCCACCAGTCTTCAAAACCGAGCGGAGAACTTGCGTACGACAGGGTATGAGGTACCGTGGAAAAGTGCGTGGCTTTATGCCAAGTGTAAGTTTTATACATCACGATTTGAACGTGGAAAAGTTCTTAAGCAACATTTCTGTGCGTACACACCGTTCATACATGAGGCCCCTGTTCTTTATCTGTGTGAAATCTTCATAAATGTCCCAGAATACCATGCAATTCCAATTGAAATTTTGGGTTTGAGTTACATTCTTTGATAGCTATACTTTTTCCTAAATAAAATAACTATGATATGTGTATAATATGCATTGCAACAGACTGGGAGAATGTCCGTTGCTATGTTTCTGATGTTTCCAGGGTAGATGATGATTCAGTACAAATACAAAATGAAGAAAGCATGTTTAGTCAATAGAAATATGGATTTAATATCATTAATATAACTTACTCACCTAAAACTCTTATTGTTTTCATTTTTTCTGACAAATGTCAAAACTAGTTATTGAGTTGATTAAGATTTCTGAATAAATGTACATTTACACAAAAAAGAGAAAAACAGATACTCTCATCTCCTATGATGAAGTACAGTAAAACCTCAATTACCCATCAGGGGACTGAGGCCGTGACAGATAACAGTAAATTAGTTTAGCAAATAGTCGTATTTACTTACACAAAAAAAAAATGCCCCAACTCATTCTCTTGGTCACACCCTTGATCTTGTTATTTACACATGGTATTTCAATTAATAATATTGAAATATGTGGATTTGAATATTACTGTTTATGTTTCTACTGCAAGTTGTGCTCCATGCTATTCTCGCTTTTTAATTCTTCTATTATATCTGATTTTAAAACCATATTTTCCAGTTTTGATGCATAAGGCCAGTGCGATACTATTGATGATTCTGTCTTAGCTTTAAATTCATCATGTTTTAGACTCTATTGCTCCCCTCAAAATATGCTGTAGGAAGGGAAGACCTGGTCCATGGCTTAATGACACCACACAGCAACTGCACCTTGCCTGCACGATTGCTGAACAGCAGTAGAAGAAAGATAGGCAGACTATGTCTAGGCAGATTTTTAGGACTTCTCTGTTCAATGTCCAGAAAGTAGATAAGAAATGTAAACATGACTACTTCTCAAATTTGGTATCCTCTCATTTTCACAAACTCATCTAATGCAATTTATGCGGCTCTTTAACCCCATTCAGAGAATGGAATTAAATAGTACTGTTCATTCATGTGAGCAGCTTCTTTCATTTTTTTGTCAGCAGAATCGATACTATCCACTCTGGTATTGTTCCAACTGGTTATGTACTTCCTGTTGTTAACCATAGCATTGTTTTGAAATCCTTCAATGTTGTTTCACTTTCATAGCTAAAAATTACTATTGACTCACTTAGTCCTACTTATTTTCCTCTTCATGTCTTTCCACCATGCCTCTTACTGGAAGCTTTTGATATCTTGGGTCCAGCATTGTTGGCTGTTATAAATGGATCTATTAGTGAGGGGGTTGTGCCCTCTTTTTTT
Source organism: Polypterus bichir lapradei (assembly GCA_026402145.1). Lineage (NCBI taxonomy): Eukaryota > Metazoa > Chordata > Cladistia > Polypteriformes > Polypteridae > Polypterus > Polypterus bichir. The sequence continues at coordinate 9,228,044 of JANRMT010062833.1, forward strand.
TAATGATGCAGTGGTGCAACCCTATTTTAATCAGATAGAATTACATCCTGGTGTGTTAGCTAATTTTTACTTGAATTCCCAATTACCATTTAGCTTTTTGGCTAAAATATTAGAAAAAAATATTTCTATTCAATTGGTTGATTATCTTAACTCCAGATAATTCTATCTGATTAAAATAGGGTTGCACCACTGCATGATTAAAATTTATTTGAGATCCACCAATCTGGCTTTAGGCATTATCATGGTGTGGAGACTGCCGTCCAGAAAGTATTTAATGACATCTCTCTTATTACTGACTAAGGTAGGGCAGCAGTTATTTTCCTCCCAGACCTTTCTCAGCTTTTGACACTATTGATCATGAGATCTTATTGTTGTGGCTTGAACATCTGGTGGGGCTTAAAGGGGCTGCTCTTAGCTGGTTTAGGTCATATCTTACTGACAGACACTTTTCAATAACTTTCAATTCCTCCTTTTTACTCCTTATAAATGTAGTGGTTTTTAGGGTTCCATTCTGGGTCCTATTTTATTTTCTATATATGTCCATTCTATAGGTGCTGTTTTTAGGAATGTTTAATGTTTCGTTTCATTGTTAAGCTAATGACACGCAGGTCTATATTCCTGTGTGTAACTCTTCGATGAATCGGCTACACAGTTGTCTTGCAGAACTAAGATCCTAGATGGCTGACAATTTTCTCAATCTTAATCAAAATAAAACAGAAGTGCTGACAGCTGGTCTTGCAGCCAAAGCTCAAATTGGTTTTGATCTCCTTGGCTTTTTCGTACACTTTTGCAAACCTCATGTTTGGAATCTTGGGGTTATTTTTGATAGTAATGTGTCTTTTGAGAAACAGATAAATATTGTGGTCAATAGTTGCTTTTTCCAGCTTCATCTTTTAGCCAAGGGTAAGTCTTATTATCACCTAGGTATCTTGAGAAAGTTACTCATGCTTTTATCTTTTCTTGGCTTGATTACTGCAACTCGTTGTATTGTGGGATCAGCAAATCCCTGATAGGTAGGTTGCAGTTGGTCCAGAATGCTGCTGTTCGTTTTTTGGACAGGGCAAGAAAGTGTTTCTGTAGCTCCAATTTTAGCCTCTTTACACTGGCTGCCTGTTAGTTACAGAACTGATTTTAAAATTTTGCTGCTGGTTTTTAAATCAATACTTGAGTATGCTCCCACTTATATATCCGTATTATGTGTTATATACCAGCCATCCAGAGAGCTTAGATCTACCAGTTTGTTGTCTCTTGTTGTCCCTCCATTTAAATGTAAAACTAAGGGAGATAGGGCTTTTGCATATGCTGCACCTCCTGTGTGGAATTCTTTACCTAATTACATTAAGGAGTCACCCTCGATTGAACTATTTAAAAAGAGATTGAAGATGCATTTCCATTTCTAGCTTTCTGTGACCTTCAGTGATACTAATGGTTCCTCCCTAATAGTCATTTGTTTGTTTTCAATCTCTTGCTATGTTTGTATTGTATTGTATTTAATTTATTTATGCTTATTGTATATTTTATATAAAAGCACTTTGTCTATAGCATTACTGATGTTGTCTTAAATGTGCTCTATAAATAAATTGACATTGACTTTGACATAAAAGGAAAGTAAAGTGATAAACTGATTTATTTTTAATTTATAACATAATAGATTTTCTATCTTCTGTGTTACATAAAGATTATACTTATTCTAATTAATAATTTTTTATAAAAAATTCTGATTTCTTAATTCATCGTAATCTGCCATGAATCCATGGAGATAGCTTGTCGTATAAACATACAGCTCTCAACTGTAATCAATATTTGTAATTTTGTGCGGAATCTGCTACTGTATTCTTGACCCATACATAAACGTGTTATTTTACTGCTTGGCTGCATTTACATCACATTTACAATGTGTTATGTATGGTTAAAGCAGTACTACCATATGTTTCAACATCACTAGTTACTTGCTGTTGTCTCTTTGATAATTTCTCTTCTGTTAATATTTTCTTTTTTTTTAATCTGTGTTTTCTAGTAATCAAGCATCTTCCAGGCTATGGCTGGACACTACTGAAATTAAAAACATTGGTCCTGGAGGGCTGCAGTGGCTGCAGGTTTTTGCTCCAATCCAGTTGCTTAATTACAAAACATTCCTTGCCAGTAACAGATCTTATTTTATTTCCTGGCTTTTTAGTGTTTTAACTCTGCAATGTCAGGTCATTCTTATATTCTTATATTGCAGATACAGTATATTGTAGATTTTTTTTTTTTTCCTTTCTAAGGATATCATCCAAATGACTTGAAGCCTAAAACAGATGAGTAATTCTCAGAACTTTGATTTTGTCTCTTCAGTTTTCCTCTAAATATTTTATTAAACCAGATAGTGTATGATGAATGAACACAGGTGTAAATGGAAACAAGCTAGATGAAGCACTGTTGGTTCCTTTGTCACTTGCATCTTATTGTTAAGAGAGAGCAATTAAAACAGTGAATGCAGCTCTTTAAGGCTAAAATAAGCAATTAAGGAGTGGAAACCTTAGCAAGCGAGACAACTAAAATGAAGCAGAAAAAGTGTCTCTTGAGCAACAAGTGCTTTATCAGCAATAATTGCCTTCTCCTGAATCAGTTGGGTTGGGGCAAAAACCTGTAGCCACTGCAGCCTTCCAGGACTGACGCTGCTCACCACTACCTCAGAATGAGGCACAAACTTCTCTGATAGGGTTACTAACAAAAATCACAGGTTGTCTCCATTATAATTAAAATAGTCAATAATTCATTTTTTATAATCCTAATTTCAAAGCAATAGTATATCAAAAATTTTTTTTGTCACAAAATTTCATTGTAGCCGACCCTGACTGAAATTGATACACACTCTAAGAAAAGTTAATGTTGGTCTTGTTTTTGGTGCACAGAAATGGCACAATTTATTATTTTGAACTTCATTTATGATTTTCAAGCAACAACGATATCAAAATAAAACATAGAGAATTACCTTATAAGTTTGGTTTTGGAAACTAACCTACACTGCTCAATGTGTCTGGCACTATTAAGGTTAAAGAGGACCACATGTTAGGTGCTGCTGATTTGGGTGTACCGATCCTGTTAGGAGCAGGCTAATTTCCCTGTAAGTCCAGCTTGGAATGCTGTATCTATTAGATACTTTAAATTAACACCTTTTAACTTCATATTGTACCTTCAATTTGGTAATCCCAATCTAATGCACTCCCTCTGCCTTCTCACCACCCTACCCAGTAAATGGTCAGGAGGAGTTTCCCTAAATGTATTTCACGCCCTGAAAAAACAAAAGATTCTGACAAAATGCAATCTCAGAGACCACATCCTGGTCCTTAATAAACAAGTCATTGTGGGCAGGCCTCCTGATCAGAAACTATGCAGTCACTCTCAGCAGATCAAGTGAAGCAGAAATGCACTTCCTCTGATATTGCCAGAAATATAGAGTATAAGATACACAAGAACATTAATACTAAACAAGACTTTTGTTTTTCAGTTTAATAACCATACAAAAACTGAAAATAATCCATAGTTTTTCCATGAATCAGTTGTTTTCTACTATAGTGGAGCAGAAACCAAAGGGGCAATAGGCAAAACCCATAGTTTTATTGGACATAATGTGCTCCATTGATAAAAATCAAAAAATGGAAAAATAACAAAGTTATTACAGTAGCAACCCAGTATGTTAATAAAGCATGGAAAACACTGAGAAACTCTAAACTGGAAGGAATATCTTGGGAATTGCATTGATATAAAGATAGTCCTTTATGTTTAGTTTTACTAATCCTCATTTATAATTGTTATTCGCTTTTCTTAAACATATCAGAGATTCTTTGGCATTCTAACACATTTTTTTTACTCTTCTTATAAAGATGTTCTTCTGTCTTTCAGAAAATTACTGAGTGATTGAAAGGCTACAACTTCACGCATTTTTGCCTGAAGGGGTAGATATCTAAGATATCTTGCACCCTAAAGGAAGCTCATTAAGCGCATCTGCCCTATAAATATTTTAGAAGCAAGATTACAATTACTGTCATTATGAAACATTCTTTGTTATATGAATCTTTTGCTGCCAAATTCCTACTGTACATTCGGAAATAAGCCCACTGTGCTATGAGAAAACAGATGCAGAGGGATTCATCCTGTTCATCCAGAACCTAGATTTTCTTTTCTCTAGTCTCACTTTTTGCCTTGTTTAAAATTGCAATACCTTCTTAAAAATGATTTTGCCTTAGATCTGCTTAATTCCAAAATTCCAGCAGTATATGCTGTGTAGCAATATCTTGTTTCCTTCTTTTGATCTAGATGGCATTTTAGTTAATAGATAGATAGATAGATACTTTATTAATCCCAAGGGGAAATTCAAATAATCCAGCAGCAGTATACTGATACAAAAAACAAAAACAAAAAAAAAACAAACAAAAAAAAAATATTAAATTAAAGAGTAATAAAAATGCATGTAAAAACAGACAATAACTTTGAATAATGTTAGCATTTACTCCCCCGGGTGGAATTGAAGAGTCGCATAGTGTGGGGGAGGAACGATCTCCTCAGTCTGTCAGTGGAGCAAGACAGTGACAAAAGTCTGTCACTGAAGCTACTCCTCTGTCTAAAGATGATACTGTTCAGTGGATGCAGTGGATTCTCCATGATTGACAGGATCCTGCTCAGCGCCCGTTGCTCTGCCACAGATGTCAAACTGTCCAGCTCCGTGCCTACAATAGAGCCTGCCTTCCTCACCAGTTTGTCCAGGCATGAGGTGTCCCTCTTCTTTATGCTGCCTCCCTAGCACACCACCGTGTAGAATAGGGCGCTCGCCACAACCGTCTGATAGAACATCTGCAGCATCTAATTGCAGATGTTGAAGGATGCCAACCTTCTAAGAAAGTATTTTCGGCTCTGGCCTTTCTTATACAGAGCATCAGTATTGGCAGTCCAGTCCAATTTGTCATCCAGCTGCACTCCCAGGTATTTATAGGTCTGTACCCTCTGCACACAGTCTGCTCTGATGATCATGGGGTGCATGAGGGGCCTGGGCCTCCTAAAATCCACCACCAGTTCCTTGGTCTTGCTGGTGGTCATGTGTAAGTGGCTTGAGTCACACCATTTAACAAAGTCTTTGATTAGCTTCCTGTACTCCTCCTCCTGCCCACTCCTGATGCAGCCCACAATAGCAGTGTCATCAGCGAACTTTTGCACATGGCAGGACTCCGAATCGTTTTGGAAGTCTGATGTACACTCACCTAAAGGATTATTAGGAACACCTGTTCAATTTCTCATTATTGCAATTATCTAATCAACCAATCACATGGCAGTTGCTTCAATGCATTTAGGGGTGTGGTCCTGGTCAAGACAATCTCCTGAACTCCAAACTGAATGTCAGAATGGGAAAGAAAGGTGATTTAAGCAATTTTGAGCGTGGCATGGTTGTTGGTGCCAGACGGGCCGGTCTGAGTATTTCACAATCTGCTCAGTTACTGGGATTTTCACGCACAACCATTTCTAGGGTTTACAAAGAATGGTGTGAAAAGGGAAAAACATCCAGTATGCGGCAGTCCTGTGGGCGAAAATGCCTTGTTGATGCTAGAGGTCAGAGGAGAATGGGCCGACTGATTCAAGCTGATAGAAGAGCAACTTTGACTGAAATAACCACTCGTTACAACCGAGGTATGCAGCAAAGCATTTGTGAAGCCACAACACGCACAACCTTGAGGCGGATGGGCTACAACAGCAGAAGACCCCACCGGGTACCACTCATCTCCACTACAAATAGGAAAAAGAGGCTACAATTTGCACAAGCCCACCAAAATTGGACAGTTGAAGACTGGAAAAATGTTGCCTGGTCTGATGAGTCTCGATTTCTGTTGAGACATTCAAATGGTAGAGTCAGAATTTGGCGTAAACAGAATGAGAACATGGATCCATCATGCCTTGTTACCACTGTGCAGGCTGGTGGTGGTGGTGTAATGGTGTGGGGGATGTTTTCTTGGCACACTTTAGGCCCCTTAGTGCCAATTGGGCATCGTTTAAATGCCACAGGCTACCTGAGCATTGTTTCTGACCATGTCCATCCCTTCATGACCACCATGTACCCATCCTCTGATGGCTACTTCCAGCAGGATAATGCACCATGTCACAAAGCTCGAATCATTTCAAATTGGTTTCTTGAACATGACAATGAGTTCACTGTACTAAAATGGCCCCCACAGTCACCAGATCTCAACCCAATAGAGCATCTTTGAGATGTGGTGGAACGGGAGCTTTGTGTCCTGGATGTGCATCCCACAAATCTCCATCAACTGCAACATGCTATCCTATCAATATGGGCCAACATTTCTAAAGAATGTTTTCAGCACCTTGTTGAATCAATGCCACGTAGAATTAAGGCAGTTCTGAAGGCGAAAGGGGGTCAAACACCGTATTAGTATGGTGTTCCTAATAATCCTTTAGGTGAGTGTATATAGGCTGAACAGGACCAGAGAAAGTACAGTCCCCTGAGGCACTCCTGTGTGGCTGACCACAATGTCAGACCTGCAGTTCCCAAGACGCACATACTGAGGTCTGTCTGTAAGATAGTCCACGATCCATGGCACCAGGTGTGAGTCTACACTCATCTCTGTCAGCTTGTCCCTAAGGAGCAAAGGTTGGATGGTGTTGAAGGCGCTAGAGAAGTCCAAAAACATAATTCTTACAGCACCACTGCCTCTGTCCAGGTAGGAGAGGGATCGGTGTAGCATATAGATGATGACATCCTCCACTCCCACCTTCTCCTGGTATGCGAACTGCAGAGGGTCAAGAGCGTGGCAGACCTGTGGCCTCAGGTGGTGAAGCATAGTCTTCATCACATGTGACATTAGAGCAACAGGCCGGAAGTCATTCCGCTCACTAGGACTTGATACCTTTGGGACTGGGGTGATACAAGATGTTTTCCAAATCCTCGGGACTCTCCCCTGTTCCAAGTTCAGGTTGAAGATGCGCTGTAGAGGACTCCCCAGTTCCAACGCACAGGCCTTCAGCATTCGTGGCGATACACCATCTGGACCCGCTGCTTTGCTGGCACGAAGTCTCCTCAGCTCTCTGCTTACCTGGGCTGCTGTAATTGTGGGTGGGGATGTCTCACCTATGCTGGTATCAGCAGAAGGAGGGTTGGAGGATGAAGTACTCCGAGGTGAGAGTGGGTTAGGGTGGTCAAACCTGTTAAAGAAGTTGTTCATTAAGTTTGCTTTCGTCTCTCTTGATGGTGGCACCCCGCTTCGAACTGCAGCCAGTGATGATCTTCATCCCATCCCACACTTCCTTCATGCTGTTACTCTGCAATTTCTGCTCCAGCTTTCTCCCGTACTTCTCCTTCGCCGCCCTGAGCTGGACTCGGAGTTCCTTCTGCACACACTTGAGCTCATGCTGATCACCGCCTTTAAAAGCCCTTTTCTTATGGTTCAAAAGGCCCTTGATGTCACTTGTAATCCATGGCTTGTTGTTAGCATAGCAGCGTACTGTTCTTACTGGAACTACAATATCCAGAAGTTGATGTAATCAGTTGTGCAGTCAACAGCCTCTTCAATGTTCTCGCTATGTGACCCCCAGCAGTATATCCCAGTCTGTAGTTCCAAAGCAATCTTTCAGAGCCTGCTCTGCCTCAGGGGACCACTTCCTGAAAGATCGTGTGGTTGTAGGTAGCGCCTTCACTCTTGGTTTGTAGTGAGGCTGAAGCAGAACCAGGTTATGATCTGCTTTCCCAAGTGCAGGCAGCGGGGTGGCGCTGCATGCGTCTTTAACGTTTGCATACAGTAGGTCAATAGTCCTATTTCCCCGGGTGTTACAGTCCACAATTTGGGAGAAGGCAGGTAATGTTTTATCCAGTGTTACATGGTTAAAGTCTCCAGCAATTAGCACAAGCACCTCAGGGTGCTGCATTTGTAACTTAGCAACTGCGGAATGGATGATTTCACTCGCTATCTCCGCATTCGCTCGAGGGGGGATGTAAACAATAACAACATTCACATGTCCAAAATCTCTTGGCAAATAATAGGGACACAGCCTTACGGCCAACAGTTCGATGTCCCTGGAGCAATTGGAGATTTTAACGTTTATATGTCCAGAGTTGCACCACCTTGTATTCACATAGAGAGCGAGTCTTCCTCCTTTCCACTTCCCACAGGTATTTGCGTCTCTGTCCGCTCTAACAGGGCTAAACCCGGGTAGCTCCACGTTAGCATCTGGGATGGTAGTTGTTAGCCACGTTTCACTAAAACACAGCTAGCTGCATTCTCTGTAGGTTCTGACATTTTTCACCAGCACAGCCAGTTCGTCGATCTTATTTGGTAGTGAGTTCACATTTCCAAGGATCACAGAAGGCACCGACAGTTTATAACGCCATTTTCTCGCAAGCTGCTTGGCTTTTATGTTATCTTTTATCTTTGCTCCAGCTCGGCTGCCCCGATATCGTCTTCTTACCTCGTCAGGTAAATAGGGAACCACACCGGCGTGGGCATTTCTTCTCAGTGCTTTAAGCTGACTACTTGAATAGGCGAGTCTCGGAGTGTAAAAATCCATGTCAAGTAGTAAAAATAGTAAAAAGTGTGCAGGGAGCGATTCCACATAAAAGAAAGTGGTAGAAGTGATCAGTGAAATAGAGAAAAAATAGAAAAAAAAGTAAAAAGATAAAGTCATACACGGAGCTGCTGGAATGGCTACCACTCGCGCCGGAAATTTAACTTTAATAACTACATTATTAAGCAAAAATCAATTTACATGCATTCTGGTGGTCTGCTTAAAGCTTAAACACATGGATATAAGCACAACAATCTCATTATCTGAACAAAATTATCAGGAAGACAGCTTTTTATAGAGTTATAATGTAATTAAGATGTCATTGTTATTTAGGTATTTATAGTGTTTTTAAAAAGAAATATTTGCCTTCAGATATATATTATAAGATGAGTGTAGAATTATTGTTAATCATGAAATGTATACTTATTACACGATATATGCAATTGCTTGTAATACAGTACATATACTGCAGTTATGTCGATATTTCTTCCATTTAAAATGAAAAAAATAAATGTTTTTCTGTCTTTGTTATACCCTATGTATAACTTGATAGGCAACTTAAACTCATTCTCCCATTACTACACCAGAGACGTTTGATTAACTTTTTTAATGCAGCAAAGGTAAAACTGAAACAGAAAATAATAAGTAAATATTCATTTATAGATAACTAGCAAAATACCCACGCTTCGCAGCGGTGAAGTACTGCCTTAAAATTTTTATTAAGAAGAAAATTTAACCTTTTTAAACTGAGGGAAAATATGCCAATAATTATTTGTTAAGGATCTCTTTGTATACCATGTTGTCAGTTCGGCCCTCCGGTTGTAATATGACCAAGCTGTGTGCTGAGCTTACTCTTGAGCATGTAACTTACAGTTGGCCATGTGAACAGTAATCTTGTCTCAAATCTCACAGCTTGGATTGCTGCTGTCATAATCGGTTTGAGTTTCATGGTTTCTTTCAATTACGATAGTATTTGCAGGATTTGTTGTGTTGAAGTGACATTCGGCATCTGTCAAGCATTGTAAGCACACAACCGGTTTCATCGATAAAATCACATCCAGCTTTTGAGAGTTTAAACACTCATAAACATCAAAGTGTCCACTACTGAAATCGTCACCTGTGAATCTAAGATGTTTAAGAGGCATTGGCGGTTGTCGAAAGGTGTAAAATATTTGGCCATTTCGGTACACTTGAAAGCGACAACCGAACAATTCAGCGGCAGCCATCAACTCACATGCAGAACCATAGGTGAAGGGCTTAAGCATTTCACTCTTATAGTGCTCCTGTGTAGTATAATTATCTCCTGTACTGTCATCAGTCCACACCTTGAACCTGTCCCAGTCATTCAATACATAAGACACAATGTTCCTCCGGATATCAAGAGTGAGCCTGATATGGCCGTGCAATATGTAACAAAGAGAATGGAAAAGGTAGGTGCCATCTCCGGGCATGGAAACCACTCAGTAAGTGACAGTTCTTTGATCGATAGTGATCACCTCGATAGACATGGTAATGGGGGTTGGAATGATAAAGGAAATGGGTACCTGAGCAATGTAAAGTAAGTCTAAAATACCTATACAATAACTATAATTGTAATAAACAAACAATAAAACAGCGTAGAAGCCGTGGATTAAACAAAAAGGCTGTAGTTATCAGTAGGGAGACGTGAATCCCATGGCGAAGCAAGGAAGGGAATGTAGAGACCGGAGCGACGGACGGTCTTATATAGGCAGGCAGCCAACAACGTGGGAGGCGTTGGGATGGAGGACCCAACGCCACCTCACACAGTGACTGAGCTGCAGGCTATGGACGTATATATGTACGTAAGTAGGATTCAGTTAGCGTTGGGAACCCATGTACCAAATTTCTTGAAGATGGGCCCATAAGTAACAAAGACTGTTGAAAAGTTCAATATGGCGGCCGACAGTGGCATCATACCACCGAAATAAGTACGTACATTGGTTTCGGTTAGCTCAGGGAAGCCACCTACCAAATTTCATGAAGATGGGGCCGTAAATAAGAAAGTTCAACATGGCGGACGTTGTTGACCGTTATGACCGTTACGCGTAGAATTTCTAAATGAAACCTGCTAAACTTTTGTAAGTAAGCTGTAAGGAATGAGCCTGCCAAATTTCAGCC
>JANRMT010062833.1:9238826-9278826 GCA_026402145.1 Polypterus bichir lapradei
AACTTTTGTAAGTAAGCTGTAAGGAATGAGCCTGCCAAATTTCAGCCTTCTACCTGCACGGGAAGTTTGAGAATTAGTGACGTTGGAAAGTTCAATATGGCGGCCAACAGTGGTGTCATACCAACGAAATAAGTACGTACATCGGTTTCCATTAAAAGTTTAATATGGCAGCCGACAGTGGCATCATACCACCGAAATAAGTACCAAATTTCAGCCTTCTACCTACACGGGAAGTTGGAGAATTAGTGACGTTGGAAAGTTCAATATGGCGGCTGACAGTGGCGTCATACCACCGAAATAAGTATGTACATTGGTTTCGGTTAGCGCAGGGAAGCCGCCTACCAAATTTCGTGAAGATGGGGCCATGAATAAGAAAGTTCAATATGGCGGATGTCGTTGACCGTTATGACCATTACGCGTAGAATTTCAAAATGAAACCTGCTTAACTTTTGTAAGTAAGCTGTAAGGAATGGGCCTGCCAAATTTCAGCCTTCTACCTACACGGGAAGTTGGAGAATTTGTGACGTTTGGAAAATTCAATATGGCGGCCAACAGTGGCGTCATACCATCGAAATAAGTACGTACATCGGTTTCCGTTAGCACAGGGAAGCCGCCTACCAAATTTCAGCCTTCTACCTACACGGGAAGTTGGAGAATTAGTGATGAGTCAGTCAGTCAGTGAGTGAGTGAGTGAGTGAGTGAGTGAGTGAGTGAGGGCTTTGCCTTTTATTAGTATAGATGCATAAAACACATGAATATTACACCTGCTGACCAGATGTGTTACTGTTAGATAAAATATAGCCACATCACAATTATACTGAAATTATAACAGTAAATATACAAGTTAAACTATTCTAATATATGAAATATTACATGTTACTACAAACACACAGATAAAGAATATTAAACATATTGGCAGTGCTTTTAAACAGTGTAAACATCCTCATGCTTCTTCCTTCAAGTTGCTTCATATTGCTTCATCCAATGCTGACACATAAAAGGGTCTTTACTGTATTAAAAAGCACTTCCATATACATAAGACCAACAAATGGCAGTATTCTAAATACAGATCTTAACTAAAAACACAAAGTAATTAATATAACACATTACCACTCTTAATCAACAATACTGAATGCTGCAAACTTTATTAATCGCCTTTGTTAAATGTATAATTTAAGTTGTGCCACTGGTTAACATTATTCATCCTTAGGCGGATTGGTACAAGTGAAACAATCTGTTTCTTAATGCGGACAAGAAGAAAGGGATGATTGTTGACTTCAGGAAGGTCCATGCTGTCCAAACTCCTCTGCACATAGAGGGTTCTGTGGTGGAACTAGTCAATAGCACAAAATTCATTGATGTTCACCAGGCACTTGACCTTACTTGGTCAAGTAACACCACCTCCATAGCCAAGAAGGTGCAGCAGTGTCTCCACTTCTTTCAGTGGCTGAACAAGGCAAGCCTGCTCCCTCAGTTCTCACCAAATTCTACCAGGGCACCACCAAGAGAGTTCTGACCAGCTGAATCACTGTCTGGTTTGGCAGTGTCTCTGACTCTAAGGTCCTACAATGCATAGTGCACATGGCAGAAAAGGCCTTTGGAACCACTGTGCCCTCCTTTAAAGACATCTTTATAAAGTGTTGCATCTGCAAAGCCTGTATTATTTTGAAGGATTGATCTCACTACTCCCATGATCTCTTTGTCCCCTTCCATCTACCAGAAGGTACTGTAGCACCAAGCCCTGTTCTGCCAGGTACTGCAACAGCTTCTATCCCTTGGCTGTTGGGAGTCTGAACTCTGTGTTGCTACCTCCCCTAGAACTGCTCCTAGTAGTTTATTTACATGCAGTACATTTGTTACATTTATCACTACAGTTGTGTCTAATTATTAGCTGTTATTATTGATTTATTTATGTATTGCTATCTGTTTCAAATTATTACTGTCTGTTCACTTATCTCTTATTTATTTTTTATCTATTTTTAATATAGTCATTTTTTTTACTTGTCTTGCACTTGTCGTGTGTTGATGTGTATGTTGCCACAGTCCTGAGGAAGGTTATTTTGTGCCACAGTATGCTACAATACTGTGTATGGATGGTATGACAATAAAGCCACTTGACTGGACTTCATTTGGATCAATGTGGTTAAAATGAAGCAATAAAGAAACTATTAGTAGTCAGAGACATGGGTAATGGACTATCAGATAAGCAAAACAATTGTTACCCTTTCTGTATTGAATATTATGTTGCTCTCTGTTAAAAGAAAGTTTTCTTATCAGGCATGTTTTAAGTAAAAATGCAACTGTTCTAATCCAGTATCATTTAATTTAGTACAGTTTAATCTGGATCCAGCATAGTGTAAATGCCTCTAAAGACCTTGCCACTGTACTTGGAAGTTATCAGAATGATTCCAGGAGCATGACGGTGAATTCAGCTCAACACAAACACCATGTCCTCCCCACATTCTATTCCAATTCAGTGTCTTCGGGACTGAATGAAAGAAGTTATCAGCTACTTTATAAGAATTAAGGAACACATTGGACACCACAATTGCGAGTATCCCTTTGCCACATTTGACGCCTTGTTGACACATGCACCTAACAAATTTTGGCTGTCCTAAGAGTAAACGGTGACCAACATTATATTAGCATGGTGCATATAATAATGACCATCTGGGTGCCCTATGTGACATTCTACTTGGCCCCACTCCACATCCCTTGAAAACATTTCAATATTCAAGAATAAAAAAAGAAAACATACTTTATTAAATTCTGGACATAAAACTTTATTAAATGTTAAGGTTAATAAAATGTAACAATATGCACAATTCAAAGAATAAACACAAATAACCATTTATTAAAACCACAATGAATATTTTAGCAGTTGAACAACTGTATATTAAAACTGTATACAGTATCTGGGTCAATTGGTAACCCCCCTATATATAAGATTAATTTAGTTAAAAATAAAAAGGCTTCTTTTTAGTTAGCCTTTAAAACCTGTTTATATTTTCCCCTGTGTTCTATATGCTATTGAAAAAACAAATACATTATCGCTGTTGTAATTATTAGTAATAACAATCAACTGCTGTACCAACAATTAGATACAGTAGTTTATGTCACTATAGAGTTTGAAGTTTGTATAAATATAGACTTAATTTAGACATAATCCCATTCCATTATAGTCATTAATAAATATAATTTAATGGCAGTTGCACCTGAATTCTTTTCAGATGGTTGAAAAGCATTACCCAATATATATATTAGTGGTCAAAATGAAGAATGAAAAGTACAAGTGATAAATGTTGGGACACCAATCCGGTCATTCCTGTTTAATCCAAAGCAAATTTAAACCAAAACAGATGCTCTATGGCACAAAATATAAAATAAAAGCAGAAAGAATTCCTAGACTCTGTTGGATTGTTCTTTCTGGTAGCCACAATACAGAAGGTCCGTCACTCAATGTGCTCTGCCTTACAGAGTGACGCCTCCTTCTGGTGACCCAATGATTTATAGGTGGGAGAACCGAAGGGTCAGATTCAGTTGCCCTCACTTTGTATCTTCTCAGCACTGTGGAGAGAACAGAAGAGGACATGAATAGCAACAGCACCCCTTATCGTCCAGGAGTGGTATTACATACCTCAGGTATATATCTCCAAATTTTATACAGAGAAAAAACAAATCAGACCCATGAATTGAATCATTCAAAGTTTTATTATCCTGCTGCCAATAGCCCACTAGCTAAAATAACAACTGCTGTTTATAGTAAAAAAAAAATCCCAACAGTTTTGATGCTAAATGGTCAATAAATTACAAATATTTAAGGAGCACTTTTCGGAATCAAAACAGGATTAGTCAATATACTAAACAACCATGATATTTCATTCTGCCTTCAATTCAAATGCATGTGAGTTTTGTGAATGTGCCTTTCCTGTTTATCTTTTGCAAAAAAGTTTTCTGGAAATAAGTATTAATAGTATTTTAGCAAAAGTACATCTATTTTGAGCATTTTGAGGAAGCAAATGATTAATGGAAATTTTACGACACAAGTTTAGTTTTTTTTTCCAAGGATGTTTTTCACATCGTTTGCCATTGTCCAGGGTTGGCCCCATTCATTTTTAAAATTTGTTATGTTCTTTCTCCATGAAATGTAATTAAAAATATTTCTCACTTACCACTGCAAACTACATAGGGTAAGTAACATTTAAAAAAAATATCATTTTTGAGTGGTGTAGTCCTTTAAACTGAGTAGTGTAATGTGTAATTTAGGGGATGAACCTCACTGGGTTCAATCAACTATTTTAAATATTTACTATGTTTAAAGAAAAAAATTAGTTTATATAAAATTATGGTCCCTTTTGTTTATCTCATTTTAATGTGTACATTTGCTAGTCTGTCAATAATTTGAATTTATATGGAAAGTTTGCTTTCCTTAAACCATTTCTATCTTATGCCTAGTAATGTACAATAATGTCCCATCACAAGATTGAAGGAGAACACTCTATGTCTGATGTTTCTGCTTTATTGGTCTACCACTATGCCCTTTTGACTTCAATTACATGTCAGCACCCTAAGGACTAAGTACTGCTATCCAGTTCAGCTTTTCAAACTGCCAATCTAAAAGACATTGATCCAAATGCAAATGTTATCTGATAGAACTGCAACATTTTAGGCTCCCTTGTGTCAGCTGGTTTGACAGCTAACCCCACTAAGTGAGATGTGTGAAACCAAATCTGTTTGCCAGCTGCTGTTCAATGATGGGATGGTGAAGTATCCTCCTTCATTAAGCCAGTTCAAGTGCTAAATTTCTGCATAACCAAGTCTGAGAAACCCTGAGGCAAATCTTGTTCTATGTCTGCAACACACTATGTTTTAATTTGCATATTATTATATTTGCTGCATACCGTTTCTAGTTCTACTTAATGTTAAGATATGGTATGCTGATATTTTAAGGCAATAAAACCTATTCAGAATCCCAATACAGTATGTAATAATACAACATTTCTCTTGATGCACTCTATGCTAATTAAGTAACCTTAAAATCTGTCAATAATTTATTGGTAGGGGTAAAAATTCTGTAAAAACCAGGATCTGAGCAAAGGCTAAAATTGAACTTAGCTAAGGCTCAAGCAGTCCTCCTCTTTACTTCTACTTGTATTAAATGTCAATACCAAGTATAGTCCTGAGCGATGCCAATGTACAAAACCCTCAATGCCACAAACTCAAAGCATACAAAAATAAGTAGGATTCTGTCTCACAAGATTCAGCTGAGCAGCTGTTGCTGCTAGACCAAAGGGCTAAAATGAAAGTTAATACAGATTCATTAAATAAAGATTGTAAAACATATACCAAACACTATAGAGGTTGTTTTTATTACATATTATTTCATAAATCAAGAAGCAGTTTCTATAAGCTACAGTTGACAAAAGTACCAGAGTGCAGTGGTGTACCATATTTAATAATTTGTATATGTTTGGGCCTAATTATATTTCAGTGCAACACTGCTATGTTGTTAAAGATTATCCAAAGCAAAACAAACCAATAATGTCTCTACCATTAAAAGAAATCTTAGAAGAATAATCTAATATGTATTCATTATACTGTACATAACAAAAACATTCAGAATAAAAAAGATGGCAACTGACGCAGTGGTCAGTGATGCTGATTTCCAGCTCAAAAAACAAAGTTTAGCTGCAGATCACTGTCTGCAAAGAATTTGTACATTGTCCTTTCATCACTTTGGCATGTTCTTCAAATTTCCTTCCACATTTCAAAGACACACATGTTAAGTGAACCTGATATTTCAAAATGTTTCTGTTTGAGTGAGTTTGTTGAATGTGCCCTACGAAGGACAGGCAACCACTTTTTTACCTACACTGCACCTGGTACTGCTGGCATCATGCGACTCAAAAGTTGGATTAAACAAGTTATAATATTATATGGATGGCTTAAGAAGACAAAAACAACAGCATTGCAAACAAGCATCAGTGATATGGTAGTGGTGTATTATTTTAAAATAACAAAAACATAACATGTAAGTTTATATAACTAGAAAATAATAATATATTTTGGATGTGTCAGCCAAAGTTTAGATTTTTTGTATAAACTATGCAGTTTTAATTTTTGAAGTAATCATCTACTTTCAAAAATAACATTCTAGATACAGTGTTATAAGTAATAAAACAATTTATTACAAGTGTAAGACATTCACTGGAGACTGCGTTTACTACTCTCTGGAAGCTGTAAAACCTGAAAAAATGAGTAAAGAGATTAAATTTTGTATATAAGAACTTCAGAAACTACAAAGATAAAAGGAAGCAAAAAAAAAAAATTAGGATACTGGGAAAATGCAGTTTAACACACAAAAGCTCCAAAGAGCGTCAATTATAAACACACAATGTGAGACTCTCCTACAGGAAGCAACCGCCAAGAAGGATTTGGTAGTTTACATTGACACAATGTTCTCTTCATCAAAGAAATGTGCAGAAGGCAAATAACATGTTAGGTTAGGACATTATGATTGGACTATATAATGCATTAGTGAGACTTCATCTGAAGTATTGTGTAACGTTCTGGTCACCAACCACATAAAAAGACAAGATATCACTTAAAGCTCTGCAGAAGAGTGTGTCCAAACACATTCAAGGACTAAAAAATATGTTGTACACTGAGAAATTCAGAGAATTAAATTATTCTCAAGCTGAGGAGAACGCACGGAGACCAAGGGCCTCGTGTTTAAACAATGCGTATGCACAAAAATGCCCATTTTCCCTCTCACTTCAAGATGTATAAAAACTAAACTTACCATAAAGCCACGTACATTTTCACAGCAGCCTCACACCATGCATATGCACTTTTCTGCTTGGTTTTGCAAATGCGCGACACCAAGTGTCAAAGCAGTGCTACTCTTTTTGTGTGGTTCCCTTTATTTTTTTAGATTCGCATGAATGATGTGGTATTTATTAAATTAATTGCATATCATTTACAAATTTAATTCACATGATTATAATCATTTTGTAACAATATAATGGTACATAGAATGGACAAACTATTCCAACTACCATAGCTGCATTGTTAGAAGACATGGTAAATGAAAGAATTAGAAGGGAGCGTGTATTCCAGTTTCCAAGAGCTATCCTCCTGGAGCTGTGTGCTGAACTAGCACTGGCTTTACAAAGGCAGACTTTGAGGAATTGTGCTGTACTTGCACCTTTGCAAGTTCTGCCCACTCTCAGGTTTTTAGCCACAGGAGCTTTTCAACGTGAACTTGCTGACCAATTGGGTATTTCTCAGTCTTTACTAAACCACGCAATGCCAGCTGTATAGGATGGTAGTGTCTGCTTGTCATCCAGATATATAAAATTTCCTTACACTGTGGTTGAACTAGGAAACATGAAAGCGCAATTTGTAGCAACATCCAGTTTTCCAAATGTTGCTGTTGCACAGGCGCTGGACAAGTTGCATCGGCCAGGGACTGATAAATCACCAAAAGAATGAGGCGGCATTACATCACCTATAGCAGGAGAGCCTATAAAAACTGCGACTGGTGCTTTTTCCAACTAGTAGGGCAAAAGGCAGGCAGTCATTTTAAGAACAGCGAGTCACCTCAAAGAGCCATGTAAAGAGCACTGAAAACTGATCCATTGTGGTCCTTGGCACCGACACTACACCATAAACGGACCTTCGGAAACTGAATTTGCTTCCACACTATTAATATGCTGCTGTGTAGTCCACAGAAAGTGTGACTCCAGAACATTGCCTGTCACCACACAGCCAGATGACCTCCCAGCAATTTCTGAGGCAGAGGTGTATGTACAACCAGCGCCCGATGAAGTGCTCAGCAGAGCAGCAGTATCACCATGTGGATTCATGTCTTCGGCATGGGGGTTAGATTTTGTAATATTGTCTGAAACAGAATAAACAGACAGTTGACTGCGAGTTGCCTTTTCATGTTGACTTTGATATCTGACCACTTCTTTTTTATTTCAGGTACTGTGCTATTTTCTGAACTTGAAATTTTCAGTGTTTTAAGCCACACTGTATTACTCAAATACATTTCCTTTTGTTGCTTATACCACTGCTTAAGCCAACATTTTTCCTTGCCTATACTTCACACTCACTGAAATTCTTCTTTTTTCCACATTCTTTTGCCATTGTCTTTTAACAAAACACCATTGTGACATTTTGCTGTTAATCACCCATCCAGCCCTTTTTCTCTTAAGGTAATATGCTGGCTACTACAATACAGTTTGCATCCATGACCATTGACCACCTGTATGTTTTGTGATACTGCTTGCGATTCATACTGTATATGTATGCTCATCCACACTTGGGGCACTGATCTCTAAGTGTGTGCCAGTTTGCGTGAATGCAGCTTTAACATTATCTTATGTGGAGCCACTGGGAAATGTATAAATAATTGTATTACCTCCTGCAATGTAAGGATTAGTTGTAACATACTCAAATCATCTCTATTGCAAAACTGCATTTTCCTGTTGGTCAAAAAGCATAATGGCACCAACACTTTCATTTTGGCTGACAGTGCATGACTTTTCAGCATAAGTGGATTGATCACATATCGTACAAGAATTGTTACAAATATTATTCCATCTTTTTCAAATCAGTATCTCTTTATGAGTTCATTGTTGTCATGTGCTTGCTGAATAATGCCTAAACATCATCTTCCAGCAGCTCCAAGTGACTTAGAACAGTTCACAAGCTATCCTAAATCCTGGTGAAGCTGGGAGTGGTTTCCACCAATAGGAAAATTGACAAAATGCTGTTACGCCTACCACAAAGACACTTTAGGATTTTTGAGTTAGTAAGAACAGTTTTCCTATTCTGAGATGCTTGATAAATACAGGCACAGGTCTTCAATATTCTCAGAGTCATCAATAAAGTAGATCCAGCAGAATTCTTTGACTAAATGTCAAATCACATACTCAAGAACAACAATTAAAATAAAGGGGAAGTGCATTTATACATGAAGCCATGAAGTACTTCTTTACACAAAGAGTTGGAATCTGAAACAAACTCCTGAATCATGAAGCTAAAGGAGAAACCCTGACACTGTTTAGGTATGTGTATGAGATATTGGTGTAGCTTAGCAATTAGATACCCAAACACGCTTGATGGACTGAATAGGCTTATGTCGTTTCTCAAATTTCTTGTTTTTATGTTGTATGATTTTGGAGATCCGCTTCAAAATCCCTTGGATTTTGCATGTTCTTCTTGTATTCATATGGGATTTTTCTGTTGCAGTGACTCTCAAGTTGAGCTCTGGAGTATCACTGTGGATGAGCCACTTGTATGTCTAATTGATCTAATAGTTTAATTAGCTATTTTTTTCTCCCATTAGCATCCAGACAAGAGTACTAGTATAATATTTAAATTTAGAGAAAATTCATACATTTGTATTTTGCCATTACTTTAAGCACTTAATGTTATTTTACCATCTTCTGTTTCATTGTATTTTTTTCTGTGATGTTTGCTTCCTTGATTGTATCCAAACCCTAATGATTAGTGATACGTGGTCAAAACTCAGATGCAAATGATACCAAATGCAACATTTAAGTGTTATGTTCATTTCTGCACTCATTTGTACAATTTCTGGATTCTTTTACATGTAAATGTCATACTAGCACATTTTTGTGAATGCAAAATAAGAGAAGAAAAAAGCTAACTAAATTAATAATGAGATCAATTAGAAGTAAGGCTGACAAATTGATTTTTTAAACTGCTAGGCCCTTCAGCCTGCAGCCACCATAATACTCCTGGACTAAAATTGAGAACCCCTGCTCGACGCAGCTCCTATTTTTGATATATATCCCAAAGATGTGCATGGTTGTGTTTGTTAATGGCTGTAAATTGGAGCAATGTCAGAATGGCATTATGGTTTAACCGAGTTCTGTCCCTATCTTTTTATTTTGCATTTCTTATAAATTATGTTATTATGAATATTGTTTAATTTATCTGTTTAATATCATTTTGTAAAATGGTATGTTTATTTGCTCTTTAATTTAGAACTGGGGGAGTGGAGTCACCTTATACTGTATTTAAGGGAATGTCCCCAGTGCTATTTAGGAGCAAGCAGTACTTGAAATATCAGCTTTGGCATTACATTTATCCCCCGTTCTTTAGTTTTTGTTTCCACTGTAGGAGCTGCCAGCTTGTTGTGTTCAGGGTCTTGATGCATTGCACAGTTGCTAGGGATGGAGTTCTGGTCTTCAAACCAGTCTAATTGTAAGTCATTCCCAAAGCATATAACCTACTAAGATAGACACTTGATGACCCTTCACAACTTGAATCTTGTCCTGGGTGCATTTGAGAAGGTCTAATAGTTTTGCAGCCATGTTCAAAAAAGATGGGATCTGAAACTCTGATATGGAGTAGGGTTCTTGTCTTGATTTAAGAGAAAGGGATAACTGTAATGTTAACTCTAGGATTTAATGGCAGTCATTGTTATGCTGCAACAACTCCTCGTACATATTTAACAATAACATCTACTACTTAATGGCATTTTTATGTCTATTAGAAGTCTTTCTTGAATAACATCATCATCTCACCTGTTTGTATGACATGGGTGTTCTAACAAAGACATGATGCCCTCACGACAAAAAAAAACCGAAAACCTTTTTAAGCAATTTAGCATTAAAGTCAAGCACAAGCCTATTTAAATGCCTCTCAGCACTGAGAATGATAAGCATGAATTTATGATGTACAGTATTTCATGTTTTAGGTGCCCTTATGATTATATGGCTTTTTGATGTGATTTTTGGATTGAATACATTTGTTCCTGACATCACCATTTTTAAAATAAGTATTAACACATTTTTCTAATAAAATAACTTGTTTTTTCAAACCCATGGTTATTTTAGGAAAGTGGAAGGCTTTTTAGATCACTACTTAGATCACTCTTTACAAATGTAACTGACAGGCATGAACATACAGTACATAATACATTTGTGAATGCTTGGTGAATTCTGTGTTATCTGGTTTAACATACTGTAGTATTCACAAAGTTAACAGCCAAAAGCAGTACTGCTGTTAGTCTACTGTACTAATAAAATAGATAGAAACTAACTGTGTTGCTTCTGTATGTATTCATTACACTTGTGTTCTCACAGTATGTTTTAAGATTGTAATTTGAAAGCATGTAATTCCAGGATGTTTCCTAAATTGTTGCATGTAAGTTTCTGTAAATTCCTAATAGAAGAGCAGAATTTAGCATAATCATATTATACGGTAGCACCAAACCATACTTTAAATTAAATTTAAAAAATCACTTAATTCTACATCTTTTTCAACTATACTAAAATCATGTTTGCTGTCAAGCTGTATGGCCCTATTTTACTGTACTGTTGTGCTTTACTTTATATTCTTATTGTTCTTATGTTGTACACTGCAAAGGATGGGAGGAACAAGGGTTCAAAAGTTGAGACAAGAATAAACTATTTTTTTCATTGGCAGATTTCATTAAGGGAATTTGCCTGTAGCCCTTAGTAATTTTCAAGATGTACAAGTATTGTGCTTTTCCCAGATATTAAAAAAGGTCATCCACTTTTGGCATGGGGTAGGTGACAAAACGATATTCCTGGTTCAGCCAACAGAAATTATTGCAAAATCTCCCAAATCCTGTCAGGTTTTGTGATCAATACAATGTGACTGGATCAGGTTCTATAACTATTTAATACAGAACAACTTATTTTTGTATGCCACTCTTCAATGTGTTCTAGCGCAGAGCACTGTCAACAGATTCTCAGGCAAAATGTAAGTTTAGATTATAGTAATTACTAAATACAGTGGAACCTCGGTTCATGATCATAATTTGTTCCAAATCTCTGGTCGTAAACCGATTTGGTTGTGAACCGAATCAATTTCCCCCATAGGATTGTATGTAAATACAATTAATCCATTCTAGACCGTACGAACTGTATGTAAATATATTTTTTTAAAGATTTTTAAGCACAAATATAGTTAACTAGCAAAATACCAGCGCTTCGCAGCAGAGAAAGTAGTGTGTTAAAGAAGTTATGAAAAAGAAAAGGAAACATTTTAAAAATAACATAACATGATTGTCAATGTAATTGTTTTGTCACTGTTATGAGTGTTGCTGTCATCAAGGATTTGATTATCATTATTTCTTTCAATCAGGTTTGTATTTGGAGGATGTGTTTTGTTCAAGTTATATTCCGTGTTTGTCAACCGTTGCAAAGATAACAGGTTTCATTCATCGAAGTGTTCACTACCCAAATCGGTACTCGTGAATCCAAGATGTTTAACAGGCATTCCTGGTATTAAGTTGTGGATTTGCTTGCAAATATTTAGAGGTAGCGTGTCTATGAACTTAATTTAACCTTTCCCAGTCCTGCAAAGTCAGCTCACGTGAGCCGCTCGGAGTACATGCATCGAAGCTTCTCAGCTGTGCTTGTGCTATCTCGTGCGATCTCGCGATGTCCACGGCTTTATTTAATGTTAGCTCAGACCCGGCACTTAAAAGTTTCTCTCACACTTCTGCTGAGTTTGCGCCAAACACTATTCTATCCCTGACCATCTCATCTTCGTTTGCATAAGCACAGTCCTTCACCAGCAATTTTAACTCCGCTACAAAGTGCTGAAAAGTCTTGTTTATACCCTGCGTCCTCTCATTAAACTTGTATCTCGTGAATATCATATTCGTCTTAGGCATGAGAAACGCCAGCAGCAGCGTGTCTATAAACCTAATTTAAAGTTAAGCTTTACACCCTGCTTTCCTATTCGTTTGTATAAGCACAGTCCTTCACCAGCAATTTTAACTCCATTACAGCAATTGTAACACTGTTACAAAGTGATCAAAAGTCTCGTTTATACCCTGCGTCTTCTCATTAAACTTGTATCTTGCGAATATCGTATTCGTCGTAGGCATGACAAACGCCAGCAGCAGCCTGTCTATGAACTTAATTTAAACTTTAGGTTTACACCGTGCTTTGTTTCTGCAGTAGCTGCACTTATGAATATGCTTGTATGCGTCACTCACTTCATATTCTTTTGCTGCCTTCTCAATTGTGTAATGCGTTTTTTGAACAGGTTTCATTCATCGAAGTGATCACTACCCAAATTGGTATTCATTAATCTAAGATGTTTAACAGGCATTCCCGGTATTAAGTTGTGGAATTGCCTGCGAATATTTAGCAGCAGCGTGTCTATGAACGTAATTTAAACTTAAGCTTTACACCTTGCTTTCCTATTAATATGCGTACAAAGGCTTGTTCAGCGTCAGAGGGTTTCCGCAGTAGCTGCACTTATGAATATGCTAAGCACAGTCCTTCACCCGTGAATATATACCTTATATGGGCAGGCACTCAATTACATGGGGGGGCGTGATGATGCGGGACGCAACTCTGCCTCACACGGCGACCGAGCTGTAGGCTATGGCCGTATATATGGACGAAAGTAGGTTCCAGTTATGACCGTTACACGTAGAATTTCGAAATGAAACCTGCCTAACTTTTGTAAGTAAGCTGTAAGGAATGACCCTGCCAAATTTCAGCCTTCCACCTACATGGGAAGTTGGAGAATTAGTGATGAGTCAGTGAGTGAGTGAGTGAGTGAGTGAGTGGGTCGGTCAGTCAGTCAGTCAGTCACAACTGACACAAACACCCAGGCTTCCTGCTCAGCTGCATGTGCAGGCTCGCTCACTCTCAGCAGCACGCACCCTCTCTCTCTCTCTCTCTCTCTCAGCAGCACGCAAGCCCGCTCTCTATCTTTCTCAGCAGGACGCGAGCCCGTTCTCTCTCTCTCTCTCTTTCTCTGTAACATTGCAGCAGTTCACACTATAGCCTTGCAAGCCGATCGCTGTATAAACACTTTTTTTTATGAGTTTTAAGCACAGGGATAAAACAGGAACATTTGTATAAATCCGAACTTTATTTAAAAACCAACAACAAGCAACCAAGAAAGTAACATTACAGGAGTTCGCACTATAGCCTTGCAACCGATCGCTGTATAAACACTTTTTTTAATGAGTTTTAAGCACAGGGAAAAAAAAATGAACATTTAAAAAAAGTGAAAAGCAACACTGCAACAATTCACGCTACAAACCGAAAAATTAACATTTGAAAAATCCGTAATACAAAAACTAACCATAAACCACCAAGAAAACTAACCTTGCGCGAGTCGAGTTCTGGCATGAAGGAAGTGAGGAGGAACTGGGTGGAGAGGAGGTTACA
The DNA here is from genome assembly GCA_026402145.1 of Polypterus bichir lapradei. Taxonomy (NCBI): domain Eukaryota; kingdom Metazoa; phylum Chordata; class Cladistia; order Polypteriformes; family Polypteridae; genus Polypterus; species Polypterus bichir. The sequence continues at coordinate 9,253,031 of JANRMT010062833.1, forward strand.
GTTTTGAAGGAGAGTCTGGCTCTGTGATGGAGGGATGTTTTCCTTCAGGTGTTTTCTCTCTTGTGATTTCTTGGGTTTCTGGTGTTTTTAGCTGTTTAGCTGGTGGGAGCGAAAGCCTCATGCAGCCATTCCAAAAACAAAGTCCTTGTGAACCAACCCTTTGTGTTTGCCCTCCACATCACTGGTAGTCTGGCTTTGTTTACATTGTGCTGCTTGAAATCACGAGGGTTCTCAAATTGGTAAATGAGTAAACTGGTAAATAGTTTTTCCACCTCTTCCAGCACTTGAGGCCTCTGCCTGGTTAACACTGTAACACCTTTTGCAACATCAGCTGCTTTAATAGATTCTTTCTGCTTTAGAATAGTCGAAATCGTAGGTTTTGACTTCTTGTACTCGGCGGCAAGATCAGTAACACGAACGCCATGCTCATACTTTTCAATAATTTCTTTCTTTACTTCGATTTTAATTTTCTGCAAAACTTTCTTCTCACCACTCTTCACTTGCTTAGAAGCCATGGTTAACTGCAAAAGCACACGAAATACTGTAGAGCACAAAGAGTTCACAGGTAAAGCACGCACTTCTGACTGAGAACAATGAACAGGGAGAGGCTGAACACGTGCTTAAATACAGTAATTGGAGCGTATGAACCAGAAGGGAAATCAAATAGAGCACAAAGAGTTCACAGCGAAAGCATGCACGCACGTCTGACCGAGAACAATGCCACACGTGCGGAAATCATCAGTGTGCACAAACCGAAAGGGAAACTGGCTTGTTCGTATACCGAGTGTGTGGTCGTGAACCAAGGCAAAAGTTTGGCGAACTTTTTGGTCGTAAACCGAGTTGTACGTGTACCGAGACGTTCATGAACCGAGGTTCCACTGTACATATAAAGATACAGATTTGTTAAAACACACAGAAAAAAAAGCAGAAACTGATTAACATAAATGTAAACCAACAAAATCTGCCCATTAATTAACTGATGAACTATAGCTTGTTGCAAAAGAAAAAGTCAAACACAAAGTCAGACACAGTTACAGTCTGGAGACCTTAGCCAACTGGCTGCCTACCCCCTCCTAGGCATTCATTCTTAGAGTAAAGTAACTTCTCAATAATCCTCAGCTCCAGCATCCTTCAGAAGATGGCAAGAACATTCTTGAAATATGAGCCATGGATCCATAATGATGTTGAGCGCAACCAGTGAGGTCTGACCTAGGTTGGTGTCTACCACCTTTCTAATTAAGAGTATTTCATATGTCCCCAGTTCATGCTTTTGATTACAGGAGAGGTTGGCCCCCAAATTGGGGGCCAAAAAGTTAACAAACAGCATATTTCCTGTGCCTTAGGGAGAGGGTTCCACCTCCTGTACTTTTCAGGATTTCAAAAAGTTGACATGGCAGACACACTTTTTTGGCCTTTGGTTAGGCCAGGAGATGATGTAATCCACTAGCCCTCAACACTCATTGACTTCATTGCCTATGGACTTGGCTAGACATGTGCAGCTAGACAAGACATGTAAATGTAACATAATGTAGCTAGTAAGACCTCTTGTTGATGCAGCTGCAGATGCTCCTAAATTCTATCTTTTGTGACATTCGCATGTTCAGACATCTTGCTTGTAGATCCTGCCAACTACGCCAACTGTAGAGGCTGAGAGGAGCAAGGGTTCTAGACATCTGCTGTTGTTTTGCCATTGCTTTGTATTTGGATATCACACTGGAGTGCTGCCTATGTTGGTTGCTGGTTCAAAAACAAAAACCACTTCCTTGATGGGCTGGAATATTTAGGACTTCTCCTAGAAGGGCAGAGTGGTAGAAGTGATGTCACGTGTTGTCTTCACTTTGCCCTTCACAACTGTAGATAAAAAAAGATGAGAAAATTAACGACAGTGCCCCTCTCATCCTTGATAGAAACCACTTACCTCACAGGAGCCACGACGGTGACCCCTAAGCACGTGCCTGACAAAACATACAACTCATTCTGTTTACATTTTTGTCATGTGTGTGGCTTGTGAGTGGGTGTATATTTACAGATAAATAAAATTTGGGTGTTACCTTCATTTATATTATGTTTCTTACTTTTTAAATACTAACATACAGTTAAGTAAGCTCATGGAAGATTCATATACTTTTATATACTCTTAGTATTTTGATGTATTACTTGTATATAGCATAGATTCCTCAATAATTAAACTCTGTGCCTCTTCCCCATGATTTTTTGCTATAATTGATATAAATAATACAACATAAAAGGAACCAGAAAAAAACTTGCATAATACAACCATATATTTACTTAAACCTTCTAATATAGTTTGAGAATTGCTGTGGTTCAGGGTACCCAAAGAAAGAAATCTCACAAAAAAAGGGAACAAACTCCATACTGTGATTGGACAATCATTTTAACCCAGGCTGCTGAAGCTGCAACTTATTAATGTTAATTAATATACCAATCTGACACAAAATGTATTATAAAGATTAAAAATAAAGTCAATTGGATGACATATTAATTAAGCACCTATGCTTATGTAGTTTATTGAAAGGATAAAAATAAACAAATATAATTATTAAGAGGTGTATGGAGTTTTATCTTCACCAAGCTGAATTTAAATTGATGCTTTATGAGTGTGTGTCAATGTCAATGTCAATGTCAAATTTATTTATATAGCGCATTTAGAACAACATAGGAATGCTGTGGCCAAAGTGCTTTACAATAATAGAATAAAAGAAAAACATACAATTAACATGAATAACATAAATAGAAATAAAATAAATGAACATAAATAAAATAAATAATAAATAGAAGTAATGTTACATAATCACAATGAGGAAACTATCAGTATTACTGAAGGTCACGGAATACAAGTGAATAGAAATGAGTCTTAAATCTTGTTTTGAACAGTTCATTTGTAGACAACTCCTCTATGTAATGAGGTAAAGAGTTCCACAGGCGAGTAGCAGCACCTGCAAAAGCCCTGTCACCCTTAGTTTTACACTTAGTACGAGGGACAACAATAGACAACTGACCAGATGATCTAAGCACTCTAGAAGGCAGGTGTAAAACACACAATTTAAAGTAATAGGCAGGAGCAAGCCCACATCAAGATTTAAAAACTACCAACAAGATTCCATCCTTCCATTATCCAACCCGCTGAATCCGAACACAGGGTCACGGGGGTCTGCTGGAGCCAATCCCAGCCAACACAGGGCACAAGGCAGGAACCAATCCCGGACAGGGTGCCAACCCACCGCAGGACACACACAAACACACCAAGCACACACTAGGGCCAATTTAGAATCACCAATCCACCTAACCTGCATGTCTTTGGACTGTGGGAGGAAACCAGAGCACCCGGAGGAAACCCACGCAGACACAGGGAGAACATGCAAACTCCATGCAGGGAGGACCCGGGAAGCGAACCTAGGTCCCTTAACTGCGAGGCAGCGGCGCTACCACTGCGCCACCCAGCAACAAGATTTTAAAATCAATTTAAAAACTGACAGGCAGCCAGTGTAAAGAAGCTAATATTGGAGAAACAGAATCAGACTTTCTTGCCCCAACAAGAAAGCGAGTGGCAGTATTCTGGACCAACTGTAACCTGCGTATCAGGGATTTGCTAATCCCAGAATACAACGAGTTGCAGTAATCAAGGCGAAAAAAGATAAAAGCATGAGTAGCTTTCTCAAGATCCCTAGGAGATAAAAAAGCTTGATCTTACCTAATAGACGAAGCTGGAAAAAGCAACTCTTGACTACAGGATTAATCTGTTTCTCAAAAGAGAGGTTACTGTCAAAGATAACACCAAGATTGCGGACTTGAGGTTTGCAAAAGACAGAAAAAGAGCCAAGAAGTCCAAGACCAATTTGGGCTTTAGCTGATGGACCCACTATAAACACCTCTGTTTTATTTTAATTCAGATCAAGAAAATATTAGCCATCCAGGATCTTAGTTCAGAAATACTGTTGTGCAGTTGATTTATTGCAGAGTTGCAGACGGGAATATAAACCTGTGTATCATCAGCATAGCAGTAAAAAGAAATGTTAAATTTCCTAAAAATCGCTCCAATAGGGTGAAGGTATATAGAGAACAAAATAGGACCCAAAATGGATCTCTGAGGAACACCACATTTAAGAGGAGCAGTAGACAAAAAAGAGGAATTTAAAGTCACTGAAAAGTATCTACCAGTTAGATATGACCTAATCCAGTTAAGAGCAGCCCCTTTAAGCCCAACAAGATGTTCAAGCCACAGCAGCAATATCTCATGGTCAATAGTGTCAAAGGCAGCGGACAGGTCCAGGAGGACAAGGACTGCAGTGCCATCTGAGTCAGTAATAATAGAGATGTCATTTAATACTTTAAGGAGGGCCGTCTCAACACCATTATAATGCTTAAAGGCAGATTGGTAGATCTCTAATAAATTATTGGAGTGAAGGTGATCAACCAATTGATTATAAATAATTCTTTCTAATATTCTAGCCAGAAATGGCAATTGGGAAATCAGGCGAAAATTGGCTAAAACTCCAGGATCTAATTTCGCCTTTTTTAGACTGGGACGCACCGCAGCATGTTTAAAAAATGAGGCACAACTCCCTCACTAATAGAACCATTGATAATGGCTAGTAAAGATGGACCCAAAACATCAAAGGCTTCCACTACGAGGCATGGTAGTACAATATCAAGAGGCCTGAGAGCTGGTTTAAGGGTGTCAATAGTTCTTTTTAAATGTGAAAGTGAGACAAGATCAAAAGATTCCAAGAAAATACCATGATTAACAGTAGGAAGTTCATAGCCAGTTGGAACAATACCACAGTGAATTTTATCAGTTTTACTGACAAAGAATGAAAGAAAATGCTCACATGAAAGAACAGTGCTTTTTAATCCCATCAAAGAATGAGGGTGAATGACCGCATTAATTGAATTAAATAAGACCCTGGGATTCTTAGAATGACAGGATACTAAATCAGCGAAGTGTGTGAGTTTGTGGATGAGGTTGTTTTCTGGTTTGCCTGGCATCCTATGCTGATTCCTGGTTGGAACCCTTATTACCAAGGTAAGCTTTAGAAATTGCTACCATGAAAAGATTTAAGTGAGTATTAGAAAATGATTGAGTATTGAAAAACATACAATCTACAAGGTGAAAAAACATATATAAAATATTAAATCTTTATTAATAAGATAACTAAAATAATAAAAAAAGAAAACCCATTTTGCTTACTGCATCTTATGATAAAAAAGTTTGGCCTCTGAAGGAAACAGAGCATGAAAGGGGATTATCTATAAGAATGTTGGCCTGTTACTGGAAAATGTTTACACAACAACAAAATGAGTCTCCAATATCAGGAAATGTATAACAGAAAATTCAGAGGAAGGATTTAAAAGTCAAAGTTTGTAATCCTCATTTAAATGCAGAAGGTCTGAGAAACAGCGATCAATATTGCGAAGAGAAAGACCAGCACTTTACAATTACACATTGAAACAGGTTTTTTTTTTCCTTTGGAAATGCAAGAGTCTCTAAACAAATTATCTGAGCAAAAAGTTGTTAAATTTGAACTGTAATTATAAGGTAAGATATACAGAAAAGAAAACAAATCAAATAGCATAATTATTTAAACCTACCTATAAAAAAAGGTTTAAAAGAAGTCATCAGGATTAAAGAACAATCCAAAATACAGTAATTTACTGAGTAAAGTGCTGAGAAGAATATTAATGTAGCTGTCGAATTCTTCCAAAAGTGAACAAAAACAAAAAGGAGACTGTAATGTGTTTAAGCCTTGCATGACACACTCAAGGCTCTATTGCAGGATGGGAATACATGCAATGTTGCCCTAGACTGCTGTTTTAAAAAAATATTGCCATACTTTAAATTTTCTTCACTGTGGAAGTGGTTATATCACAGCACTACTATTAACAGGTCTTCACCTTATACTTAATACACCATAGTAGAGTCTAGCATATGCCAATGTATATGCTCACTGAAATGTAACTTTTTATGCTTAATTTCATTTGTTTTCTTATACAGTAAAGTACATTTTGTAATCAGTATTGAAATATACAGTACATTAAAATTTGTCTCTTTAGACTTATTTACTTTCTATTACCAGCTATCATGTCAATGGTTGTTAGTTGACACCAAACAGTTGAAAGCAACCCAGACTTCTATTTTTCCAGCGAGACTTTCTTAGGGGATTTCAGGAGCTTTCACACTGATGTGAACACTATACACTAATAATACACTAATGTCTGAGGTGTATTATAAGTCTCCTCCAGGTTGTTCTTCTAGTTCACTGTGCCACATATGCAACTAGTGATTAACAAAGGGAAAAAGGCAACTTGTTTTCATTCAATACCTCAATCAATAATGTTATTTTGCAATTGCCAGAAGTTACATTCATAGGTGCTGCAGAGCTGTGTCAGAATTCATAGTGGGATCTGTTACCAGACAGTCAGAAAAAATAATTTGTGATAAGCCAAATTCAGTGGCTGTAGATAATGCAAATAAAGAGGCAGCCGCTTGGTTTGTCAAGGATATTTGGAAACAAAAATGTTAAAGAAATAAAGTTTTCATTTACCTGTTTTAGTGCCCCTACATAGGTTAACAAGGCAGCGGCATAAAGGTTTTGTCAGGATGCTCGAAAGGCTGCCTGGAGGCCTACAGGTGTTCCGAGAACAAGCCATGGGGCTCAAACTTGACGACACAAAGGCACGCGACTGAGGCTGATTTTCTAGCGCACTCACAGTTTCTGACAGCCAAGTGCAGAGGAGCACTTCCGTAACTGCTTTTAAAGTTAGAGAAACAGGTCACAAGATAGAGAGCTCAGTTTTAAAGTATCCGCAAAGGGGATTCACACGTGTGGCAAAACATAGAATTGAAAGAGGGAGAAAGTTAAACAGTACTCACTTAACAGAGGCTGAACGGGGAGTCCACAAGTCACCAAGACAGATGGGTGCATGCGAAAGAATAGGAACATTTAAATAGGGTGGACTATACCTGAGCAGTTGTTGACAAATGGTGCACGTCCTGACATGTCTGACTGTTGGAAGTCCACGGGAAATGTAAAGGCGGATTGGATGGTCAAAAGGGCTCACCATATAAAACCAGAGTCCGAAAGCCAGAGGTCGTCTTTTGACCAGGTCTTCCGGCTTCAATGCAGATCTGTTCTACTGATTTATTTAACTGAGTAGCGGAGATATGTACTGTCTTTTGTGTATATAGTAAGTACTTAGTTTTTTATTTTGTTTTGATGATTTTTCTTTTCAGCCTGTCCTTCGTGATCTGTTTTGTAGCTGGACAAAGTAGGTGGAAGATATTTTTTTTTGTTCTTTTCTTCACTTTTGATTTGGAAATCACTGTAAATATTATAAGTAACACCTGCACTGATTTTTCTTTTTGGAAGTGTCTTTGCAATGGACTGTAACTATATTTTTGCATGACCTTTGTTTGTAAAATATTATGGACACTGCTGGAATAAAACAGTCATGTTTTTGAATAGTTTTTTTCAATCTGAGTTTCTGTTACATCCCCTGGTTGCTTGGTCTCGTCTACTGACACCCCAAATCAGGAATTGTACAACAGGGTCCTTACCCAAGGTGTCACATAATTATATACATAAATGGAAAACCTGAACTCTGTGTCAGTGCAAGAAAGAGTTTAAACCAGGGATGCACAAAACGACAGAAAAGAATAAGTTACAATCACATGGTTCTTCTTGCTATGGCCAGAACCAGGAAAACCTTACAGGCAAGAGACTAGTAAGCTGAGCAAAACAAAGAGTGCCTATGTGAAAATAAGCAGGCAGAAAAGACAGACAGCAGTTCTTCTTCCACACATTCTTTCTCATTAATTATTTCATAAAACACTAAATAATAAATATCAATTAATAAATAATAAATTAATAAAGAAACAAGATTTCAAACATATTGCTACCATACCCTGCCACATTGCCTTACTCCGCCAAAAAAATAAACAGCAGGTCTTCCCATAGTTATAGTGATTCAGTTTAATTACAAATGGATGAAATAATTTTAAAAATGAAATACCAAGTATTGCATCTGGGTAAATAAAAGTATTGGTGTGGCATTCCTGTTATTAATAGTTCCTAGTATGTTACTAATTAAAGTGTTACATCTTGCAATTAATATTTTAACTTCTATCTGAACTGCATCATTAAAGGCTATGTCCCTAGACAATTAGAATTACTAGATTTCTTGCTGTTCCATCTGGTTTTGTACAAAAAAAAAAAAACACGTGAGAAAATAAGGGTAATGAGGATCAAACCAGCAGTCTTAAGAACATAAGAAATTTGACAAACGTTAACAGACATTTCAGTCCATCAAGCCTGGATGTTTAGCTAATAGCTAAGTTGTCCCAATATCTCATCCAGATTCTTCTTGAAAACAAACATGGCTGTCGAATATCATGACAGCTTTTTGTTTTTAATCTGAAGACTAGTCTATGATTTAAGACTTTTCTGCGTGTTGTTCTCAGAGCTGTTATTCAGAGAGAAAAGGAGGTAGGGAATGAGCAGGAATATGAAATATGTGTTATCCAAAGTTCTATATCTATCTACTTTATTCAAATAACTTTTTAAGTCCTATGTGTTATTTTGATCTGAAATGAGTTACAGGTTTTTGTTGAAAGCCACTGTTGTTATTTTGATGTACAATATTATTATTTTTATTGATTCATCTATTGATTCATCTTTACATTCATCTAAAAGTACTTTTCTTCCTTTATGAGATAAACAGTTTTAAGCTACAAATGAGAAAATAATAAATGTACAAGGCTTTAATTTAGGAGTTTCAAATCACATGTGCATTTCATTTGATGTCCATCTTCTCCACCAGTTTTAAATATCAATAAATCTGAGTGGATCAGTGACTGTCATTTCTGGTTTCTCTGTCTGTGACTATTCAGCTACTTTAATCTCTCAGCTGGTTACACATAACAACTTATTTTTCTTCAGCTCAGATACTTTAGCTGCAATCAAATTTCCTACAGTTACTGTTGTTTACAATTCTTCTGAGTTTGCTTTCCATTAAATCTTGTAAATGCAAATTAGAGTGTCTAAACAAAAACAAAAAAAAACATGAAAAATCAAAAACTATGTGCTTGTAGTACATTACTTTAATACAACAAATATCAGCAACCTTCCACATCTCGGCAAAAAACAGAAAACTCATTTTATTTTCTGTCATTAACTTGCTTACTCACACTCATGATAACCCTGTTTCTCTTTCTTCACCAGAAATGTGTGCAAAATATCTACATTTCTTTAAGCCTGAGATTGCCACTGTAAACAATATTACTTCTTGAATTTTTGCATGTCGACCTTTTCGAGTGGTTTACTTACCTCAGCAGTGACATTTGTCTTTGGTGACTCTTTTTATGATGTCATTAGATAGATTGGAAGAGCATGGGGTGGGGGTTGGGTTACATGAGGTCTCTGGAAAGGGGTGTGTGGTACTCCTGATATCTATGCAAAAGGATGAAGGTCCAAGTCTTTAGAATCCTGGTGCTTCCTGTTTTGCTATATGGTTACAATACATGGATGCTATCCAGTGACCTGAGAATAAGACTGGATTCATTTGGTACTGTGTCGCTTCACAGAATCCTTTGGTATCACTAGTTTGACTCATGGAGTTCCAAATGAGGCATATTACCTGCATTGTGAGAGAGCATCAGTTACAGCACTACGGCCATGTGGTACATTGGCCTCATTGTTGACGACCCGAGCTGATGGACCAGGCCAAGGACATGGATGCCAACATAACACCTGGCTATGGCAGATAGGGAATTATTGGGGGCTGGGATTGGACTGTGTGTTTGCCTGGGGGGTTGCCAACCAGGATCCCGAGCCGTTTCATCATATGGTGGGTGCGGCAACATGCTGTATCAGTGCATACTTCCCAACCTGATCCAACATGAATTTTTGCATGGTATGTTCATTTATCAATTTGTATCTTTAAACTCCTCATTTGAGTAGTTTTTCATCTTTCCTTCTGGTTGAGACAGCTCATATTATAAGTAATAGCTGTAAATCAAATTCACAACATACCTTCCACTTTTTTGCCTTCTTATTGCGATAATTTGATTTAAAGTCTACAACTGTTAGATTCATTTTAAACAGTGTAGGGCTTGATCCTGAAAATTTTAATGATAAGTCTATTTCTCAATTCCCTTGTTAATCTACAATGTCTAAATGTGTGGTTGCAGACAAATGTAGTCACATAAATGACATGCAGGTATGCCTTCAATTTTTGATATTTTTGATTCATTACAATCTGTTTTTTTGCTGTTTGCATAGAACTGGCATAAAACATGCTGATGATTGCAAACTCAGTGGGATTAATAAAGTATCTATCTATCTATCTATCTATCTATCTATCTATCTATCTATACTTGTTCTTTTATATCACAGCTCTGTCATCCTGTACTGCTTATAGCCATTTTTGTATTTTGATGACAATGTTTTAGACTGGTTTAAGGTCCTTTTATCTGAAAAACACTATTATAATTCAGTGGCTAACCATAAATCTTCTATGACTTATTCTGCATGTGCCACAGAAGTTCCACAGCCTTTACATTTCTCCATGTACAGTTTATGCTATCTGTAGCTGCATTTTTTCCAAAATTGCCAAAGTTCAGCAGTTCTAGCATAAAAATGGGATTCAAAAAATGCCTGATGTGCTGAAATGATTCCACAGACAAAATATCTTTGTTTTTAAAAGTTTTAGTTAAAATTCAAAGTAAAACAGTTCACACAAAAAAGAGAAAATTGAAATAGCAAAAAAAGAAAGTTCTTGTTTAGAAAAGTTCTATTCAAAGCTTAAATCTTATTTTGTTTCTTGAAGTTTGCTTATTCAGTTAAATCATTTGTTTCTGAACCATTTCAAAACAGTCAGAAAACTGTATGCCTTTCCCACTTCTAAGCTGAAAATTGGTCTTTTAAGACCCTGTGTACTGGGACCTATTCGAAACAACAACTGACTCAATTATCACACTCTATATTAGTTATAGTGAGAAAGTTCTGTCTCCTCCAATGTCTATGACTATGAATGAAATTAATATTCTATCTAAATTAAGCAAACACTAATATGAGTTTCTCAACTCAAAGCTTTAACTTTCTAATATTGGCTTTTAGACTCCCTTTAGAATGTTTTTATACAGATAATATTTAAATTATGAGAATTGAAGCATTAGTTCCAACTTCTGCTTTTAATGCCTGCTTGTATGGCATCAACCTATGGTTGAAACCCAATTTTTAAAGCTAAAGTATTGATGATATTGAAACAGTCACAGTGTCACAATGGCGGCCACGCACAGACGCTGTGGCTTTGTGCTCCCCGAATAGGTGCTCTTTTCTGCTATTATTTTTCTTAATATTGACTTTCATCGTTTTACACACGGAAGCGAACATCCACTACAGTCGTCAAAAGATTCTACAGATCGGCTCTAATAGCAAAGATAATTATTATAACACAGAAGCAATACCACAGGAGATTCTCAGATCACCAGGACTTATGTTGACTCCTACACTTGGAAGATGGCCATGTAGACTGTGCAGGGAAAGGAAGCAAAAAAGAGGCAAGCGAGCAGGATTACTAACTAAGCTAAAGGCTGCTCCACATAAAACCCCTCTTCCTAGCGTTCTTCTTACGAATACTAGATCACTCGCATATAAAATGGATGAGCTCCGACTGGATATTTCCACACATAAAACTACAAGGGACTGCTGCCTTTTGATTTTTTATGAGACATGGCTGGATCCCACCATACCGGACACAGCAGTTGAGCTTGCAGGTTGCATGTTCCATCGAGCCGATCGAACCCCCAATTCCGGTAAGAAAACAGGTGGAGGGCTGTGTGTCTATAATAATAATGCTTGGTGCACTAATATAACTATAATCAACAAGTTTTGTTATCCGGACGTGGAATATCTGATGCTAAGATGCCGACCGTTTTACCTACCATGAGAACATACTGTCATTATTGTTATGGCAGTATACATACCTCCACAGGCTAATGTTAAGTCAGCGCTTGAAAAATTGACATTATCAGTAAACAACAGAACTAGCACCCTGATGCAGCTTTTATCATTGCTGGGGATTTTAATCAAGCGAATCTTAAGGATATATTCCCCAGATTTTATCAGCATGTACATTGTAAAACCAGAGGGGAAAACACCTTAGACCACATCTATACAAACATAAAAGACGACTATAAGGTCATTCCACGCTCCCACCTCGGCAAATCTGATCATCTCTGTTTGTCTCTTGTTCCAGCGCAAATAGCCATTATCAGCAGTACTAATCCAATTAGCAAGACTGTTAAAGTTTGGCCTGAAACGGCCATTTGCCAACTCCAGGACTGCTTTGAACAAACAGACTGGAATATATTTTTTTCATCAGACAGACTTAGAGACATATACTTCATCTGTGCTGTCATATATTAATTACTGTGTGGACAATGTCAACAAAAGGATTAAGGTCTACCCAAATGAGAAATCATGGATGAATAGTGAAGTCAAACAGCTGCTCAAGGAAAGGGACAAAGCCTTTAAATTAGGAGAAACCTCTTCCTATAGAGCTGCCAGAGCTAACCTAAAGAAGGGCATCAAGCATGCTAAACTAATATACAAACAACAGATTGAGGAGGACTTTGACAGTAACTCAAACTCACAGCGGATGTGGCAAGGCATCCGATTAATCACGGAATACAAAAATAAAAATGACGTACAAGACACACTGGCCAATAACAATGCCAACCTAGCAGAGGAACTTAACAGTTTCTTTGCATGGTTTGACAAGGACAATAACCATCCTCCAGTCAGCTTTGAGCTGACCGGAAACTCACAGCCTTTGGTCATACACATACATGATGTGCAGTGGGCACTTGAAAACATCAATACAAGGAAGGCAGCAGATCCTGATAATGTGCAAGGATGTGTGCTCCAGGCCTGCACTGACCAATTAGCGGAGGTATTTACAGACATATTCAACCTCTCTCTCTCCTCAGGTGTAGTCCCCTTCTGCCTGAAATCCACAACCATTGTACCTGTTCCCAAAAAAACGAGGATAACCTGTCTTAATGACCATCGACCAGCTGCTCTCACCCCTGTCATCACAAAGTGCTTTGAATGACTGGTAATCACCCACATCAAAGCCTTCATCCCAGCTGATCTAGACCAACACCAGTTTGCCTATCGGTCAAACAGATCAACTGAGGATGCCATCTGTGCGGCTCTACATGCTGCTCTCTCGCACCTGGAAAAGCCCAACACCTATGTTAGGATGCTCTTCATTGACTATAGCTCTGCATTTAATACCATCATACCTAACCAGCTGATCCAAAAACTCTATGCACTAGGACTTGCTCCGTCCATATGTAACTGGTTACTGGATTTTCTCACCAACCACCCCCAGTCTGTCAGGATGGGCAAACACACATCCTCCACCCTTACCCTGAACATTGGTGTGCCTCAAGGATGTGTACTAAGTCCCCATCTCTATGCACTCTTCACCCATGACTGTCAACCCATCCACCAATCAAACATTATTGTTAAATTTGCGGATGATTCAGCTGTCATTGGGCTTGTAACAGCAACAGTGAAGCTGCATATAGGGAAGTGGTTCAGAATCTGACAGAATGGTGCAACACCAACAACCTGGTCTTAAATACCAAAAAGACCAAAGAAGTTATTCTGGACTTTAGGACCACTAAAAAGACCAATCACAGTCCGATAACAATCAATGCAGATGCTGTGTAGAGAGTTTCCAGCTTTAACTGGGCTGACAACAACTTGGCTATAATAGGCAAAGCACAACAACACCTCTATTTTCTCAGGAAGCTAAGGACAGCTGACCTCCCCCAGAAGCTGCTGGTTAATTTCTACAGATGCACTATAGACAGCATTTTAACTAACTGCGTGATGGCCTGGTACAACAGCTGCACCAAGGCTGCTAAAGAAGCCCTGCAGCGGGTCGTAAAAACAGCAGAGGCCATTATTGGGACTGAACTGCCATCACTCGAACTCTCGTATAAGACTCGCTGTGTGAGAAGGGCCAGAAACATTCTCAAGGACAAAACTCATCCTGGAAATTCTTTGTTTGAGCTCCTCCCATCAGGAAGACACTTTAGGTCTAACCGTGTACGCACAAACAGACTAAAAAATACTTTTTTCCCATCTGCCATAAACATTCTGAACTCTGAATCTCCTCAATCTAAGATCATTTTTAATTGAACATATGCAATAAGCTATATTGGTAATGTGCAATATACTAATGTAATACAATATAGAATATGTAATGTACTATTCATTAACAGTGCAATAACAATTTATGCTGCTGTACTTTGAGCAATAATTTGCTCTGGTTGCTTGATCACTTAACACTGTATATGACATATTTGGAATTATTTGACTTTTCTTTAAATGTACCTTGGGGCTGTCACAAAAAGTAATTTCGTTGTGTTACACAATGACAAAAAAGTGCTTGAATCCTTGAATTCTTTATCACAAGATACAGTTGAATAAGATGAACAACTTTGCATTAATGGTTACCTGTTCTTCTGTCCAAGTGTCTACAGTAGTTAGAGAACTGAGACTTTTTTGATTTCTCCTTGTCATCTGAGACACATTTGTTAGTAATCTTTTCATTTGATTAAAATTCCTTGTCTTAGATCCTGTCTATCCATCACAGATGTGAAACGTCTAATCCAGGGGAGCCCAAACACTTTTTCGGCTTGTGAGCTACTTTTAAAATGACCAGGTTAAAATGATCTACCTACATTAAAAATGATTTATATATATATATATATATATATATATATATATATATATATATATATATTATTTATATATATATATAATTTATATATATATATATATATATATATATATATATATATATATACACTGAGTATACTTTATACATAAAATGTATGTTGTCGTACCTTGCATAACTGAATAACATTTATGGCACAATAACAATTCAATACATTTATGGTCACTACAGTATTTGGATTTAATAATCGTCATGTGAGAAAAGGCTGACTCGCATAAATAAGTAGAGCCGAATAATGTAAAATTCAGCCGAGTGAAAAATGACGGCTGTCTGATTAACTGCGATTTTAGTTCCCTCTCCTTTCTCTTTCTTAGATCGCTTTTCGGAAGTAAGTCAGTTTCGTAGTTTTTATGAACAGTTCAAAAATGCCTTTCCACATATTCCTTCTTTGGAATAGCAATGATATTGTTTCTCACAATATGTGACATTGTGAGAAAAAAATCCTCTTCTAATTCTACATCCAGCCCATACCATCCCAAACAATTTTTTTTTTAAATCCCTTCTTTAGTCGATATAAATTGGAAAGCTAACTAGATCATAGCCGGAGTTTTGCCATGCCATGTCTGTTGAAGGTGTCTATGAGTTTTAATAACCCTGACAAAATGAGAGAAAACTCAACACAGAAGATTTTACAGGCTCTCTTTTATGTTTTTTAGTTATTTTTGGAAACTACTCAGCTCTGTTTACCAGCCTGAAATAAACTCTGGTTTCAAAAGAAACTGAATCACCAGATTTTTGCAAAGCTGAAAAAAAAAAATTTGAAAGAACTGTCAAACAGAAAGAGGTCAGAAACTAGGTTCAAGAAAACCAGACTGACACAGCAGAAACCAGGAGTAACAAAACGAATTCCAACTTTCAAAGTTCAGACAAGTTACTAAGTATGCAACTATCTCATATAGGGGTGAGAGAACGACATCACAAGGCTAGGAATCATATGATACCAACAGGATTGTTCTTAAAAAAAAATTACGTCACCTAGAAAGCATCACAGAAAATGGAACTGATGGCAAGAATAGCAGACCACAAAAGTAGAGCTGCTATGACATCACCATTAGCATAAATAATTCAAAATAAAACTGATTTATGTGTAAAATGTATACTGAACATTCTTAACATTCCCCAGTTATATGCTAATCACAGTGAGTGATACCATAGGATGTTATATTTGTAATTGTTCACTTCAAAGTCTTTATGAAGTTAAATCTTTGTCTCTAAAAAGAAAAAAAACAAATACATCCTATACTTTAGTCTATGTATAAACTGTTTTTCATATTTATTGACATATTTTACTTATATATACAGTATATATTGCATATTATTACTTTTCTGTAGTTCAGTTTCAGGATGCATTATAAATAAAATACTTGACTGTGATTCCTGATCATTATTCTGATACTCCCATTTATAATGTCCTGACTTTTTAATTTCCAGATTTTCATGTATGCTTTCCTTTGACACAGAGTCAGAGTTTATTCAATTGAATTTAATTGTAGTGAAAAAAGAAGATTTCTTTGTTACATTCTATGCTTTGTTCCTTAACAACGATTCTATCTAGCACCTAGGCACCGCCACTCTAAAAAAAAGTCTTAATGTATAATGTGGTTTCGTTCTTTTTTATTTGCCCAGCTTGATCAGGTCAAGCCTGGCTGCCGAGTGTTCTTGAGTAGCTTTTCCCCATAGAATTACATTACTCAATTGCATTTAATACAAAACAACTTATTAATAAAAGGAACTTGATTTTCTTTGAGCTGTAAACACAACTGTTACCTCAAAATAAAACCAAACTTTCATATGTGATGAATCTCCTCAAAATACTCTGAAATAATTCATGACATTTTTAAAAGGCTCGGAAATTATCTTAGTCCCAGTAAATTATGTTTGGTTTAAACAATAAAGCAGCACTTATTTAAATTGTGACACACACTATTTTGAAATCATTTTAAAATGAGGCATTACTGCCAACTGCACTTTTACATTTGACAGCTGTTAAATAATTTAACAACTAACTTCTGGCTTTGTCATGTATGATTTGTTTTGTCATTCATTCAGTTTTTGTTATATTACCTGACAAAATCTGGATAGAGATATCTGATTTCTTCAGTGTTTCATTTTGGAACAATAGAATGACAAGGCAATAGAAAAAAAAGGTCATGAGATACACTTTCCGAATAATGAAATCCTTTTGAGCAAGATGAGAGATTTGATAATAGAATATTTATTTGCACCTTGAATAATGCAATATTAAGTAGTAATTAAACAGCCTAGTTTAACAGAACATCTAAATTCCATAAATAATGAGATTTTGATAAAATGAAAGTAAATGGTCCGGAAAATGTAAAATCTGACATTATGTACACTATGTGCACTTATTATTGTTATAATAAATGTTATTTTCATTGAGTAGGCAAGAAGCTACATAAATATATGACATAGACATATAAAACAGACACATCTTATTTCACAGCATCCTTGTTTCTGGATAACCTATGTGATAGAGAATGCATCTCATCAGTCAAACCAAGACAGTGTAGGATATATATATATCTGAACGCTACATTTTTTTAAACCTTTAAGGAGAAAAAAAGAAAGAAAAGAGATATGTGCTTATAGTCATAGTAAACAAGGGAGATAAAACTGCAGTGAATAGTTTAATCAGACATTTGAAAACAAAATGGATTGTTCATTGTTCTGTTTTTTCTCTTATGACATAAGTGTTATGTTACATAAAATGTAGCATGATTGAATCAGTTCAACATCATACACTGCTAATCAAATTACATAAAATGTAACACCCAAAGACTTGTGTGAAAATTACATTTTAATCCAAAAATATGATGCCAAAACACACTATAGTAAGATATGTAAATTAAAACTGAACTTGAATATTGCTTTATAGAATATAGCAACAAAAGCAAGACAAGTAAGTTAAAGACTACAAGCTAAAAACTACTGCATTATATATTAACTGATATGTCATAATAAAATCTAAGGCCTCAAAAAAACTTTAAAGTAAGGCATGGAGCTTGTGGGAAAAAAATAACAATTTACTATTATTAGACAAATTACCTTATTTCAAAATGTGCAACAAACAACTGTGCATTTTTCAGTATTTCAATCTTGCCCCATATTTATTATTTGCACTATAGAGCATTCATAGAATGGTCCATCCATTAATTCAAACAATGAGTATCATTGCACAGGTAAAGAAAAACAATCTTTCAAAGAACACATCTAAAATGTGCCAACAACAAAAGCTCTTTAAAGTAATTGTGCCTTGTATGAAATATGGAAGCATCATTACATTGGCCCTGCACTCTTGAAAATACTGATTCTACAATGGCACTTACTGGGTTGTATGGTTCCTCATAGAACTATTGCTTGACAAAGAGCCATTTCACTGTGAAAAGGGCTCTTTTCATATGAAATTGGTTCTTTATGCTATGATATTGTTTGAAAAGATTCCTAATGTAAGAACAAAATCATTAATATACTGTAGGCTACCTAGCAGGATCTTAACAGACCAAGAAATCCTATAATCAGCCAGTGTTATTTTATGTAGCAAGAAGCAAAATCATACAAACATTGGTATTTCACAGATCTGTTATAATCAGTTCATGGTGATTTATTTCAAAACTGGTCCAAAGGACACAGCAGTGTTTAAAATGTGAAAAAGACGTACCAAAATAGAATATTTGGCAAATGCTTTGCTTTTTGTAAAGTTACTTCTCTTCACATTTCTCAGCTGAAAAAATGTAATTTAAGATGTCTACATGGGTTGTAAAAAACCAACTACCCTAAATGAACAGTATAATCCATAAAAAATATGGTGGGTCAAAACAGACCAAAAGGATATGGTAGTGTCCAAAATATGCATCAGATGTACAAAAATGTTACATTTGGAAATTTTTTCTTGCTTGCTTTTTGTAAAGTTCTGACTCCTTTCTGAGTTGGAAGCTAACATTCAGAATGTTTTTAATGGGTTGTGGCAGCATGATGGCACAATGGTTGTGCTGCTGCCCTGCAATAAGGATACAATGTTTTCCCTGCACCCACATGGTTTCCTCCAAATTCTTTGATGTCCTCCCACAGTAAAAAAAAAAAAAAAAAACTTGCAGGTTAGGAGTATTGGCATTGGTAAATTGGCCCTGTTTGTGTGTGCATGTGTACACCCTGTGATGGACTGGCACCATGTCCAGGTGATGTTCCTGCCTTGCATCTGATGAATGCTGCCATGAACCTCCCTGGGATAACAGTGTTAGGGAAATGGATGGGTTTATGTTTTTTTTGCAGGGTAAATCCCATTACAAACCAAAACTGATGCAAAGGACATCGCAGTGATCAAAGCATATAGCAGTTATACAAAAATATGACATTTTAATTTTTTTTTTACTTTTTATAAAGTTAGGCCACATTACTAAAAGCCTTTTACATTTCTGAGCTCAAAAGAAAAATGACTTTTAGGATGTTTTTAATTAGTGGTGAACTGTTTACTTACTTACTTACTTAATTAATTTATTTATTTATTTTTGTTAATTTGGGGAAATACAGGAAAAATCATGAGATTTCATCTGGAACAAATAAAATTTAGGGTGCTGTTGCTGATTTCACACAAAAAATCTCCTTGTGAAGGATAAAGTATCAAAAAGGCCTTTAGTCCTAAATTTCCAACTGTCCTCATCGAGCTACATACTACAGTGAATTACAGAGCAGGCAAACAACAATGACTTACAATGACAACAGTACTGTCTGGCAAATGATACACAACACCAAGTCACTAAGTCACACCACCAACTGCCATTGATGAAATGCTTTATATAGCCACAGATTTTACTTAGCTACAGTAGTATAGTGTATGTACAAGATTTGCAAGTCCTTACCAGTCTACCTGTTTCTTTTTTTACCATAGCACTGAAATTACATTAAATTATGTTTTTTTTTGCTTGTTTACAATGATTACAAGTTGTAAAAATAGTAGTATCCATGAAACAGTAAGCAGAAAGTTGAAAAGATTCACCTCAGAGCCCTACATGATTTACTAGTATACTTTATGATCTGTTCTACCATATGTATTTAGCAAAGTTTTCTTTTAAAATGAGTGTAATGTATAAACCATTCAATATTGTTCAGCATTCTTTACAGGCTGCGGTGGGCTGGTGCCCTGCCTGGATATTTGTTCCTGCCTTGCGCCCTGTGTTGGCTGGGATTGGCTCCAGGAGACCCCCGTGACCCTGTAGTTAGGATAGAGGGGTTGGATAATGGATGGATGGATTCTTTACAGGTATCAATTTCATTTAGATTTTTCCAAGTTCTAAAAGTTCATTATATATTGTTACAGACTATTTCATTTTAGCTAATGCTGTATGCCTAGATGCAGTTAACACATAGAGTGGCTGTGTACCAGAAACAGACAAAAACCTGACCCCAGCCCTTCATTTTGCCTACATTTCTTCCCTGTCCCCTCCCTTCTATGTCTGTTGCTATGTATCAAATTATCTGTGAGTCACATGATGAGGGCTGTGGGAAATAAAAAAAGGTTAGATTCAGATGGTGGCATTTCCCAGCTATTTTGCACTTATGCCTTTGTGACAACCACCATCTATTTTTTATAATTTCTCAACTTTTTGTGCAATTTGACCTTACATTTATTTTTGAATAACATTGTGTATATGTTTTTATGCACTGTTTCGGCCCAGTTTTTTTTTTTTTTAATCATCCTTTTCAATTACAGAGATGCCTAATTAAGCATTTACTTTACCATTAAATATGCTTTTTAATGTCTCCTTCTGTGACTACCACAACAGCCTTGGTGTGCACAGTCAGCCATATTTTTCAGGGTGGCATGTTGTACTACAGTCCTGCAACTTGAACTTTCCTATGACGAAGGTGATACCAAGGGGCCATGCTGTGTTTGTTCCCAAATCTGTGGGCTAAGCCAGTCTGTGTGTCTGATAGAATGGTATTTTAATATTGAGGATTACCCAAATAGAAGAACAATTCAGTTTAATTCAATTAAATAATGCTTTTTACATTAACTTCCAATTATGCACCAAAATACTATAAAATAATTATAAATATGGTTAAAAAAAGAAAGATCAGTCCTCTGTATTACTGTAAGGTCTGCAATTTAATAATATAAATAAATCTAATAAAACATATCGCATAAATAGCAAAGTAAGATCAAATAATACTTTAAAACAAAGTGCTGTGACTGACTTCAGAATATGATTTCTGATTCTACACATTAATACAGAGAGTGGAACAGTTCAGTTATTGGAATTTGAGTGTAGCCAGGTGATGTTTTGTAGATTTTCTCAGCTAAAAAAAATCACATCAAAACATTTTTAAATCAGTTTAATGGAATTGGTAATACTGAGTGTATTGATGTATATGCACATTTATTTACCATGTCAAGTAAATACTAGTTTTCTTGATTGAATTTTATTTAAATCAAAAGCAGGATATGCTTTCTGACATGTTTGATAAATTCTGTAATGAAAAATGATGTAGAATCTAAAAAATACCATATTTTCTTTGTCAGTGCATCTGTGAAATATTTGAAAGTAACATCTTTTTCTCTGTAGTTAAGAATAAAAGAAATGAAAAAGTGTCAAAGTTTCTGTGAAGCTACTAAAAACAGAATGTTTCAATTTTTCCATGCATAAACAAATCATTAGACAAATGTTTTAACTTGATTGTTCCATCGAGCTTCAGCAGTTACTTTTAGTAAAATGGCATTTGCTGCATAAACATTTTATAAGTTCATTTGATTTTTTTAGCTTTATTGTAGACTTTGTTTTCTTTGATATGTTCACTAACATACTTTTCTTATTCTGTGTGTTTGTTAATAATGAAAATTCACCCATAAGTATATATTGTTTTACCTTCAGTAAGTTATCAATATGATTGATACAGCAGATATCATTGGTAATTTTCTGGACTCTCAACTCACCCTCCTGGTTTCCTACTGGACTTGTCTATGACAGCATTTCCCAACCTGTGGGCTGTGGAGGCATTACAGCCATTGGACCAGCATTGCAGGTGAATCATGGCCCATCTAGGTTGACCTCCCAAACCCCCAATCTCATGACCATTCTTGATCCACCAAAAGGAAAAGCATTGACAATTGCACTTGATTCATTCAATGCTGTAATGCCCTGGTGATCACATGGGACCCCTCCCCTCTGCCTTTGATGGTTATTATATTCTACCCAGATCCCTTTCTGTAATCCCATAAAACCCACTGTTTAGTGTTTCGTTGTAATTTTAAGTTTCTCCAAATTTGGTGAAAGGTGGAGAATCATTTTGGCTTTTCTTCAGTCTAAAACAAATACATCTCTATCTTCTATAATCTGATTGGTCCTGAAGAAAAATAGTGCTCCAATATCCCCTTCACTTTCCATTCACCTTCCTATTTGTCATTTTTATTGTCTCCAATAAAATTACTGGTGTCTTTATATGCAACTCTACCGATGCTGTCTTCTAGACCTCAAAAATGTTTTCTGTATGAAGTATATTATTCCCTCTCTCATTCCAATCTCTTTGAAAACTATCCTTATTAACAGCTCTGCGTTCTCCAAAATGGGATACTGAAATTATCAGCATGTTAAGTTCACATTCTTACATCACCTATATTCTGCTTCTTACAAGATTTCCATTGCTCACTTTGTCACTGACCTTTTTTGTAATTTTTCTCCTCTTGCTATCTCTGGTATGCTTCTTCATATATTTTGGGATTGCTCCCCAATTTCAGCTTTTTAGCCTGCCTATCTTTCATTCCCTCTGTTAGCTATCACTTTCCTTCTCCTGAAACTCTCTGCTGTTCCTCACTTTTATCCATCAGAGGCTATTTTCATTGGAAATGACTGCTGCTATATTAGTCCTAGCACCTCTCTGGAATCTAATGACTCCCCTTTACTAATGACTCCTTTACATTTTTATAAAACGTCATCCTTTAACCTAATCATACTTGAACTGTCAGTGGTGCACATCATTGGTTCACCTGGCTTGAATACAGAGGAGATGCAGGTTGCTGTGTGCTTAGTCAAGAGCTGGTTGGCTGGTGTCATTTTTTATGTTATACTTCACTGTTGCTTTTGGATTTCTGTGTCCATCATGTCTCTCTCTCCGGTTTGCACATGCATCAAGTATTATGATTCTCTTGAGGCACCTTTTACAGGGTGGTTTGGATGGGATAGGTTGGTGGTGAGCCATTTGTTTTATTCCTTCACTATTTTCATGATTACAATATTTGATCTTATATAATTTACATTTATTTGCTTAGCAGAGACTTTAATCCAAACCAACTTAAAAAAAAAAAAAAAAAAACATATTTGAGTAGCATTAGTCTGGGGACTGTTTAGGTACAAGTTTTACAATGCAGGTCCGGTTGGGGAGCATGCACTGGTACTGCAGATTGCCACACACACCAGATGACAAAACAGCTCGGGATCCTGGTTGTCAACCCCCCAGACAGACACGCGGTCCATACCCACCCTCAGGAAAGGACCATCTGTATCTGCCACAGCCAGGTGTTACATGGACATCCCCATGGCCTTGGTTCAACAGCTTGGGTACTCAACAATGAGGAACCAACGAGCTGGATCACCTTCGGGGAATCGCGCCTCATGGCCATAGTGTCATAACTGATTGCAGGTAATGTGCCTCATTTGGGACTCCATGACCAACTGCTCATTCGACACAAAGTAAAACCAGCAGTACCCAAGTATTTCCTGAAGAGACACAGAACCAAAGGAGTCCAGTCTTTGTCTCAGGTCACTGGACAGCGTCCATATTTCACAACCATATAGCAAAAAAAGGAAGCACCAGGAACACTTGGACCTTCTTCCTTTTGCAAAGATATCAGGAATGCTACATCTCTTTCCAGTGACCTCATGACCCCCCATGCTCTCCTAATCCCTCTACTGACTTCATAAGAAGAGTCACCAAAGACATGAATGTCACTGCTGAGGTAAGCAAACCTCTCAACAAGGTTGACACTCTCCCCAGACAGACACACTGCTGATTGATGTGCCCAAAAGGTCATTAAAGACCTGGATTTTTGTTTTTATCCAGGACACTTGCAAGCCCAAACACTCAGACTCCTCGCTCAGTCTCTCGAGAGCCCCGATCAAAGCCTCCATTGACTCTGTGAACATCATAGTGAGTCTTCACCCACAGATGCCCCACAGCCACACAATCCTGCCCAACACCCACTCCCACAATGCAAGCATTGAACAGAGTAGAAGTAAGAACACACCCATGATGAACCCCAGAATCAACTGGGAAAAACGCAGAGGTTCTGCCTCGACTCTGCACAGCACTCACAGTACCAATGTACAGGCCAGCCATGATATCCAGCAACTTTGAGATGATCCCACGAAGTCTCATCATGTCCCACAGGGCAGCTCAATCAACTGAGTCGAACGCTTTGTTAAAACTGACAAAGGCTGCAAAGAAACTCAGCCGATATTCACGTTTGTGTTCCATGAGAACCCTCAGTGCCAGAATGCCTTCGATACTAGACTTCTTAGGCGTAAAACCAGACTGCTCCGTCACTGGTAGGTGAGCAAGTGATCACGGATCCTATTGAGGATGACACTATTAAGGACCTTACATGGCTCTGTGAACAGTGTTATCCCCCTGTAGTTGTCATAATTCAGGCGATCACCCTTCCCTTTCCAGATAGGGACAACAAGTCCCATTATCCAGTCAGTTGAGATGACACCCATCACCCAAATAGAAGCAAAGATTGCTTGCAATGCCAAGAGGACAGCCTTACCACCAGCCTGGAGAGGTTCACCCTGGATACCACAGATCCATGCTGCCTCCCCACTTGTGCAGTCTCAGTTAGACTGAGTAGTTCACAGCTAATTGGAGGATCATCCTCAAGAACCATGGACCCTGAGATATTCAACATCATAGCCAGAGGATCAGCTTTAATTACCACTAGAATTACCAGAGCCTACGAAAAAACTTGTAAATCCGGCCCACCTTAAATCCCTTTGCATTACAAACATTACAAATTTTTTTGTTCACTTAAACTATAACTTTATTTATTTACCTCAGATGTTTTGCCAACATCAACCCAGAAAGAGGTACAAAAGTTCAGCGGAACAAGTCAAAGAAACAGTATGCTGTAAACCCAAGAGTGCGCACCTTAATTTCTACAATTGCAGATTTTGAATGGAGGCAGTGAAAACAAACGTATTAACTGAAAAAGGGACATTTTCACAATATTTTAAATGACCAGAGTATTATGATTAAAACAGATATTTTGAGAACATATCTTTGGCTTTATGCACTATTTACATGTTGCATGACTGTTTTATTTAATAATGAACTTTTACAAAGAGAGTTGACCTTTAAGGTATATTGTAGCTCATTTACCTTTCTCATCTGCTTTGCAGGTATTGATGACTTGAGCCTTGAAATTACACTATTTGAATGGTTAAAGTCATGCCTGAAAGAGTTTACTACTGGTTCAAGGTTTTTGACTTTTAAAGAGACAGTCAGGGCAAATGATGTGCCTCTTTGAGTATTAATAGTCCAACATCATGCCTTC
This sequence comes from Polypterus bichir lapradei, assembly GCA_026402145.1. NCBI lineage: Eukaryota > Metazoa > Chordata > Cladistia > Polypteriformes > Polypteridae > Polypterus > Polypterus bichir. The sequence continues at coordinate 9,278,427 of JANRMT010062833.1, forward strand.
TGTATCTGTACATACATTGTCAAGGTATTCATAGTTGAAAATTTGTTGTATCACAGTTAATATGGTGGCTACTGAAAACAGAGCATACTTGGTCTATAGCTTAATCTGGTCTGCACCTAACTGTCAACACTGAATTTTTTCATTGGGCTTGCTTTGCAACAATATCTGAAAGTGTGCCAACCAATGAGGTCAAATATTTTATGGATATTTGGTGTCCACTTTTGAGTTTGAACGTATTAACATCTGTGTTTTTTAAAGCCAGCCAATGAACAAAGACTGGGTCAGAGACAGGAACTTAGGGACACACAAGACTAAGCTCTGTACCAAGTATGCTCTATTTTCACTAACTACCATGTTACATGTGACACAACCAAACTTTCAAATATGAAAATCTCACAAA
>JANRMT010062833.1:9295786-9321405 GCA_026402145.1 Polypterus bichir lapradei
ATATATATATATATATATATATATATATATATATATATATATATAGATAGAGAGAGAGAGAGAGAGATGACAACAACACTCATATCAATGACAAAACAATTACATTAACAATCATGTTACATTATTTTTAAAATATTTCCTTTTCTTTTTCATAACTTCTTTAACACACTACTTCTCCGCTGCGAAGCGCGGGTATTCTGCTAGTATTTTAATATAAGCCACTGTGAAGTACAAATTATCACTTTCACCAATACTTCAAAAAAGTTATGTAAAATAAGTAAAAGAGATCTCTGAACAAAGATATATACAGGGGATTCCCTTTGTATTTCTTTAATGGAAAAGTATGAAAACCCGTGTAGTGGTAGTTGGCAACATGCTACTCTCTGGGCCCTTGTATTTCATAAACTGACCAGATTGATTGTAAGAGGGTTGGAAGACACAGACGTCAAAATATAAATTGTGAAAAAAACAAGTGTTCTTTGTTTACAGATGCTCCCATAAAAATATAAAAACATGTAAAAATGAAATTCCCAAAGTCCAAATCAATAGTGTCACTAATTCAAATTCGGTCAACTAGGACACTCACATAAAGAAAAACAAAAATAGCAAAATGGCAGACAATAAATATATACAAAAAGAAATGCACTCTGTCCAGTAACTCTCATCTGCTGGGACTTTACTAAACCACCATGCCCTGTTATCTAGGTTGGCAACTTACCAAACTCCTTTGCTAATTCTCTTTTTCCACAGCAACAAGGTGCGATGGGCAGCTGACTTTGCTCACTGTGGCGTTTAGTTTCGTTGCACTCAGAGAATCAGACGTGTGCACCGTAAGCATGTGCTTCCGTGCCACCTCTTTTTCTGTCTATGTAAGTGTACCACTTTCCTGAAAGCTATTTAAACATTAATCGGGCTATAAACAACTTTAACTGTTACAGGTTTCTGATCCTTAGTATATGGTGCACCTCACCGCAAAAAGTCTCTGAGTGTAGCACTCTGAAAATAATGGCCCTCCTCAACTTCCTCTGTTTTAATGTGTTACTTTTTCTTTATCTGTATTTGTACTTAGCTAATAAAAATGAATAATAGTGAAGTGTTGCCCACACAAAATATGGCTTTTATTAAGGACTAAAGGGGGTTTAGTTTCTGTGATCTAGGTGTACCTAACAAAGTTAATAAAACTTAATAAATACTGTATCTACAAAAAAGCTGAATGCTTTGATGACTTGGCAGTCATGTGACAGGATTAATATTATTACTATGAATTAAAATCATTACTTGGGATTTAATTTTATCAACTAGGTAAAGGGTTATTATTTGTTTAGTAAATTAAGCACGTCTGAATAACTACTTGTTAAGTAAACAGTTTAGTGTTAAAGTTAGGACTATGGTTTTATTTTACAGATTTTGAGTATAAAATAATTTGGCAAACAATATATAGGTCTAAGTGAAGGCGATGTTTTGTGCACACCACACCTTTAAAGGATATTAATAACAAAAAAGAGTGTTCTCTATAAAAACATATCCTTTTAGGAGAAAAGTGTGGAGCCATTGTTATATGTGAAATTTAAACATGGCTGACCTTTATTTGTACCTATAGGTGGAGTCCCACATGCTCTTGATGATGCAGCACAATGGTAGACTGAAGAAATTATATAGATCACTTACTTTTTTCAGCTAGGTTCATTTAAATAGCACATTTGAATATATTTTGATTTTCACCAATTAGCTTTAGATAAATGGTATATTCCAGAAACCTTACTGAAGTACCAAACAAGTTAAACAAAGTCCAAAGTATAAGAAATAAGACTTCTTATATTTAAACTGTTATCAGAGAGCAGAACACACAGTGCAGATGTAAGGATGTCCTAGTTGAACATGCAGGCAGTTTCAATTATGTTTTTTCTCTTAAAACAACCCATTTAAATTTTTTTAGTAAAGTAGAAAAAGTTAACTTAAAAGGCTGAGATTCTTAACCTTTTACTGTTGCTGCCTAGCATGTGCAGTATAGTCTCCGTAGAGAGCAATGACGAGAAAGGTTTTCTCTGTCATCCCCCGAAGACAAAGAGTGAATTAACCTTTCAACAGCTTACTGTAGAAGACAACAGCATTAGAATGTTTGGTGCCCTAGAATTGTGCTTGTGCAGATTACTAATATGGATCAGATGATAAATCTCTGCATGATGTGACATTCTGTAAACAGTGCAAATTAATCATAAAATATCTCCAGAAGAGATCATAATCCGAGCACTAGTGCTACTATTGTGTGTGTTGTCAAAGTGTTACAAACATCAGGAAGCTGTTTAGAAGGTCATGTTTTACATCTGCAAATAATGAAATTTGTTTTTGCAAGAATACAGTCATATCACTAATTAAAAAAATATATCAAGGTGCCAAATGAGGAGGAAGCCTCTGAGATTCTAAGTATTGCATTGAATTTGTGAGGTTACAGGATGGTTTTGATAAGAGGCATATTTAAAGACTGGCCTCACTTTAATACTCTTCAAGTTTCAGATGAGTAATGTAGACAAAACGAAAGACAAGAACACAAACATTCTTATAGAATAATTGGATTTTAAAAAAGGCTCATTTTATTACTTGTTAATATTCCCCTTATTTCATTACAGCTTAAATTTCATTTGGATTGACCTTTTTTCTAAATTGGCTGTAGTCATTCAGATGTCATTAATGGAATATTAGGTTTCATTTAAAATTAGACATAATTTAATAACCCAACATACTAAAAGCTATTTAAGAATTGTTTACAAAATTGGAAAGCGGTAGTACAAAACCTTTTATTGCTATCTTTTCAATAAAGTTTGGAACAAAAAACTACTGTACACATTTTATGATACATTCATTAATATGAAAAAAATGTCACACTTTGTATTTATAACAAATCCATGAAAGTGCATTATGCAAAATATTTAATCGCTACAGGCTTTGAGTCCATTGAAAGACACAGCACATATAGTATTGATTTTGCTTGGAAATTAAAATGTTGCTTAAGCTTTACAGTATTTTAGAGTTTACAGGAGGTACTGTATACTTTATTTAGAGCAAAATTCACTGTAGATGTAAATCTATCATAATGTATATTCACTGGCCATTTTATCAGGTACACCTTGCTAGTACCAGGTTGGACCCACTTTGCCTTCAGAGCTGCTACAATTCTTTGTGGCATAGATTCAACAAGGTACTGGAAACATTCCTCAAGGATTTTGATCCATGTTAACATGATAGCATCACACAGTTGCTGTAAATTTGTTGGCTGCACATCCATGATGCAAATCTCCCGTTCCACCACATGCCAAAGGTGCTCTACTGGATTGAGATCTAGTGACTGTGGGAGCCATTTGAGTACAGTGAGCTCATTGTCATGTTCAAGAAACCAGTTTGAGATGATTTGAGCTTTGGATATGGTCAGCAAAAATACTTAGATAGGCTGTGGCATTTAAACAATGCTCAATTGGTACTAAGGGGCCAAAGTGTGGCCAGAAAATATTCCTCACACGATTACCAGTCTGAACCGTTGATACAAGGCAGGTAGGATCCATGGTTTCACGTGATTGATGCCAAATTCTGACACTTCCAAGCGAATGTCACAGCATAAATTGAGACTCATCAGACCAGATAATGTTTTTCCAATTTTCTATTGACCAATTTTGGTTAGCCAATTGTGAATTGTAGCCTCATTTGCCTGAGCTTAGCTGACAGGAGTGGCACCCAATGTAATCTCTGGCAGCTGCAGCCTCTCTGCTTCAAGGCTCAATGTGTTGTGCATTCAGTTACTCTTCTGCATACCTCTGTTGTAATGAGTAGTTATTTGAGTTACTGTTGTCTTTCTATCAGCTGGAACTAGTCTGGCCATTCTCCTCTGATCTGTGGCATCAACAAGGCATTTTCTCCCAGACAACTGCTACTGGATATTTCACCTTTTTCAGACCATTCTCTGTAAACCCTAGATATGGTTGTGTGTGAAAATTCCAGTAGATCAGCAGTTTCTGAAATATTCAGACCAGCCTGTCTGGCACGTTCAAAGTCACTTAAATCACCTTTCCTCCCCATTCTGATGCTCAGTTTGAACTTCAGCAGGTCATCTTTACAATGTCTATCTAATGTAGTGGCCAGTGAATGTATATCACACATATAGTAATTATATCAATTGTATTACTGTATACAATAAGAACACTATAACAATCAACATTATGAACAAATGATGTAACATTAAAAACAGTGAAATTAAAAAGTTCATAGTTGCCTACTTAAAAAAGAAATCAGGATGCAAAGTTTAAATAAAATGTAATTTTTATATTTAAGTGACATAAATTTTATTTGCATGGCCTGACTGAATTTAGAAATATCACCTATTGTATATTTTAAAAGTGCAATTGTTGTATATAATTCACTCTAAACAGCTGGATGTTTGCTACTACTTTAGCAAGTTTAAGGAACTCAGGTACAGAATGCAGCTGCTCTAAAAGTTTTATTTTAAAGGTAGCAGTATTTAGTAATATAAATGTACAAAAATATATTTTTTGAAGATGGAATGATAATGTTGACTGCCAAACAGCCTATGTGTTTTAAACTGTTAACTTCTGAAGATTCTTATTTCTAAGCAAATTATAGCCTGTACAACCGAGTAAAAAGAACTTATTAAGTAAGGCGAGATGATTGCCATTTTGACAAACTTCAAACAAAGTAGAACATTATGCAATCATGGCTGATCATTTCTGCACAAAGTGATAATTTCCAACACAATACATTTAGCTTTATACAGAAACAGAAGAAGCAGTCAACCAAGCTAAGATTATATTGTAAAATTTCTTCAGGCATACATTGGCATATTTTGCAGCATTTCATTATTGCACTTATTTATTTATTTAACTGTAATGCTTAAAGACATACAGAAATAATGACACAGTCAAATGATAAGCCCATACGACTTTCGCAGCATGGCTGCTAGATATCAAAAGTACTCTATAGTGGAAACGAATTGCAATCCTTCATTCAAAATTATTCCTGTATTAGCAAGCCTAAAAGAAGATTAAACTGAATCTTATTTTTACTGATTTTATACTTGCTTGATTTGGTGGTAAAGTGCTAAAGCAAATGAAGATTTTAGAATGAGAAACCTCATTTAGAGGTTTATTACAATGCCAGAATGTTCATCCCAATAAATAATTCTTTGATTTGGTTTCTCTTACTTTTCTTGGTCTTTTTATTTCCTGAAATGTACTTTTTTTCCTAGAGGTCAGTCTGCAAACATGTCTAAGCCTGAGAAACTGAAAATAACTTTTATATTTGTATTAATTTGTGGAATTCTTATTTAAATTTGGATAAGGTATCTTTAAAATTTTGTTGGAGTGAGTTGTTGTTTTTGTTAGTCATATGTAGCCATTACTTTAGACTTTGTATTGATACAATACACTCATTCATCCATTGTATGAGCTTTCTTTATTTAATACAATGTCGCAGTCACTTGGTGCCTATCCTGCCAGTATTGGGCACAACCAAAACCTAAAAGGAGTATCCATCAAACTCGTGGAAAAATTCTGTTACTGTATATTGTTGAATTGTACAACTGTACAGTATATGAGATGATCATGTAGTATGTTAAACAGTCTAGCCGTGAGCATCACATTGTCCAACTAGGTAGGCAATCTCCTCTGAAAATATTTGTGTGAATGGGCTTTTAATTTGTTATGAAGATAAAAATGTAGGCATTCTTCCAACATTTTTAATTTTCAAAGTAAAAAGAATTCAGTGAATTATAAAGCATTGAGTGATCTTTTTAAAACAAGCCTACTTAAAGAGGAACCCCAACAGTCACTCTAAATACTGAATTTAACCTAAAATTTGACTTCAGTATTTATTTAAAAAAAAAAAAATTCCAAAATATGACCATATTTTTGTTTATATTATGTCTATCATTGGCTTTTAGAGTACGGCTGTATTCGCATCCATCCATGACTTTTTTCTGCCTTACATCATGTGTTGCCAAGGAAATCTACTCCAACCCTGGAACGACATCACATAACACTCAAAAATGAATTCATTAATATTTACAATTTCTCTAAGAATTCAGCTTATACCAGAATGTGTCATATGGGGAAACTCTCAAATTTAAGTGGATGAAGTTAAGTTAAAGAAGACATAGCTGCTGCCCCAGATCATTTTAAATAAAGAAAAGAGATCAGCTGCTTAAAGGAAAGGTTAGTCTCAGTTTCAATTTTTTTATTTTCTTTTTGCTGCATAAAATATGATTGCTGTAATATCTAAGTTTGTCTTTTCCCCTTTATTTTAGACATGAATAACAGCTATAAAGAAAATGGTTCACTGGAGATCAGACTGGAGGGCTATTCTCATTTTATTTATTTGATATTTTTACCCCCTGTGTTTTGCATCAATTTTTATATTCACACTATACAATTTTTGCAGTACCCTTTGTACATGTCAGATTGCAGCTGTGTGTCTTACAAGCATCAGAATAGATATTCTGAGAAAAAGGAAGAGAAAATGTGGGATAAAATTCAAGTTGGAATTAGAAGTGTGTGCAATGTTCATCATAAAAAATAAAATCAGCCATCACAATAGATTTGCCTTAAATGCCAGACATCTGCCCTGTAAAAGTGTAGTGAGACATCACTCTTTATTATTAAATCACCATGTTAACAAATAAATTGAATTACAGTATGGACTGAACAGATGCAGGTTGGCGGTAATATATTTAAAACAAAATATCTTCATGAAAAAGCAATATGCATTTTATGTTTTTGATTTTTATGTACTTGCCCCAGCAGTGCTTTTTCTGACTTTTAGAACATTTGAGAGCACTATGTAACATGTAAAAAGTCATCGACAAATTTTATCCTGCTTTTTTTTTGAGTAGCAAATATTACCGGTTAAACACTGTGCAACAGTCAAGAAATATTAAAACATCTAGCACACCACTTTTATTCAGATAGCTATAAAGAACAAATAACCCACTATGAGTAAGTCCTTTGTTTATATTAACATATCAAAAGAAAACAAAACCGTGACAGAGGCCTGGCAGGCTATGTCATAACTGAATTAAAGAATTCTTCCTAAATTCTGAATAAACTTTGCACCATTTCTCTTAAGCCTTATATAGTGTTAAATAATATAAGACATATAAGACATCATGTTACCGTGAGTTCTGGGGCCTCATTTTTAAAAATTTGCATTAATTTGAGAGTGAAAATATGTATACACCAAAACAAAAAGAGAAAAATGCATATGCCCAAAAAAATCAGATTTCAAAAACCTTTCTATTTCTATGCAATTTACTATTTATAAATCACAATCAGCTTGTAAATATGCATATGTGAACAATGCCCTTAAACATCCATATGTGAAGCATGCTAATCAACCTCATACATATACAATCACGATGCCGTAGAACTTCACTGGCAAGTATCTGGCTGTGCTCCAGAAATCAGAGTGCAAAATCATGCATGGCATTATAACGCCTCTCCTCTGTGCTCCAGGGGGTCTGGGAAAGGTGTAAGACATGCTCATATGAGTAGGCAGCCAGTATCCTCTGGAACATGAAATTACATGATTGCAGCTCCAATGAATAGTACAGGCCTTATTGAACACTAAGAATTCAGCCAGAAACTGTACCAACAAGCTAGCCACCACATATAATGCCATCATGTCTTCCAAGGCTACTTTACCTCAAAATAAATGAATCACAGGTTGACCCAGTCCACTGAGACATGATATTTGCCAATCACATCTTGGATGACTGGTGCATTAATGGAATATCACTGCTCACATTTAACAAAAGCAGCTTTATTCTCGCTAGGTGTCCTGATTACAATATGAGTGCAGTAAATTGCTAAATTACATTAGGAAAACTGGACACTGTTGCAAATGTCTTTTGTATTTGGATTTACATCCATAACATATGAAAACTTCTTGTTGCACCTCACTGGTTGGTTAAAGCCTTCCAGCATAGTAGGCATGATAGATAGAGTGAAGCTAGGAAGAGAACTGTCAGACAGATCCCTGAGAAGTGAAAACAGGTAGCCGATATAAAGTTACAACAAAAACGAAAAAATTTGTTGGTGCAAATACTTTGCATTGACCCTCTTAAAAGGGAACTAAATATCATATTCATCACTTTTGAGGTTAATATGTTCATAATGAAAGCACACATATAGTAACGGCTAAATGAATTATCAAGCGTGCAAGTCACCATTTAGCTAGTTTGGCTGCATTTCCCTGCTTGATAAGTGTGTTGGTGTTTCCCAGTTACGCCAAAATATTTGTTACGCATGGCTCAGAGTTCCCATGAATATACGCATGTTCTCCTGTCAACGTTTCTTTTATAAATCTCAATATTTGCTTGGGAAGTTAAGTATGCATATTTTGAACCTCATTTTGAGCATACACAAGCTTTATAAATGAGGCAACTGCAGAGTGGATTAGAATTATTCCTGTTAAGCAAAATATGTCAACACATTAGAAAATGAAGAATAGAGATCACAATAGTTTTATTTCTACATAATCTTATCCCGTTTGGTGTACCACTAGCCAATGCTATTAGGGGATCTGGAGTAATTGTGAGTACAAGTTTAATAAATAAATGAATATTTTCCTCTAAAATGGTCCTAATGTGTAATCCCAAAACATATCCTAAAATGACCAATTTGATGTTACAGCAAATTCAGAGCAAATGGTACAAACATTAAAAGAAACTTATTAGGGCAAACTTTCAAATATGGATATTTTTGAGGAGTAGTGGAACATGCTTAAGAGTATATTACTGTAGATACAAGTCATATTCATGTTAAATTTGGAAAGATTAGAAAATTTAAGAGAAACTGGTTAAGGAGCTAAGAAAGAAATTGCAACAAAAACACGCTACAGTATATTATATATACAAGGTGATTCACCTCAATTTTAACCATAGAACATAAAGACAATGGTTATAAAAGAAAAATGATAAATATAAATGGCAAGAACTATTCCAGAAAAAATATTTAATACTAAAATATTTTAGCATTACAACAAAAGTTTTTATACATTGGTCCAGGGATATAAAGTATATAAGGAACAGTAAGGCTGAAATTATAACATATATAAAACAAATCACTGGGTCCAGAGAGCATTTATCCATGAGTGCTTAAGGAAGTTAGTGATTCCGTATGCAGACCATTAATGTGTATGTTTCAGAGATCACTGCACACTGGGGAAATTCCTGAAGACTGGAAGCTAGCAAACATGGTCCAATTAAATAATAAAAGATAATTGTGCTGATCCTAGTAACTATAAGCCAGTAAGGATAAGTATATCACAGGTAAATTAATGGATGCAGTTATTAAAAAATGATTGAGCAATCTATGTAAAGTAGAGGTGTATTATGAACAGTCAACATGGTTTTTAACAGTGAAGATTGTGTTGCACTTACAAGCCCAAATTTTATGGTGGAAGCAACAGAAACATTTGACCAGAGAGACTCATTTGTTTTTTTATCTTGACTTTCGTAAAGCTTTTGATAAGTTACAATATGAGAGGTTAGTGATCAAACTAAAATAATTGGAAATTTGAGACACACTAATGGGTGGAAAATTGGCTGCACGACACAGAATGCAAAGGGTTATGGTGAGAGGATTTTTTTCTTCTGAATTTTTCATACTTAAAAGCAGTATTTAAACATGTATGTTGTACATTTAAGAGCATATTACATTATAATGCATAACATGTTTGTCAGCCATCAGGAACGTGGATTTATATGAACAATATTAATAAAATTATAACTGATATAGCTGATAAAAATTTGCCAGCAATACAAAACCAGGTGGGACAGTGGTTAACTTAGAATCAGCTGAATCATTACAGATTATCCTGGACAGAATTCAGAATTTGGCAGAGGTATGGAAGATGATGTTTAATGTAAGTAAATGTTACATGTAGGAAACAAGAAATGTTAAATTGAATAGCCAGTGGGGGTTCTGAAACTTGAAAGTACAACTTATGGATTTATAGAGGACTATTAAGCGAGTCAATAAGTTGATAGGTTAAAGTACATAGTATGCTGCATTGAGTACATACCAAGACAGGTTGTTCTTAAGCTATACAATACATTGGCGAAGTCTCATCTTTAATGTTGAATACAGTTGTGCTTTGCAGGTTACAGAAAATAAATAAAATATTAGTGTCCACAGGACAGGGCAGCAAATAAACCAATTCTATAACTAAGAGATATTAAGTTTTTAGTTTAGGCAAACCCAGAGATTCTCACTATGAAGTCAGTCGATAAAGTCTTGAAATACTATCAATATACTCGTTATTTCTAGATAAAATATGTTCAAGTATACATACTGATGAAATATTACACAATGTGGGCTAGTTCCTTTTGGAAAAGTTTCAAACTATATTTCATTATGTTGACAAAGCAGAGGTCACCAATGGAACAAATACTTAACATATCCCATGTCTTAAACACTGTGTAGATTAAAGAAGGAACAAAATAATATATGTACCTTAAAATGCTTCCTAAATTGGTTTCTAGATTACTAGAACATTGCCAGTGGTTATTGATGACTGGGGCACAAAGCAAGGTATATATGGAAGCATTTTTCAAAATTTAATTTACAAAGCAGGTGTAATTCTGTTAACTTTTGATTTCTTCAATAGTCTGAAAGTATGAGTAGCCACATTGCAGTTTGTCAGATTTTTTAGGCACTCCTTCCCCCAGGTGCTCCGCCAGCTGTACTGTTTGCTGAAACAGGCAGGAATTGGTTGTCCGCTGGCAGTTCAACTGCAAATTTGCAGGCTCACTGCATAACCTGTCTGTTGCCTGATGGTTGATGTGGGGAACATTTAAAAACCAGTTGCTCACCTGGATATGTGCTCAGTTTTTGTTGTCTCTCCTCCAGAATGAACCTGCTTGATGAAGGAGGTTATCTGTTCCTAAAGAAGGGAACAAATGAAGGATGGCAGACAATATCACTGCTTGTTTGCTGTAATTGTGTGTACTGATATAACAGCTGTCTTTGGAATAAAATGCATGTTCCTGTCCTCACAACCATGAAGCTGATTTTCTTGGAAACCTGGACTCACCTCCTTTCCTCTTGTTCAAAGCTGTGATCCACACATCACAAGTAATAAAACTGGAGTTAGGTGATGAAGACCACGCCACCCTCTGCTATAAATCTCTAAACTTTTCTTTTTAATGTGTTCCCTATTTGCATTCCATACAAATTAAATTACAATTGAATCTACATTTTAAAGAAGTTGCTAATATACATACAGTAGGGGTATACTCTGAAAGAGAAATAAGACTTTTGGAAGAATATCAATTTTGATTTAATTAATTCTTCTGCCTAATGAGACCCAGAAAGAGATTGCCACTTAATAACATCTTGTTTGATGCTTTTCATCATATTGTAAAAATTAAATTTGAATAGATTTTTAAATTTTCTTGTGACTGTAAAATAATGTGTAAAAGAGTATACCGGGAATAACATTATATTCTAATTAATTTTAAATCTAGAACTCCTGTAAGTTTTTTTTTTCTAATAGATTTAATAAGCCTGACAATGAACAGTTTAACGATCAATGGATCAATGTAAGAGAAAAGAAAAAAAAGTGATTGAAACTGCTTGCCTAGGACATTCTAGTTTAACAAGCAAGCATGGACTATGACTTCATGTGTACCAGCGTATTTACCTGTATATTAGAAATGAGATCATATACTGTAGAATAGTTAACTATATATTTTGTTCTCTGGTAAACGTTTACATATAAGAAACCTTACTTCTTTTTAAAAAAGTTTTCACTTATGATTCTTAATAATGAACTATTTTGTGACTTTACATAATACTTAATGGAGGGGGGTATTTCTGGGCCATACCATTTATCTTGATGGATGAGGTCTCCAGGACTTTAAAAATATCCAAATCTTATTATGTGATATCATCTACTGTTAAATTCTGCTCCGTACTTCTAAATTTTTTATTTTTATGCTGTATTGAGGATTTGTTCTGTTCTGTGTATTATATTGTATTGACCCCCTTCTTTTGACACCCACTGCACACCCAGCCTACCTGGAAAGGGGTCTCTCTTTGAACTGCCTTTCCCAAGGTTTCTTCCATTTTTCCCTACAAGGTTTTTTTTGGGAGTTTTTCCTTGTCTTCTCAGAGAGTCAAGGCTGGGGGACTGTCAAGAGGCAGGGTCTGTTAAAGTCCATTGCCCACTTCCTGTGTGATTCTGGGCTATACAAAAATAAACTGTATTGTATTGTATTGTATCTATATGCTGACTGGTGTGACTGGAGTGCTTAGCAGTTATTATATGTAAACAAACGGATTAAAGGAAGCTTTCTATAAGATTTTTAAGTCAACAAGTGCAATTTGTATATTTTGTAAAGTACTTTTATTACTATTCGTTCTGTTACTGTTTTCTCTCTTCTTGTCTGTTTAACTCTTATGCCTCATACTGAGTCGACTGCACCTTCAATTTCGTTGTTCCTTTGCAAAAATGACAATGACAATAAAGATCTATCTACATGAAGGATGTCCATGGAATTCATTTGTACCAATGGCCCAAGACTCTTCTTTATCTAATGAATAGCAATCGATTATGAACAGTACCATGTTCTCAGCATAAAAAATCATTTTGTTCAGTTCAATCCCTTGTAGTTCCTTTTAACTTTGTCATTTAGCTCAGATAACCAGTTGCAAAAAGTTTTGGTTATAGTGGAAAGCATGGCTTGTTTCCATGCAAAATGTGAAATATCTGAATCTTTTCACTAGAATATAGTAATTTGATCCATGCACATATAATAGATACAAACACAAATTTGCATAGTACACTAAAAAATATATTGCTACTCCACTCTGTCAAAACCCTTTAGTGCATCCAGGGACAAGACAAGTTCTGACACAAATTCTGACACAATTATCAACAGTTAAACCACAGATGTCAACCTCCAGTGTTAAAGCATCAAGGAAGAAAACCACTGCAAAAGTGGTGGAAATGGTCCACCAAGTGGTTTTGGCTAAGGAACAGATTTTACAAGTCAAATTAACAGATAGTTGATTTTTCATTTTTTATTTGATTTTTATTTCATCAGCCTTACCCATATGAGAGTGCTGCAGCATTCTGCCTAGTCATCCACTTTTGATTAAACTCAAAAACATTAGTTCTTCATTTTTATTTTTTAATGATCAGCTTTTCTCTGTATAAATAAGATTCCCAAACAATTACTGTTCATAACATAATACTAATGGAAAGGGGTGCCCATGGGCTATGGGGACCAGTACACTTGTCCTGAGCACAAATTCACTGTTTTTGTAATGGTATCATTAGTAACAGTATCAACATAAGAGGCAGAGACAACTGTGTGGCGCTACAGTAGACAGGAAACACATAATGACTTGAGCAAAGTGAGCCATTATGCAAATCAGCTCTCTGCTTCTAGTGCCCCACAGCCCACCACATTACAAAAGTTGCTTCCCGCCTTAGTCAGATTTAATTTATTCTTCAGTCGCTGACCAAGCAGTCTTTTGACATACAGTAGTCAGAAATCCATGAGTAATTACTCATTTATGCACAATGTTCTACCAAAAATCACTGAAGAATCTAGTAATTTAGTCTAAATGGGAGCTTACATGTAAAGTGAACTTTTCAGATGTCTTTTTGTAGAATGCTTGGAGGCGGATTCTGTTAAAAAAATAGTGCAGTAAGAAAGGACATGTTATTTAATTTGTTTTACATGATTTTAAAAGGCTCTTTTGTTGAATTTGGTTTTCAGTGAAAGAAAATATTGTATTTGGCAAAAAAAAAGGTAAAAAAGTAGGTGCTCATATTGGTTTGTATTTGGTTTCTAGTGTTACAATGGCATATTGATACTATTCTGTTAGTAACACTGTTGTTAAATGGCTAATATGCTGTAAGACTGAGGAGGGGCCTCAGTACGATTCTGTTCCAGACCTGACATGTGTAATAGCACCTCTGCTAATAGAACTTGTATTTTCACAATTTATCTAGGTTTTGACTGGAGAAACAAATGAATTTTAGAACAGACCGCCTACTTTATTCCAGCCTAGACTTTAGGTGGAGGTTGTTTTTAAATTTTTAAGAATACTAAAAGTCAGCATGAAAATAAAACTAATTCCTCTTCGAAGACAAAACTATGTTTAGTAGTACAATCTCAAATACTTTCCAAGGTAAATCTGAAGTAGGTACAGTAGTTGCTTTTCATCTAAACACAGAAAAATTAATAAGTTGCATGATGAAATCTGTTAACACAGGTGACTGAAGAAATATGGCTGAAGTGTGATAAACATACTCTATCTCACATTTACTCCTTGCAATAGAGAAACAACATGTGGAAATCAGTTAACACATTGGTTCTCAAGTTTGGTCCCACAGGAATGGTTGAAAATTGTTAAAACAACAACTTTTATAATCAGTTACTAATTCCTGCTTTTGATAGATCATAATATTTAATTAGATCTCATTTTCCTATTTCTATAGTCATAAAGACATTGTACTATGATGTTTAAAACAAAATGTAGAATTTAAAACATTTTTGGCTATAGTTTTTAATAAATCAAGAGACTCTTTAGTCTAAATACATTTTTATAAGCTTGCTACGTAAATTTTACCTATACAACATTAATGAATAAAAAATGGAGCAAAGACATAATGAATAAGAACATCAGATATTTCCATTCCATATCCACATCTTGTAATTAAAACCTACTGGAAGGAATGAGGAGTGTGACTTATGTATTTACAGTACATCAATGGAAATTTTAACATCACATTTACACGGTATTGGCACCCAAGGCATGCCAGTTAAAACTGATGTTTGTGCATAGTGGGGCATGGTCTCACCAGATGTTGTGCAAAACAGATAATAAGATTCCTAATTTAACTTGTCATTAAAATGTTTGAAGCAGCTCTCGTTTGTGTTCTTCTTGTTTCCAGAAAAATACTACAAAAAAAAAAAAAGTCAAACTATGATCATGCTAGTGATTAGTGTTCTAATTTTGCTTTCCTCATTCTGTTCAGAAAATAGACAGACCCATAATTTTGCGCTTGAGTTGTACAGTATGAATTGTCTGGGTGTTCTTTCTATGTTGTTGTGGCTTGTGTTGTTTCAAGCTTAAAGGCCATTCAATCCTAATCTTGAAGTGTTGCTCTTTCAAATTAGGCAAAAAGTAGTATATTTTCCTTGCCAATGGGTGGTTGCAAGGCTCTCAGTTTACTTAACATTTCATTTCATACTGCTGCATTTCATCATATAATTACAATGTCAGATGCCAATTTTGTGATGCATATGTTGCATGAACTCCCACATCTCAGCAGTCATTAAATAAACAGAGCCAGATACACATAAGATGTGGTTTCACTAATCTTTTAATGCAGTAAGGCAAAATTAGAGCACAAAAATGGATGGAGTAAAGAAAAACAGAAAACAAGATACTATAAAAGGAAGGCAGCCCCCAGCAATACTGCCACATATCCTAGAAGCCCAGTAACAAAATGCTGGAGCTATAAAAACACAAAAAGACACTCACTCTTAAAATTAAATGGCAATATATACATTTTTTTTTTATTTTTAGTTTTTTGTTTCAAGAAAGTAACATACTGTACAATCAAGCAAATAATATTTGGAAAACTCCTACAACAGAGAGCTTCAAAATACTCGAGAAAAAAAAAACAAAGAAAACATAGAAAAGGCAAAACCTAACAGAACAAGAATTCAACCCACATCTGAAAGAAAGAGAAGAGAGCTAAGAGCAGGGAAAAGGAAAATAAATACAGTAAAACCTCGAGTATCCGTCATTCGATAAACCGTCAATCTTTATTAACTGTCAGGGCCAAAGAAAAAAAAATTGTGCCTGCTGCCGCCTACCCATCACTGTATTACTAGTGCCGCGCGGTGCCCTGCGAGCAATGCACATTGGCACAACTGTCCTTTGTGATAGCACATAGTATTCTTCCCCAGCTATGTGTGTCATGCAGCATTTTGAAATCACATTGTCAGCAGTAGCAGCACACAGTTAACAACAAAAACTAAATTAAATAAATAAATATACATCTAGCTAACACTGCCAACTGTGAATAGGAACAGTTTGGCTAATTTATCTGTAACCATTTTTAATTAGTTAAAGTAAGCAACCTGATTCACCCCCTGGCTCTGTGTATGCCATACTAGATGTGCCCTCAACTCTCGTAACCAGCTAGCTTTCCTTTTGCAATATATATTTTACATATAAACTAGATTTATATACAGTATTTGTATGTATGTTGCATTTTTAATGTATTATTTAAGGGGATCTTTAATACCCTTAATCTAATTTATGGTCACAGTGGGTGGTGCTTTATCCCTGCAGATTCAAGAAATGTGAATGAACTGATGCAAAAAAACTTGTTTTTTTTTATTAGTATCAACTTATAGTTCTGTGGTTTTCTTTGTACTACTTATATTATTATTTGTCATGCATAATAAGCAGCTTGCACATACTCTGAAACACAGCTGAAGCTTTCTTTTAAGAGAGAAGAAAAAAACAGCACTGTTAAAATGAAAGGTGAGAAACACATTTGTTAAAAATAAGCGTAAAAACATCACCTGTGGGCTTCAATGCACAACAGAATATCATTATACCTTCCCACCTTCTTTCAAAGCATCATTTGTTACAGAAGTATTTAAGCATGATTGTTAAGGAACAATCATTCAAATCTAAGTTGAATTAAAATCCTATTAATCCATGTTAAAACTATTAATAATTATGAACCTGGAAACACAAGTAATAAGCCTTTCATTCTGTTTTTAGGGCCAGTCTGTAATGTATCTGAATACTTTGTCACAAGAAATAACCTCAAAGTCATAAAAAGGTTTGGGGCAGCCACCCATATATTCTCCGTGGCTGCAAAAGAGTTATGGTAAATTTGCACTGATATGCACAAGTCAGAGTCCAACACAGAACTGATTTACTGGTGGTAAGATGGCCACTTTAAAGGCAAAAACAGGATATGATGTCATCAAAAGAGGCCGGAACCAGAAGGTTCTTCCTCCATAGGCTCGTACCCGGATGTGACATCATCAAAAGGGATGGAACTGTAAGGGTCCTCCTTCATGGGTTCGGGACCAGACATGACATGATCAAAGGGGCTGTAACTGGAAATGACGTCATCAGGGCCTGGTGGAATTTCCCATGAACAGTCTGCAAGAAAGTCAGTGCACTCCACCACCCAACAGTCTAGCATGGGATTACTCTTCTTTCATATCCTTTTTGCTGTTTCCCATGCGCACCTGTGTTACAACTTCTTAAACAATTATAAGAATTTAGACATGTGGCATACAGTTAATGCACTTATTGGCATTCAGTGCTGTACAGTCCTGGGGTTTTGTCAACCGGGATCCCAAGTTGTTTCGTCGTGTAGTGGGTGCAGCAACGCACTGTACCAGTCCATGTTCCACAACATGACCTGACTAGTTGTAGACATGAAACACACATGAAAAGCATGTGTTCCAAATATCTTATACAAATCCAGGCACCTCACACCCAGATAAATAGACTTGAGCTGGGAGAACTTTTTGTCTGACTAGAGCTACAGCAGTGGGGGGATGGAATAGCATGCTGCTTATGCTGATCAACACATTTGCAAAACAAAAGACGCTAATGGAAAGGTGTGAAGGAATTTAAGGTTGCCAGAGATTACAATTTTATTCATAGGCTTTAGGGATTCTAGTGCTAATAAAATCTAAACATTTTTAAAATACTGCTGTTTCCACTAATACTGCATCAAAGTTGAGTTGGTTTGTTGAATCAAAAATCAACATGTTGAATCTTAGATAGTATCCTAAAAGATTTTCTGAGCTAAAGTTCTTTGGATTCATACTTCTTTCTTCAAACTACTTGAATTTCACAGCTTCCTTTTTAATTTAAGTCAATCATCTAAACTATCATTAAGCTTTTTTATTTTTCTTTTGTCTGTTGGCAAAACCTTGCCCTGCTCCCATCTTATGTTGTAAAGATGTGAGCCTGCTGACCAACTGCACATTGACCATTGTAACAGAACGCATGTGTTTCCTAGATTTGTTGATCTTGGAAATGTGGTACTAACCAATCACAATTCAGTTATCATGGTATATCTCACCAACCAGGTAATTGTTAGCATCACATACCTCTTTTATAATAACCCTGAACTAATACCCAGGTAAAAATCCCATGTTATACTATAACATCGTAAATGAGGGTTCTAGTTGATTGAACCTTCTTCATCTACATTCAGTTGTGTGCTCTAGCAAATTATAATGTCATAGATCATCACTCGAAGTGTACCTTAAATGTAAAGTAAATGATTATTAAGAATGAATATGAAAAATGGGATATAAATTGCAATTATAATTCATTCACTAGACTTCTACAAATAGCACCACAACCATATTTCACATTACACAGTAGATATTACAACTTAAAATGGCAATTGCTAACAGCAACAGGAAAACAGGCTCATCCAGTCCTTAAGTAATATGTTAACACCTCACTACTTTTTTCTGCACAAATGATTGTGCTCCTGGAATGAATAAGTAAATAACAAAAATACCCAGAGTTCTACAGGTATATACAGTAGCAGTCATCTTCCTTGCTGGTGCCTTTTAACCCCAATTACTTGAATATGCATACATTACACACAACAACAAAGTAATGTGTGAAGAGAAATAGGTACACCTGTCTATGTTTGTAATAAAAATACAACAATCACATGTAGAATAGTGTGTTAGCAGTTGTTTATATTTTTGCTTGAATAGCAGTAAACACAACAGTTCCTTGAAGAGAGAGAAAAAACATCAAGGTTATAATGTATTATATTACATATTCCAAGCCATAACACATTTACTGATCTTTATATTCTCTATTGATTGTTGTTGTTTCAAGCAGTAATTTAAATGCCAAGGAGCCGTGTTTTTGTAAAGAACCAGATTTGTTTTTTTCTAATGGCTGACAAACTTGCCTTCAGTTGATTGTGCATGCACACTACCAACTCTACTTTCCTTGCAATTCCAGTATGTAACTGGTCACTTTAATATATATTACCAGCATGCAGTGGACTAATAACATTCACAGAAAGTTCTTGTCTTTTGTACCTTGTTAAAATTCAGTAAAGTACTGAAGTTGAGGGTTAAATGTCATTGTTTTATTTTTCACTTAACACATTCTCTCCACAGTTAAAAGTTTATGCATTTATGATTTGTGGCATGAAAGTAGTGATAAATAAACCACAAGGTTTAATGAAGGAGATTTATTGTCCATGTGGTCTATATTGTGAATTACTGTTTTTATGCCTTTTTTCTTTTATTGAAATTATTAAAAGCATTTAACATTCAAACTTAACAAAGTTAAATTCAATTCAACACCCACCCATGAGAAAGAGAGAAAGGCTAACAGCCAGAGTAAAACTTTTGAAAGTAGTAAAGAGAGAGAGCAGTCTTTCTCCTCAATATAAGTGCTTATTCTAAAATGTTATTGATTAGATCCTATCAGGTTTTAAAAAAGTTTTGAACAGATCTAAGACAGAATTAGATTTTTTTCCAATTTCAAATAGTACATAACATCAGTTACCCACTGACTTAACAGAGGTGGGCTAGGATTCTTCCAGTTCAGCAAGATAAATCTACATGCTAATAGTGAAGTAAAGGCAGTTACAGTTTGTTTGTCCTTCTCCACTTTAAGTTCATCAGGGAGTACCGTACATCAAACACAGCTATTAATGGATTAGGGGTGATTGTGACACCAAGGCTGTCTGATAGGCATTTAAAAATTTTTGTCCAGAATGATGTTAATTTGGTACACGCCCAAAACATGTGGCCTAGTGAAGCTAAAGCCTGATTGCAAAGTTTGCAGATCGGATCTTGCCCTGGAACCATTTTGGACAATTTTAAGTTTAACAATTGAATGCTTTGCGCATATGGAGCTAGATTGAATTCTGTGTGGCTACCTTCCACTCCTTTTCTAAAATGTTGAGTAAGAGATCCTTTTCCCACTTTTCTCTGGGATCTTTAAAGGGAATGGACTTTAAAATGTGTTTTTATGTTATTGAAATGCTGTCTGAGTCTTCAACACTGATCAGTATCTCTTCTGGAATAGAAATAGGTAGGAGGTGAGGGAAATTTGGCAGATTTGTTTAGCAAAGTTTCTAATTTGGAGATAGTGGAATAATTGTGTTGATGGGAAACTAAATTTAGAGTGTAATTGTTCATAGGATGCATAGACATTATGTATATACAAATCTCTAAATGATTTAATCTCATACATTTTTCAAAAATTAAAAACTGTGCAAGTTTGAATGGGTAGAAAAAGGTGGTTATCATGTAGAGTTGCCACAGATAAAATATTCTGTAACTGGAAGTGCTTCCTACATTTGTTCTATATTCTGAGTGAATGAAGGACAATTGGGATGTTAGTATATTGACGATACCTTGTATTTACTGGTGTACAAAGCAAAGAATATAAAGGAGTACGGCAGGATTTCATTTCTATTGTAGACCAAGCTAGTGTGATCACCTATTTGTGTCAGTGCTCAGGTTTTTAAAGCTTGTATGTTTGCCACCCAGTACTAAAATTGGAAATTAGGTAGAGCATGCAGCCTTCTGATTTAGGTCATTGTAGGGTCACCCTTTAGATGCGTGGATATTTCAAATTCCAAATAAATGAGGTTATGATTGAATCTAATTTCTTATGATTTGTTAATGTATATGGGGATGTTTTGAAATAGAAACAGAAGCTTAGAGAGGATATTCATCTTGACAGTGTTTATTCTCCCTGCTAAAGTAAGATGGAGGGTAGACTATCTATGCACGTCTTGTTTAATTTTGTCCATGCAAAAGAGCTTTATACCCCTAGATATTTAAACTGACCTGCAATGATAAAAGGGAAGGTGTCCAATCTAATGCTGTTTGCTAGAGAATTCACTGGAAAAAGCACACTTTTGTTCAAATTAATTTTGAGTCCAGATTCTTCTTCTTCTTTCGGCTGCTCCAGTTAGGGGTTGCCACAGCAGATCATCTTGTTCCATATCTTCCTGTCCTCTGCATCTTGTTCTGTTACACCCATCACCTGCATGTCCTCTCTCACTACATTCATAAGCCTCCTCTTAGGCCTTCTTCTTTTCCTCTTACCAGTTATCTTTTGAAATTATGCTAGTGCAGTTAGGGCTGCAGGCACTGAATTTTGTGTGTCTGATATATACAGTACCATATTATCCGCATATAATTACATTTACGGTTCAAGGCCTTTTCTAAAAAATCCCCTATATCACTGAAGAATTTCAAAAGTAAACAGCCAATGGCTCAACGGCGATTGCAAATAGCAGTAGTGACAAGGGGCATCCTTGTCTAGTACCGTATTCTAGTTTGTAGTAGTCTGAAATAATGTTAATACAAACTGATGCTTCTGGACTGGTATACAGTAGTTAGGTCCAAGCACATATGTTAGAGCCAAACCCAAATTTATGCAAAGTGTAGGTAATTACATTCAACCATATCAAAATTTTTTTCTGCATACCAAGATAATAAGATCTCTGGAGGGTTAGACTTTATGGGTGATTATATTACATTAAATAGGCGTCGAAGCCAAATGTCTACCTTGAATAAATCTGGTTTGGTCTTGTGATATTACTGAACGGAGCACTTTCACAATCCTTCTAGCTAGGACTTTGGAGAGTATCTTAACATCATTATTCAGAAGTGAGACTGGTCTGTGTGATGCACATTGTAATAAGTCCTTATTTTTTTTAGGAAAAATGGTAATTAATGCTTGGCGAAAAGTTTGAGATAGAATGTTATTGTCTCTAGCTTCTATCAATGTTGCTAATAAAAGGGGAGCTAACTTGATTGAAAATCTTTTATAAAATTCATCAGGGTAGCCATCAGGACCTGGTGCTTTCCCACTCTGAAATTAGTCTATAGTGTCTAGTAATTCTGATAGTGTCAAAAGTTTATCCAATTCCTCTGCACTGAGAGTATCTAGATGTACTATCCATAATGTATAAAAAATGCATTAGATTGTGTCTTGTATTCCTTAAACTGAATAAAATGTAAGGACTTATATAGTAGTAGTCTGTAAATGTGTGAATTATATTTTTATGGCCAATGATTCTATCTCCGTCTGTGTTTGTGATTACTGATATTGCATTGCGAACTTCCTGCGTGTGGATTTGTTGATCTAAGATCTTATTAGCCTTCTCTCAATGTTCATAGTAATTATGTTGCGATTTAAAAATAATTTGTTCTGTTTCTTTTGTTGTCTAAAGGTTGAGTTCTGACTGTAGAGCCTGTCTTTTCCTAAAAAGTGCCTCATTTGGAGACCTGGCATGTTCTTAATCTATTCTGGTAATTTCACTGATTAACACTGAGGCCTTCTTAGTTTGTGATTTGTTTTTGTTGGAGAAATATAAGATAATCTGTCGTTTTTATACCTATTTTAAAAGAATATTATTTAACTATTGACACTTTCTGAAGATGCTTTACGTAAACCATCATTCATAAGGTACATTAAATTTTTGTCTAATTTTAGAAAATATAACATGTCACTTTCTCTTTGTTAAGCAGGATAAGTTAGGATTCTTTTAGCCGAGTATATGTTTATGGCCAAGCAATGTAGTACAGGATATCACAACAAACTTTTTATTGCCTAATCTTACTCCATCTGGAAATTCTCCAAATAATAATTTTAAATGTTTGGCTGTAAAATATAAATTCCACACTCTCTGAAAGATAAATTATCTGTCAACCATTTTTCCCAAAAATGTGTGGTAAACACCCAGAAGATATGATCTGCCAAGACTGGTACTCGAGGATATAATTTGTGTTTAGGATCCTGTTCCTGATGTGCCTATTGTACTGTTTTAAGATGAATTACACCATACTTTGCAAATATTGGGTAATAAAGTAGCTTGAAAAGAGATGAAATCCAATCTTTAGTGAAATTCGAATTGTGAGGTTGCTTGTTTAAATTTAATTTGGTTCTGCCCTCACTAATAAATTCACAGTTTAAAACAAAGACAGTGTGAGATCTAGATTGTAACTCTAATTCAAAATTTATAGAAATTTTGAGTAAGTCAAGTATAATCATGGAAAACTATTTAGATCAACAAAATTTAAATTATAATATGACCTTGAAAGATGCTCTGAATGCAGTGGCTCCCCTTAAAACAAAAGTGATTAAAGCACACAGAAACTAAATTAGAGTGTCAAAAACTGGAGCATAGATGAAGAACAACAAAGCTGCAGGTCTTTCAAACTGCATGGACAAACAGTGTTAAAAATTATGAAAAACATTCCTTAAAGCCTTCTCAGACTACTATTCTACAAAAATAATAATCCTTGTGTACTATTTAGAACAGTGGCCAATTTAACAATTGGGAATTTAGAATTACAGTGCAAAATACCAACAGACATTAGCAGTACAGACTTTATGAACTTCTTTAAAGAGAAAATCGAAAATACAAGATCCTAGATCTCAGCATCACAGCGCAAATCTCATACTAGCTTGGGAAACCCTGTCAAACCTTGTATTCACCACTTTAGAAATTTTAATTCTGTAAAAGAATGGGATGACTTAACTTTAGTTTCTAAAAAGAAACCTACTTGTTCCGTAGATACAGTGCCAACAAAATTAGTAAAAAGCGCAATGGATGATCTTGCAGTATCTATCCTTAGCATTATCAAGAACACATTACCACATGGCACAGTACCTGATGCAGTAAAAGTGTCACTTATCAAACCATTACTTAAAAAGTCAGACCTAGACCCTGTATTATACTCAATAATTACAGACCCATTTAAAATTTACCCTTTCTCTCTAAAACAGTTGTAAAAAAAGTCACCAATCAGATTCAGACTCACCTTACACATTACAATTTATTTGAGAAATTCCAGTCTGGCTTGCGCACTGATCATAGCACAGAAACAGCACTAACACATGTTTTAAACAACATTCTGATATCCTCTGATTTAGGAAATGCCATATTCATTATGTTGTTAGATTTAAGAGTAATGTTTGATACCATTGACCATTCTACAGGGTGGCCCATATTTATGTATATGATTGAAAAGGCATTATTGTCAAGAAACTACCAATGTTATTATCAAGTAACATAATGAAATATGAACATTAAGAACCAGCAGGGATTGCCCGGTGCAGCTCATCGTCACTCCCATTTTAGGCTACACACTGATGCCATTTTTGATACTTTTCGCGGAGTATCTTAAATGCTACAGGCTGTGAAACATCATATACACAAATATGGGCCACCATGTATTTTACTACACAGGCTGGTAACTGACATTGGGCTTACAGGCAATGTCCTTGTCTGGATTAGTTCTCATTTATCAAATCAATTCCAGTACATACAGAAATGTGCTGATATGAGTGAGATATGGTGTCTTGCAAGGCTCAGTACTGGCGCTTTTACTGTTTTCATTTTACATGCTTCAACTGTGATCTTTCATTAGAAAACGTAACATTAATTTTCATTTGTACATCGATGGCACCCAGTTGTGCTTTCCTACTGCAAACAAATTTCCCTCTGAGATAATAAAGTCTATATGAACCCTATGTTTCTCCGATGTTGTCCTTAATTAGATGTGTTAGTAAGTTGAAGTAGTGGATGGATGAGAGCTACTTGTCTTTGAACACAGACAAAAAAGAAATGTTAATAATTGGAAGGAATAATGATTATTGAAAATATATTTTCTCATTATTTAACTGAGTTTTACCGCATCAGCCCACATTCTAGGCATTATCTTTAACACTAGCATGTTATTTAAAGTGCACATTATGAAACTGTGCAAAACATGTTTTTTTTCCATCCTAAAAAAAGTTGGAAAATTAAAGGATTTTCTGCATATGCAGGATACTGATTCATTTATTCATGCATTTGCTAGTAGTAGAAGTATTGACTACTGCAATGTGGTGTTTCCCAGCTGTTCAGATTGTTCTTTATTCTGCTTTCAGTTAATTCAAAATGCTGCTGCAAGAATTATTACAAGAACAAGAAAATATGAATACACAACTCCAGTTCTTAAATCTTTACATTGCCTCCCTGTTAAGTTTAGGACAGATTTACATGGACAGGCCTTAAAATGCCAAGGTCCTCTATTCATATCTCAACTTATCATTACTTACAAACCAGAGCGCACATTAAGATCTCAAAATGCTGGCCTGCTTTTGATTCCAAGGATTACTAAAATAACAGTTGAGCTTTTAGTTATAGGACCCCAAACCTGTTGAATGGTCTGCCGGCTGATATAAGAGGTGCCCTTTCAGTCTCAGGTTTTAAATCCTGGCTGAAGACTCACTGCTTCAGTTTAGCATGCCCTGAGTAGAGCTGCTGATTAGCTGTACATATTGCATCTCTGTGGTTAGTCATTTGTAATAAAATATAAGAATATTAATTAATATGCAGTGTCCGCAATGGACGTGGCCATCCGCCGTGCATAAGATACCATATTGACATTGGCAGGTGAAGGGGCCACTGATTCTTTCTCTGCCCAGGGCCACCACGAGCCTAGAGCCACCCCTGGGTACTGCTGCAATAAATTATTTCACAATCACTGTGCCACC
>JANRMT010062833.1:9321415-9501415 GCA_026402145.1 Polypterus bichir lapradei
ATGTATACATCTCAGTATTTTAGTTATTCAGACAGCTGTAATATCACGAATGTAATGGATTCTGTGTCCTATCGGATGTAGAGAAAGCCAGTTTAAGAAGCATGTAGTGATTCACACACATAGAGCGCATAGAAGAACACATACAAAACAAAGAATTTAACGTGCTACTTTACTTACAATGTGATTTGAGAAACTAGTTAATTAAATGATTTTAAGATGAAGTTTATGATTTTCTACTTTAATGACAAAATAAACTACATGATTAAAGTGGAAATTTCGAGATTGAAGTTACATTTCATGCTTTTTTCCCCACTGTGTGCCATTTTTTCTCTGTACCCTAATAAGCTTTCATATGACACTCAGATGGTGGGCTATGACTCGCCTTTTCACGGCGACTTTGATATATGACAACTTCTTTTTTATTTCGGGCACTGTGCGACTTTGTGAACTTGAGCTTTCGAGTTTCTCCAACACGCGATGTCACTCGATCAGTTTCCTTTTATTGTTTATACCCCTGTTTAAATGAACAAATAGTACGTTTTTCCTTCCCTCCACTTGGTATTCGCTGAAATTCTTCCATTTTCCCTCTTGCTTTTCCTATTGTCTTTTCACAGAACGCTGAGCTTAAGGGCTATTTTTATTGATTTGCATATTCAAAGAGGCGTAATTCTGGAAGGAGTTGGGGCAGGACAGCAGGCGCGTGCAGGAGTGTTACTTTTCACGCTGACCGGGATTTATGTAACGGAAGAACGCGGAAGTTGCACAGATTCCTGCATCTGGATTTTTCTGTGCGTAAGCACATTTCAGCTTTTGTGCTTACGTCATTTTATAGTGCGAATTCTACGCACAGCATTATGCATGAGGCCCCAGGATATTTCATAACAGAGACAATGATTAATCAAGATCCAAGAGAAGGAGCACCATGTCGTCACTATAGAAGAAAATGTTTTCATTCAGTCATTACCTTGTGATTCTCTTTATTCTGTTATCTGGAGATGAGCAATCAGAGGTTTAATGGTAATTACAAAAATATTGGTAATAATGAATAGTCCTCTCTGGTTTGCTTTTCTAGTATGAAATCATCAGAAGTTTTTTTTTGTTTATATAAACAAAGGAATCTGGGTTTGATCGAAACACATAGATTAAATCTAAACTAATTTGCGCAATACTACAAAGAACTCTCAAAAACTATGAGAAGCTTTTTCTGCATCCAGATATTTCAGCACCTTGACAAGATCAGATAATGCAGAATTATTACATAATTAAAAATATGGGAATTAAAAAAAATTGAAGTTTTGCATTTAAAGAATCCAATTTGATCTAAAATTAGAAGGGATAGTTTTGCTATTATTTCAGATAGACATTTGCTAAGATCCTAAAATCAATATTTAATAGTGAGTTTGGTTGGTAACTCTTTTCCCTTTTTGATGTGTGAGAATTTCCTCATCTGCCTGTTTCCTCCTTTTTTCTCTCTTTTTAAAGACAATACAAAATTTGTTTACAAAAAAGGTATGTCCCCTCAAATAAGCTTGGTTTCCAAAAGCAGCACAGACTTCTCTGAAAATGTGTTTGTCTTCATAAATGTATTTATTTAGTCATTAATGAGTTGCATTAGTAGAGCATTAATATTTAATTTACAGGGAAACATGGGCAGGCATAAAAATGACATCACTTAAGCAATACTAGGCTGACCCGCCTTTTAAGGCGACCGACTTTTAAGTTGACCACTTCTTAAGGCAATTCAATATGTAGATCAATTTATTTTATACAAACTCATTAATTTGGTTATATTGCATTTGAGCGGTATTACTTTAATACTCATAGTTTCTGTTATTTTTGTGATGAAATTTAAACTTTTTTTCTATATTGAGGTCGCCCTTTTGAACCCCCTTGATATTTACTACGTGGTGAGGCATTTGTACTCCATCAACATTAATTATTTCCAGACACATAATTTTGTCTATTTTTCCAGTGGATTGTGCACAAAAGCAAGGGAACGATGGGAGCACCAGAACTCTGCTCACATCATGTCGCTTCGTACCGCAAGCTGCAAGTAGTAAGTCTGTGATAAGCGGAATACCGCTACGCTTTCCACTCATGGGACGGAAGGACAATCCCGACCACTTTTATATAGTAAGAAAGAAGAAGATATCGCACAGTCTGGAGTAGAAAAATCATCTTTTACCTGGAAAAACAAAACTACAAATCCCATCGTGCATTGCAAAATGGACGGGGCGTGTGTGAAACTCCGCGCCTGCATAGCACTCACGGGACGGAAGGACAATCCTGACCGCTTTTATATAGAAGGATTTGAGAAAAAGAAGAAAGTTATATAAATAGCTGCATCATTAGTATGTATGATGTACTGGCAAAAATAGAATATTGTCTTAGATATTTGTGGAAAAATCTCCATGGGACATTGAGGTTTATGGTGAATTAAGAAATTATTGGAACAGTTTTAGAAATTATAGTTGCTAACCTGTCTAAATCAGAATGACACTGTAGGCACAGAATAAGATGCTTCCCTGAACAAAGTTAGGATACGATCCTTCTGCCAAACCTGAAAATTCACATATAACCACTTACACAGGTAAAGTTATTCTGTGAGATTATGAAATATACTTATCAGTTCCTTATGTGTCAGTGATATGAAGGGCTTACACATGTCTGTTTCAAATCTACTGCAGGTGTACAAACCTTTGGCCATGGTCACACCAAACTATATAGAACTACATTCCAGCTATTTTGTCTGGTATTAAAGATATTTGTAGATTTTTTGTTGGCAATTGTTATTCAGCCATTCTTTTCTTCGATCAAAGTATATTTTGCAAGTTGAAGCCAGATACCCCAGGAGAATTTCTAACATTAATTTTCGCTACTGACTTGAACTCATTAATAGGATTTATCTATGTATGGGAGTTTTAGAGAATTATTACAACTTATAATTAAACACAGGCTTTAGGTGGATGTGATTAGTATAAATATTTTCAGTTTCCAAATTCTTTCATCTGAATCCTAATTTGATAGGAAACAATTAAGATGGTTATATTGGAAAATTCTGATTTACGTTATAAAAAAATTTGGAATCAGTTTGTGAAAACTGGGTGCAATAGACCTGTTTTGTTAAGAGTCTGTTAAAAATGAAATTCCATTTTGGACTGTAGCCGCTATTTTCTCCTAGGACCTAGTTGAAGTCCTGTCATGTACAGATGTGTTTTTGCAGCCTTGTTTAAATACATTTAAGCATGGTTCTTTGAATTTCTAAGAGTTCAGAGATAAAATGAGATTTCAAGGTAGCACATTTTCTTCTTTATATTACACAAAATAAGATTCTCCTTGGATATTTGTTATTATTGCAGCATAACTTTCTGCCATATCATGTACTGCTAAACAAGATCTGCTTTATTATGACTTTGCTAGTCATAATCTAGAACGTAGTATCCTCACTGATATGGCCAAGTAGATTCTTGCATTAAATAAAATTTCCATTCCTTCATGGAATTTTCAGTCCCTTCTTAATTAGTGAATGCACTACTAAATTAGCATAACATATGGTTACGCTTAAACGCTGGTTTTTGTGTCTAATTAGTATTCAGCACCCATTTCTGCATTTAATATGCAGCATTGGCTTCTCTGCCAAGTGAAATTTAGGCATTTCCAGTGCTTCTTTTAGCACTCATGTCTTGAAATCACATAAATATAAATGTTGTAAATTCACATGCAGATTTAAATCAGTTTCTATAAAAATGCTTCTTTTAAATTTTGAAATAATGGAAGCATGGTTGCATAATTTTGTTATTGCCAGCAGAATTAAGCTTTCCAACTATATTGACCACAGAGGAGTGAAACAGAGCGTGCAAAGGAAACCTGGATTTCCTTGTATAATTTATTTACAGAATATAACATAACTTCTGATTCCCAGATCACAGAATGGAATGCCTCCTAAAAATTACTAGTGAAACTTGTGAGGCATTTGCTATATTTTTTAAACATAAAATACATGATATTAGAAATAATATAGTACTTCATAATAATATATAATAATAGTACTAATAATACTTAATAATAATAAATACTTAATATTATAGTACTAGTCAAAGTTAACACTGTTGTGCCCCAGCATGCCCATTTAAGCAAGTCAAATGTTTGTGCTGGAATAGATTCAAACTAACTGCATAGAGTAATTTCACAGCCCCTTCACCTGCATTCCTGACCAACATAATTTTTGAAAAAATCCTGCGATGTCCTAATTGATAGTGTACTTGACATAGTGAACTCATCCTTAGATATGGGGGGGTCTTCTAAAGACTGCAGTTATTATACCACTGCTCAAGAAAAATAATCTCAACCCCTCTGTCTTCAAGAACTTTATGTTAAATTCTAGAAAAGGCAGACTTTAAGCAGCTAAATGATCCTCTAGGCTTAAAATCCAAGGCAGAGTAAATAATTTAAGGGCAATCATTGACTCTGACCTAAACTTTCAATCACATATTAACCACATTACTAGGACTGCATTATAGCAAAAGTTAGACCTCTTACAACTTATGCAAGATGCCGAAAAAATAGCTCACACTTTTGTTTTTAGTTGACTAGATTACTGTAATGAACTCCTAACAGGAATACCTACGAAAGAGATCATTCTACTGCAATTAGTGCAAAACGCAGCAGCCAGAATCTTAACTAGGAAAAGAAAATTTGAGCACATCTCACCAATTTTAGCATTATTTCTTTGGTTACCTGTGTCGTTAATAATTGGAAAAAAATATCTGTGACATCAGTTACTTTTATCCACACTGCAAAGGTGCATGCTTGGCTGAAAAATGTAAGCCTTCATAAAACTGATGTACTAAAACTATGAAACCTCAGTGTTAATAAAGAACATACATTCAGGCTTACTTTGGTTTAAACTATTGCATAAAACAAGACACTTTTCCCTTTCTACATTGCTATTAAATGCTCAGCCTTACCAAAAATAGGTTCATGCCTCATGCTTTTGAAGGTATTAATAAAACTCCATGAGCCTATGGTGTCTGTAGGGCAGACCACAATTTGTGAGGCGTAATGACTATGTTTCTGACACAGATGTGAGCAACACTGGACCACCACAAGGAACAGTCCTGTCTCCTTTCCTCTTTACTCTGTACACCTCAGACTATAAATGTAAGAGCAGGTCATGTCACTTGCAGAAGTTCTCAGATGATTCCACAATTTTCGGGTGTACTGATAAAGGGAGGTGAGCCAAATTATTGGAGTCAGGTGGAAAACTATTTCTTGCTGCAAAGAGAATTGTCTGCATCTTAATATCAGCAAAACCAAGGAAATACTTATTGACTTCCGCCGCACCAAACAGCCTGTATGTTTTGGCATTGTTCAAGGAGTGGAAGTACATGCGGTCCACTCCTACAAGTGCATGGGGGTCCACAGTAAAGACAGGTGTGACAAGAAGAGACATGAGACATGGCAATGGTTTGGGGCAGCCACCCGTATAATCTGTATCCTGGCTGCAAAAAGTAAAAGTTGAAAGCAAGTAAAGTTTACAAGACAGAGTCCAAAATAGAACTGAATTCCAGAGGAGGGGAGTGAGGCTTTATAGGAAGTCTGGGGGAAGTGATGTCGTCCTCAGGACCGGAACCGGAATTGATGTTGTCCTTGAGCCTGGGACCGGAAGTGGTGTGTCCCGGGTCGAGGCAGTGGCTGCTGGTGGGATTTCCCGGGAAAGGTCTGCGGGGAACTTCGGCTGCCTCCTATTCATATGTGTGTGACACAGCTTAAACTGCTCTATGAACACAGAGGAACTGTGTGTGCTGGCTGATAACGTCACTTCAAGAGAGGCCCATCAGATCAACAGGTTACTGTATTTAGAAGGGCAAGCTCAGTTATAGGACACACTCTGGACCACTTGGAGATAGTAGCGAAGGAGAAAGCTAAAACAAAACCATTATGAGCAATGCTGAACTTCATTCCAGTGACACACTAACAATGAGTACTTTCAGCTAACAAATTATTCTGCAGAAGTGTGTCAAGAAACGTTACTGGGGCCCCTTTATACCAACAGCAATATGCCTACATAATGCCTCACTGTGACTGTAACTGCCAAGTCAGAACTTGTCTTTGTTTTCTTTCTTTTGAATTGCTTTCCTTTATAGTTATTCCAGTGTGTGTTTAGTCCAAAGTCTGTGTGCATACTTATTAATTTATTTATTTAAAGAGCTTCTGTAAAAAGTCAAATTTCCCTCTGCAGACAAATAAACATCTATCTATCTATCTATCTATTAGCCTGGAACTCATGGCCAACGAGATGAGAAATACATCTCAGATAAACATCAGTCCTCAACTCTAAATCAGGTGGAAGTAGTTTTGTATTGGAGGTTATGATTCCAAAGAAAGGCTGCAATGGAACAGTTACCTCTAGTAGTAGTGGTCTCACATTGTACTGCATAACGGTTCCTAATCTGTCAAAATTGTGTGGAAACTTTCCAAACACCACCATCTCGCCTATTAAAAAATCCTGCAAACATATTCCTATGGAAGGAGGAAGTAGCAGGAGACTTATTTCCTTTCAAAGAGAACTTGCTAACGTTTACTTGGGAGTTGGTTTATTAAGCTTTTTTAAGTTCACATGCATTTTACTGAATATGTGGTCCCCTCATGGACCTTATCCTGAAAGTACATTAACACAAGAATCCCTGAAGCCTACGAAAAAAAGTCATAACACCGGACCACCTTAAATTCCTTCTCATTTCCTCATCAGCGTCTTTGTTTTGTAAATATATCAATCAGCACAAGCAACAAGCAGCCTGCTATCCCATCTCCCTCTGACACAGCTGAAGTTCTCCCAGTTCAAGTCTGTTTATCTGGGTGGGAGGAGTCTGGAATTGCATTGGGTAAATAAAATATCATTATTTGGAATACATGCATTTCATGAGTGTTCCGTGTCTACAATGATGTGGGTAAATGTAGGATGATAGGAAATGCGAGGCAAGAAATGTTGACCACATAAATAAAACAGAATTTTTTTTCATGTTATAATAATGATAAAATGCAGACGTGAAGTGTATAATGTGTGAAGACTGAAGTTCAAATATCAAATAGCTAGATCTTGCTAACAGAAAGGTACTTGGTACAACTCCTTCTTGACTTTACCAAGCACTTCGGCTTGTGCCTTGATTATTGTAAATATTCTTTTTTCATGTAAATATAAATTGATAAATATCTCTGGATTAACTTTGGTGGAGGTACAGTATTTATTGGGTTGTAGTTATTGGTGCACTGTTTATTTTTGTATATACACTTTTTTTCCTGTATTTTGAATATTTTTGTTTTGGTGAATCCTGTATACACTGTTTGAAGGAGCAGCTTCCTGACTTGGAGCACTGTGGAGGAAGACAGCTTCGGATTGGTTTTTGTGTATATATGGGTTTCACTAGTTTGTGTGCTTTTTTATTTTTGTTTGGGACTTTCAGCCAGCACTGTAAATACTGTACATAGTCACTATTTTTGGACTAAATTTAATTACTGTTTTTGTGTGTCCTTTGCGGTATTGGACTGCGTATTGATATATAAATTCCGCAGGACATTATTTTTGTTTTTCTTTAAGTGAACCTGTAAATAAAACCTCCCTTTATTTTACAAAAAACCCAATCCTTTTTGTGTCTGTGTCTCCCTGTCTTACACCATCATCCTGGTCATGCTCAGTCCCACATACTAGACACCTAGAGTGTAGGCTGGTGACCCTAAATCCCACTACATGGGGTGTCACAAGCCTTTATTCAAAAATATAACCGAAGAAAAAGAAATTATTCAATTTACATGTTGCTGCCAATATGTAAAAACCGTAGGCTAAATACCAATTGCATGGCTGGTACAGAGATAAGGACAGCTGCTTCAATATCAATAGGTTGTGGGTTTGATCCCGGGTCTTCCTTTTATTTTTCATTTCATTTCAGAGTGAGCTTCTGTTATTATTACTATTATATAATAAAAACATACATTTGCTTTGAGTCTGTGACAGTTGGTGTAAAGTTTTGATACTTGTAAAAGATATCACTGAAGGGATATAACCAGACGCACAAATGCTGGTGAATCATGTCTTCTTCATATCTTGTTGCCACTTGACAGTTTTATTTAGTTTTATTCTTGATTACAAGCACACTTGTTTCATTATACCTTTGCAAAAGTGTTTATTTTATATTTCAGTAACCTCTCTCATGCACACACAAACACATCCATGAATGAAAACACAATTATTCTGAAAATGCTATGCCAATTGAACCTTTTTTTTTTTTTTCGGTCTTGCCCAATCTCCACGTTATGGCGCATTGTACTGGGAATGCAGACAGATTTCTTTTTGGGCGCATACACTGTCAGCATGGCACTGCCATATCTTAACACTAACATGGAGAATTGCACACGTAATGAAGTGACTTGATCTGCAGGTGGAAGTTACACTTTATTTATGGTGCCAAGCAGAGTTGTGTTGCAGTGCAGCAATTTATTAGTGAGCGAAGGTGATGTGATGAAGTTATCTGTTGTTACGGTTCTGCCTTTGTCCAGAAATGCTTTTATGACCACAGTGTCAGAAAGTCTTTCTCCTGTGGAATGACTGGGATTTTTTCCTAAATAAGGAGTAGCATTGTAAATGCACATGCAAATCTGTCGTTTTTCACATGTTCTACATGGATGTCTTTGTTATCATGATAGTCTGATAGCGGTCACAGGGCATCATATCTTTGTTTGCTAGTACAACACTTACTTCTAACAAGGCACAAACCACAGCACCAACTATGGTCATCGCTGGTCTTGTGAAAAAAATGGAGATAAATGCAATCAACTCAGAGAAGGAGAGGCAGGTTTGTTGTACCACATGAACGTGACTGAGAGAATAAAACAATTAAAAAAAATACTAACTTTTACAAGTAGCAAAAATTTACAACGGGTGTTACAGATTCAAATCAAATGTATGTTTTTATTATATAATGGTAATAATAGCAGCTCACTACTCAAAACATGGGGAAGACCTCGTCTCAAACCCGCAACCTCTTGATTTAAAGGCAGTCATCCTTACCTCTAACTCACCCATGCAATTGATATTTTGGATCTGGATTTTACATATTGACAGCAACATATAAATTGAATAATTTCTTTTTTTTGGTTATATTCTTGAATAAAGGTGCACTTGTTTTGTTGTACCTTTTGTGAAAGTATTTGATAATTAAACTTCAGTCTTCACACATTATACATTTCATGTCAACATTTTATTAATTTTTACTATAACATGGAAAAGGTTTCTGTTTTAGTTATGTGTTCAACATTTCTTGCCTCACATTTCCCGTCATCCTACATTTATCCAGATCGTTTTAGACATGGACCACACCTGAAATGCATGTGTTCCAAATAATGATATATTATTTACCCTGTACGACTTCAAGCACCTCACACCCAAATAAACAGACTTGAGGTGAGAGAACTTCAGCTGTGTCTGTGAGGAATGGATTAGCAGGCTGCTTACTGCTTGTGCTGATTGACACATTTGAAAAATAAATAAGCTGATGGAGAGGTGCGAAGGAATTTAAGTTGGCCCGGTGTTATGACTTTTTTCATAGGCTTCAGGGATTATAGTGTTAACTGCTTCAATTCTGCATATTTTAGAAAAAGATCGGCCAACAAACTACAGGATGCAGCGAATAGGTGCAGATAAAATATACGAAAAGTCATAGGGCTGCCCAATGACAGTTGCCATGATTAAAAATCTACCTCCATTCAGTTTACCACCTACTGTATATGGTATTTAAATATTCTCACCATGTCTGTGTCGGTTGTCTCTGGTTACAGTGTATTTCTCACTCAATTTTGAGGTATCTTTAAAATGCCCCAGGTAAATGCGAATGTGGTTATGTGGGTGAGTGTGATCTGTGATAGATTAGCATCCCAACCAAAGTTAATTTTGCCCTGCTGCTTTGAAAAAGGTGTTTCATTAAATTGACTGATCAATGGAAAATAAAGTGCATTGCTATCATAAAAATGCAATGTGAACTGGAACAGTAATTTCTCAAATGACTAAGAGCCTGGCCAGATAGTGTGTCTGTTACTACAGACTAGTCATCAGGAACAAAGTGGAGGGGACAAAGGAGCAAAGGATGTGCATTAACTATGAACAGCTAGAAGTAAAGCCAGAAATTTTATTCATAATTCTATATTCTATTCTTCTTCCTAATCTGCAGAGCAAAAGCAAACTTAACCACATTTCTGAATTCAAAACTCAAAATGTTTGAGCCTGCTATAAGCTGAACAATACTGAAATAATGCCGCTGCCTGAAGAGAGAAATTTCTATTATCCCTCAGGGACAGCTCACGCTTTTTTACATTTTATTTATCCATCTTTAATAAGGTACTATTGCTTTCTGTATTTGTATTGCTTTGGCAGCAGAATGTATTTACATGCAAATAATGCCATTTAGCATATGTAACTACAATAAATCTTTAAAAAGTTCTTTTATTAGTTTTACAGTGAAAATGTAAAAGAAGGTAGGTGCAGATATGTGATGTGTACAGATATAAATTTAGAAATGCCTTCTGCAAGTACACTTTTTAGATCTTTAAATGTACTTTTGTTGCTTACAGCCTTCAAACCTATCAAGGACCCATATGGTAGCATTTAGCACCTCAAGATTGAGTTTCTTATTTATGGAAAATGATCAAAGACAGTTCCTTATATTTGGAAATGAATTTATCACCTCAAGGGAGATTATCCAGGTGCTATTCATGGCAGTAAGCTTCAATGTTTATAACCATACTAAACACAAAATGCAGAACAAGAATTAGCAAGGTTGTTATTAACAAACCCTTTTCTCTTATCCTGAGATTTATCAGGGAAAACTTAAATTGAGTAAGAGATCATTGCAAATTAATCCCTTCCTTACACTAGCAGGTTGGGTACTGACGGCTGGATGAAAAGAAATAATTTCTTGTATTAAAATATTATATATATGGGGACAAGGGAGGTTACAGAAAATGATTTTAAAGAGCTTATCACCATGCCTGGCCAATTAATCATATTGTAAGTGTTGCTGTGCTTTAATTTAGGAACAAACAAATAATCGCATTATAACTTACAATACTGAAATCTTCTGTAACTTTTTTTATCTTTAAAATAATAATAATGTTTCCAGAGAAATCCTTGAAATTATGCATACAAGACTGTGATTAGACTTACATCTAAAAGTTTATATATAAATATATGTGCATTATAAAGTTAATCATCTTTGTGTTTCAAATTACAGAACATACATAAAAAATGAAAAATTTCAACCCTTTTGGTCCATAGTTTAAGAAAAAAATTGGGATCCTCTTTTATATATCACTATATGTCACATTATTCATTTTCACATGTAATTTCAGTAAAAACAAATAAATTACAATAAGCAGGCTAGAAAATGAATAAATGAAAACATGAATTGATGGAATATAATGGATGAATGATGGTGCTGTAAGTGGCATACCTACTTTTTAATAGTGTTTTGGCATAATAATTTTGATAGGTAACTCACAGATCTGGCAAAAAACACTGTCAGAAGATGCAGAGCCATCCTGAAAAAGTGTGCAGTGAATATGAGTGCTTATTTGTGTATAGGTGAATGCATGAGAGAAAGACAAAAAAGATGCTCAAGCACTTAAAGCACAGAACTTTTGAAACAAGCTTCTCCTTAAATTGATTGGCTTGATCATGTGGCTGCTAGCATGGATCTGATGGATCCTCACCTGGGGCCTCATGTATAAATGGTGCATACTCACAAAAATGTTGAGTACTCCCACTTCCACACTCAAATTGCGATATATAAAACCTAAACTTGGCATAAAACCACGCACATTTTCACGCTAGCTCAAACCCTGGTGTACGCACGTTCCCTGCTCGATTTTGCAAAATGGCGGAACCCAGCGTCAAAGCAGTGCTTTTGTTCCGGTGTGGTTTCCCTTTTTTAGATCCACATCCCTGATGTGACTTTTTCAAATACACTGAAATTAACCGCATATTGTTTATTAGTTTGAGGCATTTGATTGTAATTAACCTTCAACAAGATAATGGTCCACAGAATGGCCAAACTATTCGAAATACCATAGCTGATTTAGCATTGTTACTCTCACTGCACCTTCTTCTTCTTTCAGCAGCTCCCATTAGGGGTTGCCACAGTGGATCACCTTTTTCTATATTACTCTCACTGCACCACTTGGAGTATTTATATCACTGTATCTGAGTGTGGAATCACAGCTTTACAGCAGCTGATTGGAAAGAGAATTATCGGTATAAAGCATCTAGCACATGCTGCCTATTTGAACTGCTCTCATACGGCAAACGCCTCAGAGCCTTTCATATACATATATACATTTACATATGACAATATAATTTTTAAGATGAAATGCAGCAAATTATGTTTATTACATTAAACAGATAAAATGTTAACATCATTTAAATAATGTATATTTTTAATAATTAAACATGTGAGGACACGGTGTCACAGCGCTAGCAATGAGGTTGGGGCCCCATTCAAGAATTGTTCCTGCCTCACACTGTATTCTTGCTGGGACTGGCGTGACACTGGAAGGACAGATGGATAGAATAATTAAACATGTACTACGAAGATATTTCAATGTTCCTTAAAAGTTTTGAAGAATCGGTATTCTAAGCTTACAGATGGCTTAATGTCTATTACTGAGTGTGGTGATTGGATACTTGGAGAAAGAAAAGGAAGGATGGGAATTGGGGGTTTGTACGTTTGAAAGAGACAGTACTGCTGCAATAAATTATTTCATCAAAGGTCGCGCACAGCGCAGCAATCATCTTGCATGAGGCAAGAACACTCTCTGGATGGGGCACCAGTTCATCACTATCACTGCGCCACCGTGTTCCCATGTATAATACATGCTTTAATTGATATATGAATACTGAAATGATATCAAGTATACATCTCAGTATTTGAATTTTTCAGAGAACTGTAATATCACAAATGTAATGGATTCTGTATCCTATCAGAGGAAGGGAAAGCCCATTTAAGAAGCACATAGTGATTCACACACATAAAGCACATAGAAGAACACATACAAAACAAAGCATTTAACGTGCTACTTTAGTTACGATGGGATTTGAGAAACTAGTAAATTACCCTAATAAGCTGGGCTATGACCCGCTTTTTCACAGCGACTTTGATATCTGACAACTTCTTTTTTATTTCGGGCACAGTGCACCTTTTGTTGTTTATACCACTGTTTAAACCAACAAATAGATGTTTTTCCTTGCCTTCACTTGGTATTCGCTGAAATTCTATTTTCCCACGTGCTTTTGCCATTGCCTTTTCACGGAACGCTGAGCTTAAGCGCTATTTATATTGATTTGCATATTCAAAGTCACGTAATTCTGAGAGGAGTTGGGGAGTGGCAGCAGGAGCGTGCATGTGCGTTACTTTTCACGTTGACCGGGATTTATGTAGTGGAAGAACGTGAAAGTTGGCGTACGCACAGATTTATGCATCAGGATTTTTTTGTGCTTACGAACATTTCCACTTTTGTCTGTGTGCCATGTTTTAGTGTGAATTCTACGCACGCCGTTATGCATGAGGCCCCTGGATTGGAGCACAGAGTTGGCGAAAATGAGCGCAGATATTTTTTCCTTTGAACACAAGTGAGTAGTGTGCTACTGAGACGGTAACATGAACATTCAGGTAGGGAATGTAAAAAAAAAAATATAGGAGCCACAAGGAAAGAGCCATGGAAGGTCGGAGTGGCTGCAGGGGGTGTTGAAGGGGAGCTGAAGAAGGACAGAGCCTCCTATGAACCTCATGTAGTGAAGTGAAGAAAAGATGTTGAATTTCACAAAGTATTAGGCTAGCAGCACCAGTGATGATAGAATGTTAACTAAATAATGTCATTTTAAAAATTTACACAAAATAATGACCTTCCAACATGTTGTCATACTGTACAACCACCAAAGGACAGTATTTAAAGATATCTTTTCATTTTTCAGTTCAGTTCATAGGTAAAATTATAATTCAGATTTGTTTAATTACTCAAAGCATTTCCAAACCAATTAACAAAAGACAAATCTAGCAATATCTGTTCATCAAAATTATCACTGAACTAGGGGCAGTTGACAATGAATGTGTGGAAAACAAAAACCCCGGTTAGCAGCATCCCTGGAGGAAAACAACACTCTGAGGGGTTCACAGTGAGTTATAACAGACCAAGTTTTAAAACACAGTCAGACATGATCATAGACTGGGAGACATATGTCAATCGGCTGCATACTCCATCCTGGGCATTCCACAGTAAGGCCTATGCTGAAGTGTCTAATATGACAACAAATTTTTTTCTTATTCCACGCCCCACAGTATCTCAGATGTCTTCCACAAGGGCAGGAAAAAAAAGGTTGGGAGTAGAGCAGTTGTGTCAGTTGCCATAACAGAGTAGCAGTTCTTAATTATTGTAATACATTTATGCAAAAGTATAAATGACTAACAAACAAGAGATTCAATGTGCACAGCTAATCAACAGCTCTGCTAGACTAAAGTAGTGAGTCACCATAGGGGCATCTTTTATATAAGCAGCCAGATCATTCCACAGCTTTGGAACCCTGTTGCTAAAAGCTTGACCTCCCATTGTTATTCTGTTAATCCTTAAAATCTTGATTAGGCCAGCAGGTTAAGATCTTAATGCACACTCCAGGTTTTTAAGTAATGATAAGTTTAGATAGGTAAGCAGGGTTGTGGCTATTTAGAGCTTTATATGTAAGAAGGAGGATTATGAACTCTCCGCTTGCTCTATCCACAACATGCCATCTTCCATCTCCTCCTTTTCCTATGTACTTTGTATACTGACAGTTTTACTGCTATATCAGACACCTGGCACACTTTGTGCAGACCAACAAGTGATATAAGAAAGGGCTAAACATAACAATTGTTTCCAATGAAATGTTGATGCCCTTTCACTTACTGCAAGTCAAGCACAGTCAGGAATTCTGGGATAAAATTTTTGAAAAGCTGCTCCTGTAAGAAACATATATACTGTATATATACACTAGGTGCCATTCTCTATTTGAAAAAAAATCTCACTTAGTTGCCAGGGAAAGACAGTCTGTGATTCAGTGGGAGAAATGTCAATGCTGACAATGTTTTCATATCACTTTCATGGTTAATAAATTACTTGCCTAAAAGACATGTCTGCTGTGTAGAGAATTGTAAACAAAATGAGATGTGAGATGCTATACCCCTGTGAAAGGTCACACAAGAGATGGTCAAGAAGTAAGATACCAATAAAGGGCCAGTGCACATGCAACAA
Source organism: Polypterus bichir lapradei (assembly GCA_026402145.1). Taxonomy (NCBI): domain Eukaryota; kingdom Metazoa; phylum Chordata; class Cladistia; order Polypteriformes; family Polypteridae; genus Polypterus; species Polypterus bichir. The sequence goes on from JANRMT010062833.1 coordinate 9,336,740, forward strand.
AACAAAAGTGAATAAAGTGACACCCTTTTTGGTGCGAGGGCACTTCAGGCTGGAAAAATGAATGGATGTCATAAACTGGGAGTCCCAGAATCATATACGTCCCCTAAATGCTTCCAAAATTGCCCTCTAGATGGGGATTACTCTCAAAGCCCCAATGAGAATGAAATGGGTCTTTGAAGAATCTTTATAAAATTGAAGATTTATTTTTAAGAAAAATGGTCTGTAGCATAAGAAGGAATTGCTTGAGAAGGCAAGGCAATCCACAACAAACACAGTCCTAATACAGAATTACAAGGTGAAGTCAAAAACAGATCATAGGTTCAAAAATCCAAGAAATCACAATAATTACAAACCACAACAAAACACAAGTAAACACTCCACTCCCTAGCGCATTCAAAATGAACCGCCAGTAACTATGGTAGGCTTTCCAATTTATAGGGTGGAGTGAAGTTCTTAGCGGTGATTTGTAGGTGGCACTGCCTCTTGGGGAACCACCCCTAAAAGACATGGCACATGACATAGGCTACATAGTAACAGACTAAACCAAAAATAAAGAATGAACATTAAGTACATACATTTATGAATCAAAATTGAACAATGAGAGGAGGAGTCCTGGCTAAGATATGACAGTGGGCATTTTGGCAAAATATTGGAGACATACACTATTATGCAAAGGAGAAATTCAACAATCTCACAGTATCCCAGTAGAATAAAAAGATGCAATATAGAAAGGTTTACATGCAGTAAAACAAAGATGAGTAAAGTGTTACTGTAAAGATGCCATAAATCTGTGCTGACTGCTGATGTGGCTTGTTTTATATTAAAGCTACATGCTTTGTATCATTAACTGTTTGCTTTTCTATAGATATATGTGAGTATGGGACCACATTTAAAAACAATTTCTATAAAAAATAGTTTTTAATTCTTTTGTAATTGTGTGTGCCTAGCTAATTGAAATGTGTCGTTTTGCTTTTCACTTATAAACAATAACTACTGAAACATTTTTTCTGCCCAGGGCAGCTCAACCATACAAGTTATTTATTTATTTATTATTGAAGACGTATGCTAACATTTAAAGTGAAAATACACACAAACAATACATGCTCTGTGACAGAAAAGTACTTTATATTCACTCAAACTCTATTAAGATATTAAGGGTTTTTGTGCTATGACAGTAGCGATGCATTATCAGGATGATGAGCTTATTGGTCATTAGTGAGAACAAAAGAATTCAGCCACCACTTCATAGCTTTGGTGGCTATAGCACTGAAAGATGGATGGCCAATTCACATCTGACCACAAGTGAATGAAGAAATTCACTTAGAATGAAAATTTCAAACTACCTTTCAACCCATACTGAACATCAATTTCCTACAACATTTTGTTTAAATATTTCCCTCAAGATGTTCTACAAATTTGTCTGTATCTCAATAGTATACCATACAGAATGACAGAAACATAAAATAAGAAGCTTCATCTCTGTTAAGCAAAAAGCATGAACTAATCCAATTTTAACCTCTGCACACATTAAGAAGATATTAAGGGTGAAGTATCTTTATATACTGGCTGATTTTTTAGGGATAATATAATTCATTTATGTTTAATAGCTGTGGTTTTTATTTGCTATTATTATTTTCAACATAAAACATTTTGTTTTGCTATATTGTAAAAAATAGTATGTAACAGGTGTCAGGTCACACTTAACAGGTAATCTAACCTAGACACCGTTAAAATATTCGACTACGCCACCCAGTTTTATTAAGAGACTGGGAACTCCTGAAATTTACTAATAATAGCAGACAGGTTTCATTAAATTAGGCGGTGAGTAAACACACAATGAAAGACACAACAGTAATTTCAGGAAAAGCAACAGTAACTTCTATTACACCAGACAATAAGAAGTACATTAAAAAAAATAAATGAACATAAACCAAATCTAACAGTATCAGGAAGAAAATTTCCTTTTTTTAAAAACGAAAGCACACAGTCCACACTCTAAAAGTCCAATAAAAACAAGAATTGGATGATACAACCTTTAGTGGTGCAGAGTCCAGTTTGTTCTCGGTGTTACCCCAACACTTAATTGTTCAACTGTCCACGGATGCACTCTTTTCACCGGACACTCGTTTCCCAAGAGAAGTTTTGTCAAAAACGTGGAATCCCTGTCGGCGTCTCTTCATCGTTCCTTTTTTCCACTATGGGCTCCTTGTGTTGCTGTGATCTAGGCACGCCTTATTTCTTGTCTGCCAGCTTTGCTCGGTCCTTTCATGCGGCTTCCCTCTCTTGCTGGACCCACAACCGGCGTCTTCTTGTGGAGCTATCTCTTCCTCCCTGGAAGTATTGCCGTCCTTGTGCCTCATGTCGTGCCAGCCACGTACCCTTGTCAGCCTGCGAGCCCCTGTGCTCTGTCCGAGTGTCTTGGCAGCGTTCTCAGTGGACCATCCCCTCTCTTTTTCTTCTCCTGGCCAGAGATTAAATCCCTTTCAGTCCCTGCAATTATCAGTTCTGGACAACCAGATTAAACAATGGCACATCTAAATTTCCTGGGTTTAACAAATAATGAAAACACGAGTTAACAAAATGTATTGTTACCAACCATTAATGAGTAAAGATCTGCTGTTTAGAGACCAATATTGTCAAACATGTTAATTGCCAAGTCTGGTAAATACAGAAATCCTCCAAGGAAGGAGCAGTTCTGTTATCACAACTTTGTATTCTTTGTAATATCAACCAGCCAAAAAACTTCAAAGTGGTGACTCTTTTGCAAGACAGTAAATACCAATATCCTGTAGACAGTCACTACAATAATCAGTTACAGGTTAACCCAGGAAATTTGCCTTTAACTTCTCGGCTCAGTTCAAACAATGGGTGCCTATTGCCTGTTCATCTGCTGGGCTTTAAATGAAATATTTGTATCTTTCTTTTCCTAAGAGAGAAATGGAATGACCCAGTGTACAAAAATACAAAAATGTCCCTCTCTGACAAGTAGCTCATTCTGATGTAATGGTCAGCACTGCTGTTTCACGCTTCTACATAGAGTATCTGAGTCTGAATCCTAGTTTGGACATTGATGGTGTAAAACTCTTTCTATGTGCAAGTTCAGTAGGGAATTTTTTGATGTTGAATAAAAATTTTAATACTTTTAAATGTAAACAAAAGGAAGATTAGTTAAACATTTTAATTGTAGAAGTGAGACTATTTTTGGAGGAGTGTTGGGCATTCCGATTAACACAAGGGAACAGTCATTACAGTGGCGTAGTGTAGTGGGGGTGGCAGGGGCGGCAAAGAATTACTGTATATTTTAGTCTTTTAAATTGAAATACCTAAATAAGGGGGCGGCGAAATTTTCCTCCACCCCGAGCGGCTGACACCCACACTACGCCACTGAGTCATTAGAACTATAGAAGATATATGGAGAATGCATCCAAGTGCATGCCTGGAAAAAATGCATGCCCTAATCTGAAAACCTAAATTTTCAATATACAAGGCTAGTTAGGCATATAACACATTTTTTCAAAATGCATATGTAAAGTTGATATAACTCTTCTTCTAGCTAAACAGGAACGCAACTATGAAAAATAGGTTGTCGGCAAATCATTGGCGGCTAATAGAAAGAGATTAAAATTTATCCCTGTGTGTTTTATTATTTCTTTGTGAGGTTATAAGTGTCCTGGGCGTGGCTTTTCTGTGTAACTCGAGGTATTCTGTATCCATCATGTTCTGAAATACCCAAAGGAACAACGGCATAACAACAACTGAATACTGTACATTTTATTTTTCAAGAATTTACAAAGAAGAAGCTTCTCTTTAGATAAACAAATGTCAAAGACTTTTAACGTTAACTATTTAGGAATCATTAGATTATGTCAAATACATAGGATTTAAAGTGAAATGATTGGAAACATATGTAATGAACATTACTGTTCTTTAAACTCCTGTTTTGTCATTTTAGTCAGTTGGCTACAGTGAACTTGGTAGAGTGCAATGAAGTCATCTCCTTCAAGCTTATCATAATAAAGACATCTATTTTTGGATTAATTTGTACTGGTGATTTATGGCTTTTCTTTGGTTATAGAAATTTCACCAACAGAGACCTAAATCACTATGCAAAGGAGAAATTTAGCAATTTTAGCACACTCTCTGTGGGCTGCTGTATCTCATATAGCTCCCCCATTGGGTGGAGTGTAATAGTGCACACAGCAAACAATGTCACTTAGACAGCTGTACACAAAACAGTACTAAGTTTTGGCTTTGATTCTGGCATACATTATCTATTCCTCTTGGTTGTAAACCCTGCTTTGATTTGGTCTTGTACCCAGATTCCTGACATCTCGCACTAACAATTCAGCAAACTTCAAGTAAATAAGCAGTTTTTTTATGTCATGCACAAATCATTTAACTTGAGATCCCTTTTAATTTACTGGCTGATCCCAACAGTTTCTACAGAGAGGTTCCAAAGCCTTGCACTTAGGCAGCTTTTATTATGCCAGTCCTCAAGTGCACCTCTCTGTCTAAATAGAAAACAAAACATGATCAGTAAATATCAAATGAAAACTTTTTTCTTTCAATGTTTAATTAAACGCTACATTCTTACATATATTCTGTACATAAACAATATTCTGATATACAGGGTGGGCCATTTATATGGATACACCTTAATAAAATGGGAATGGTTGGTGATATTAACTTCCTGTTTGTGGCACATTAGTATATGTGAGGGGGGAAACTTTTCAAGATGGGTGGTGACCATGGTGGCCATTTTGAAGTCGGCCATTTTGGATCCAACTTTTGTTTTTTCAATAGGAAGAGTGTCATGTGACACATCAAACTTATTGGGAATTTCACAAGAAAAACAATGGTGTGCTTGGTTTTAACGTAACTTTATTCTTTCATGAATTATTTACAAGTTTCTGACCACTTATAAAATGTGTTCAATGTGCTGCCCGTTGTGTTTGTGTTAACAAACAAAACCACCACTATTGGTCTGACACTAACCCACATTGGATTGATCCCTCCAAGACTGTTGGAACAAAAAAATTGATGGTATGGTGTGGTATATGGGGTACAAAGATAGTGGGGCCATTCTTCATCAATGGAAACCTCAAGGCCACTGGATATGCGAAATTGCTACATGATGATGTGTTTCCCTCTTTATGCACTGAAGCTGGCACGTTCCCTGAGTTTTTCCAGCAAGATGGTGCACGACCACATTATGGATGTCAGGTCCAAGGATTCCTAGATGAACAGTTTCCTGGAAAGTGGATTGGTCGTCGTGGGCCAGTTGAATGGCCCCCAAGGTCTCCCGATCTGACCCCCTTAGACTTTTATCTTTGGGGTCATCTGAAGGCAATTGTCTATGCTGTGAAGATACGAGATGTGCAGCACCTGAAACTACGGATACTGGAAGCCTATGCTAGCATTTCTCCTGTGGTGTTGCTATCAGTGTGTGAAGAGTGGGAGAAGAGGGTTGCATTGACAATCCAACACAATGGGCAGCACATTGAACACATTTTATAAGTGGTCAGAAACTTGTAAATAACTCATGAAAGAATAAAGTTACATTAAAACCAAGCACACCATTGTTTTTCTTGTGAAATTCCCAATAAGTTTGATGTGTCACATGACCCTCTTCCTATTGAAAAAACAAAAGTTGGATCCAAAATGGCCGACTTCAAAATGGCCACCATGGTCACCACCCATCTTGAAAAGTTTCCCCTCTCACATATACTAATGTGCCACAAACAGAAAGTTAATATCACCAACCATTCCCATTTTATTAAGGTGTATCCATATAAATGGCCCACCCTGTACATTCTAAATGGTATAACAAGCCAATGGTATTGGTACAGGTGAATAAACACCCCTAGTAGGAACAACGAGAGAAAGTGAAAGAATGAGCTTGTCAGTTGTAAAGCAAAGTATCAGCAATGTTTTGTGTTGTTATATTGGGAATTTGAAGGATTGTACAGTATATACAGTAAACATCATTGGACTAATGTACTGTCTTGATAGGATTTATTTTTCATTCAGACTGTTAAAATCTTTTATATCATTATAAATTTGACAATGTATTCAAGCCTCATCTTCACAACTATTTCATTGGACTTTGATGAGTTATAAAATTTCTAGACAGTTCTTTAGTCTTTGTAATGAACATTCAAGATGTACATTAAGGAAATAGAATATATAATTTACACAGAAAAAGAAATATTTTAAGAAGTTACCTCATGTCCAAATTTTTAGGTAATGTTAATCTGTTAAATTCCAGACATACCATTTAAATGAATTTTAATTGAAAGCAGTTTGACTTGAACATCAATTGTGGTCAGCAAAATGATTTTCTTTAAATAACTGTCATCAATCATTTTCACTGCATTTGGTATATTGAAAAGTTTTGCTATGTGGGACATTTCCTATTTCACCTTTAGGTCTTCTTATTATTTTTTGCATACAAAGCAGGCAAGAGCTCTCTGTTAAAAAGTTGAAATAACATTATGCATTCTAATTTGCAATTTATTTTAAACATGTCATAAAATTTTTGCTTAAAATAAGCACATATCCTTTCTAATATTCTGTAGTTGCTGTATTCATTTTTTGTTTGTTTTGTTTATTAGCAAAGCATGTAATTATGTTTAAAATTTAGGCAACATGGGATGCATTCATTTAGTGGAGACTATATTATTAATATAACAACAATTAACCTGCAATTCTTTCACTTGATATTCAGAACTTTCTCACCTGCTTAACTGCTCATCCAGATATACTTTATAATTTAGTCAATAGCAGTATTATTAAAAATGTAAAAGGTGATTTAATAGGGTGAGCGGAAAGCACACATAGCCAAAACCTCCAAAAGTAGCCTGTATATTGAGTGGATTTGATACACACCAAGTACAGAATTAGAATTCACAGGAAGAGCTGCTTTTAAGTCAGTAAGTGTCATGGAAAAGCACCTGAAGCGGTGAATTAACACATGAGTAAAGCACTTGCCATACAGATATTGTGTGTAACACTTTTGGTGTTTTTTTTTCCCAATATATAAGCCTTACAAAAGTGTTCAACTCTTCTAGTGAAATTTACTCAGAGAAAATTAATAATAACTCTGGTATTGATATTTGCATAGCTGCAACAGAGACAAAATGAAGAGATTGTACAAAAAAAGCAATTTTGGTGCTCTTTTAGTTTTCTATAGTTCTCCTTACTAAACAATGAGCAATTTATTATTGTAAATTAAAAAATTCTCAACAACTTTTTTAAATCAAGCAGAATTTCATAATGTTCCAATTAAACATACATAAATGCTCAGAAGCCACTCTGGAGTCTTTTATGGCCATTGCTATCAGTCAATTCAGTGCTTCCATCTGATGTACTCATTAAGTTTATTTTTATTTATTTATTTACTTATCAATTGTTTAATTAATTGATTGATTGGCTGTAGTCTTTGTCTTGTGAAACAGCACCTTGATTTTTATGTTTCATCCGCTGTACGCATCTGAATTTCTCCATTAATACCATTTATCTAATCTAATAATCTATTCTAATCTACCTGCACTCACTCACCATTTTTATTTTCTGGTTAGGTCACATTAGAAACACCACCAGCTGAATAGATTGGACCACCCTACACCAGGAATACCCTCTCAATACCATTATCATCATCATTGGTTGGCTTCTCGTTACTGCTGTCGTTAAACATTTGTTCAGCGGAAAACAACTTTCCTCCATAATCGTTTAATATCATGATTAATGTTATTGGCGATGTGCTGTGCATATGTTGTTATTGGGCGACCGACTTTAGGCATTCCTAGCCTGTTTGTATAGGGCATACTTTCTTATGGGTTCTTCAGGGTTTCTTCGGAGAATATGCCCTATCCATATGAGCTCCCTTTTGATGACGATTTTCGATACTGGTTTTAGGGTTAGACAACTATAGATTTCAATGTTTGAGATTTGGTCACTATGCTTTATTTTCAGTATGATTCTGTAGCAATTCATTGTATAATTATCTAAGGTTCTCTTGATTTGTTCACTCAGAATCCAATTTTGCTACCATATAGAAGAATTCTCAGGCATGAGGCATTAAACATCCGGATCTTGAGTTGAAATGGTAGGTTGGTTTGCTAAATGCTTTTTAACTTCCAGAAGGCTTCCCAGGCTTGGAAATTTTGAGTTCTAACATTATTTATTGTATTGGTGACCATCGATCCTAAATATTTGAGGTTGTCCACAATCTTGATTTGTTCCCCTACTGAGCTCTAATGGTAGGTGAGGGCCATAATAAGGACTTATTATCATTTGTTCAGTTTTATTAGTATTTATTTTAAGACCAACTAATTGGCTATTCGACACATTTTACCTAGCTGTTGCTGTGATCTTTCGTGGTCAATCTCCAAAAGTGCTATGTCATCGTCATATTGTAAGTCGTTCAGCCATTGCTCAGGCATTCGTGAGCTTACTCTAGGGTGTGTAGTAAGGCCAAATTGTTCTTCCTAGTTATGCATGACATAGTCAATCACAATTACAAATAGAAATTGTGCCAATATGTCTCCTTGGAGGACTCCTGTTTTAGCACTAAACTCATTTGATAATTACCCATCTTTTTGAAGCTTAGTTTTCAAGTCTTCATAGAGGGCTGTTATTGTTTTAAGTAGTTCTTGCGGAATACCATAGTCATGAAAATTGGGAAACACGATATTATGCTTGATTGAGTCAAACACTTTTTTAAAATTGATAAAAGTAACATAAAGTGGTATGTTTCTCTTTATCGCTCCCTCAAACAGTCGACGCAAGATGTGAATTTGCTGGATGAAACTTCGCTCCTTTTGAAAGCCTGCTTTATTCTTTCTGTTCATTTATCTATTTACCACTACAGTGCTTGATATTACTGTTATCTTATCATCAAACATATGACCACAACTCATGTTCTAAAAAAATAGAAAATGGGATACATCAGTTACCACAGAACGTCATACAATTGCTCCATCCTTCCCAAGGTACCCCTTACTACATGGTCAGTGAGCGTTACCCAGTCCAGAATGTACATATAGACAGGTTCAGCCATTTTCTGTGCAAGGTCAGTTCCACTCTTCTAGTGGTATCAATGAAATCTGCATTATTCTTCCTAAACTTAATGCTTTATTACCCTAGCATAGGTTATCCCAGGGCAATTGAGGAGTGTCAGCTCTTGAAAATTGACACTCATTTTCTTCTATCCTTTTTCAAAATAGAGACCATAACTTCTCAGTCTACCAGTGTTAAGAAAATTAATCCTCCATTACTGTGTTGAGATGCAATTCCGAAACTATGTTCTCCGTTGAAGTCCATCTCATCTCACTGTTTGTCACCTGTATTCAAATAGAAATAAAAGACTCCCATCCATCCAACCACTCATATCTTTATCTCTACTTGGCAATTAAAAATAACAGTTTCATATACTGAACTTTGCATTGAAAACTTGCTGCTTTATTGGTTTGATTTATTTCCATACAGAAAAACTATATAGATAGTCATGGCAAGTTAAGATAAAATTGTATACAGTAATCCTTCCTCGATCGCGGGGGTTGCATTCCAGACCCGCCCGCGATAGGTGAAAATCCGTGAAGTAGAAACCATATGTTTGTATGGTTATTTTTATATATTTTAAGCCCTTATAAACTCTCCCACACTGTTTATAAATATTCCCTGCACAGTTATACAGCATAAACCCTTTGTATTCTCTTAGATATTAGATAAGATTCATTGTAATTATTTATGTAAACACACTGTTTATATACAGTAAAACTTAAATATTATTTTTAAGATATCGAGTGTCTCCGATATCACATATGTTACAGCCATTACAATAGACAGGCCACCAGCAATAAATACGTACAATGCAAGAAAAATTGTATACAGTAAATGTGTGTAAAGTGACACTAAACGTACATACATGTACTAAGTACTGTAAGTAGAAAATTAATTATGGTTACTCACCAACACGACGACTTGTCCGATAACAATTAGTTTAGTTTTACTGCACAACAAAGGAGACCGTTACAGCTCTTCTAAAGGAGCCTCTTCAGGCAACTGTATAGCACCGCCGTTGTTCTTCTTCCGGCAGACTTCAATCCAAATCCCTAAAGCAGATTCCATCCGGACTATCGCCTTATTACATCCACTTACAACTCGTTTTGCACCCTGTTTAAAAGGACACTGCGGCCATAGATCTTATATTCCTTTCCTACTTTTTAAATAAAAAGAATCGTAGCCTCATTGATGCAGTAATGGCGTCCTACAGCTGTGTAGCTTTTCCATTCCTTCATCACATCCAAAACATTTACCTTTTCGGCAACCATTAACATCTTCCGTTGGCGCTTGGGCACAGCCCCTGAAGCAGTAGTAGGAGCAGATCGTTTTGGAGCCATAATGAAGGACTTGACTATGCACAAAGATAAACACAAAAGAGCACAGAAGTTAACTCTTTACACAGAGAAACACATTAAAGCTGAATGAGCGAGACGGGACTTCCTGGTTAACGCAGCGGAATCGAATTCAGCGCTCCGTCGCTGAGCCAGTCAGCTCACAGGAACTTAACTGCGTGCTCTGATTGGTTAGCTTCTCAGCCATCCACCAATAGCGTCCCTTGTATGAAATCAACTGGGCAAACCAACTGAGGAAGCATGTACAGGAAGTAAAAAGACCCATTGTCCACAGATCCCGCGAAGCAGCGAAAAATCTGTGTTATATATTTAGATATGCTTACATATAAAATCCGTAATAGTGTGAAGCCGCGAAAGTCGAAGTGCGATATAGCAAGGGATTACTGTATAGACAAATGCTACAAGGAGGTTTCTTTTTAAATTATGTGCCTATGGGTGTTTGTGTCACCCCAAAGGGGATTTACTTAGTGCCAACAAACTATTGCACTATTTGAACTTTTTTTGTGAAGTGCTGTTTTCACTGTACATATATCAAGTCATATAAACATGAATAGGTGTCTAGGGAAGCACAGAAATAGAAGGGAAAAGTGCACACATAAATCCTCCCTCTACTTAGCAGAAATGGTAAATGTCCTGAAGATGTACTTGTATAGGAAAGGGTCCACGCTGTTGGGTGTGTCTTTGTCTAAATTTTGGGGATATAAGTTATAACAAAGGAATAATTTTGATTACTGAGTGGACCAATAGATTCGTTTTTAAAAATAGATAATGTTAATGGGGTTCAAGGTTTTACAATAGAGTTCAGATTGTTATTGACACTGTTTTAACTTAGGTCAGACTGTCAGTGTGTAGCTTTTTGTGTTTAATAAACAACAGCTTAAGTCTTATTAACTAATAGTTTCCTTTTGGGTGTATTGCAAACCAAGTCTTCACTGTGATAAAGGTTAAGCTGCCCTTCAAAGGAATGTTCATAAGATAGCAGGATTGACAGCATAAACTCATAAGAAAAGAATGAAATGGAAACTAAAAATAAAGGCAAAGGTTTTTTAAGGAGTTGTCTGTATGGGCCAAGATATCAGGAAGGGGATCCTAGAACATTTTTATTTAGGTTTCAGGCTAAATGAGCCCTTTTGTAAAACTTAGGACTACCCCAAAATGCTGTTGCCTTATTACTGAAATAAACAGTGGTAGTAAACAATAAAGATGAATTTAAGTAATTAATAATAGGAAAAATGTAATTATTCTTCATTGTGTAGAAATCTATTGGAGTTTATATGCTTTATATAATAGTGATAAATTTTTGAGCTCAACCTATTAGAAGAGATAACAGCAAAACAAAGTAGGTGCTTTTTTGTTTTGATATTACAATAACTTTTCTTTTATCAGAAATATGCCATGACTTAAATTCTGGTGTTGCCTTTTGTTTGGACACATACAGTAATTCATTTTCATTCCTTCTGTTTATATTTTCTGTCTATTTAACTGTGAATACTGTCAATTTGTGTTATTGCTTCTTCAGGTTTATATGGCCATTCTTATCATTGTTACAGAATCTTACTTGCATGTATGGCTCCACCATTTTGGTGCATTTAGGTTTGCTGATGCAATGTGGATGTGAGACATGTGATGTATATGTCATGTGACTCAGGACACCATATATAAGATGGTTGTGCAGTGTTCAGAACCTCTGAACTTTGAGAAATTGAAGGAAAGACCTGGCAAGAGACTAGCAGTATATATACAGAAGCACTCACCCCCTTGGGGATTTTCACATTTTATTATTATACATCATTGAATCACAATGGGTTTAATTTACATTATTTATAATGCATTTAACATTAGAATCACCAAAGCCTACGAAAAAACTCGTAAATCCAACCCACCTTAAATCCCTTCACACTTCTCCGTCAGCATCTTTTGTCTTGTAAATGTGCCGATGAAGACAAGCAGCAAGCAGTCTACTATTCCATCCCCCCATCACCGCAGAACAGCCACAAAGTTCTCTGTGTTCCAGCCTTCATTATCTGGGAGTGAAGTGCTGGAGTTTTAGAATGGAAATAATAGATTATTTGGAACACATGCATTTTATGTGTGTTCCGTTTCTACACTAATCTGTGTAAACACATCGTTAAAAACAGAAACGTTTTTCATATTTTAGTAATAAATGACAAAATGTAGACATAAACTATATAATGTGTAAAGCCTGAAGTGCAAAGATCAAATAAACACTTTCACAAAAGGAAGCACTCCCAGATAATAAAGGCTGGAACAGGGAGAACTTTGTGGCCGTTCTGTGACAGTGGGGGGATGGAATAATAGGCTGCTTGCTGCTTGTCTTGATCAGTACATTTACAAGACAAAAGACGCTGATGGAGAAGTGCAAAAGGATTTAAGGTTTTTTTGTAGGCTTTGGTAATTCTAATGTTAATAATAAAGTGAAAACAGATCTCTTCAAGCATAAAGCACATAAGTATTCACCCTCTTTAACGTGACACACCTAAATCATCACTGATGCAGTCAATTGGCTTTAGAAGTCACATAACTTGTTCAATGGAGATTACCTGTCTGTTATTTTGTTTCTGCTGTGCTTATTGTGTTTATTTAATTTTAATTTATTTTTACCTTTTAGCACTGTCTTTTGACCTCTAACTGGATTCTTGTATTGGGACTTTATTTAAATTGGATTGCCTTACTCTTTTAGACCACTGCATTTTGCCATTTGTGCTCCACCAAGCTTTTTGTAAGAATAAACCTTTTGATGTGGCGTTTTACCTAGCTGGATTTTGAATGTATACCCTCCTTTGTGACTCTAAATCCATAACAGTTTAGAAGGTCCAACTTATGTTACTTCAGTATCATGGCCTAACCTTTGCAATGAAGACAAAAGAACCCTGCAAGCAACTCCATGAAAAGACGATTGAAAAGCACAAGTCAGGAGTCGGATAAAATCGCTGGGAGTTCAGTTAAATCAATCATTAAGTTATTAAAAGAATATGACACAGCTGTAAATCTGCCTAGAACAGGTCATTCACAAAAAAAATAATCGTGCAAGAAAATTAATGAGGAAGAACAATAAGAGACCTGTCATAATTCTGAAGGTGTTCATCCCCCAGAGGCTGAGATTGTGCATACTGAACAAACTACTGTCTACATGCTTAACCAGTTGCAGCTTTAAGGTAGAGTGGCAAGTAGAAAGCGGCTATTAAAAAAACTCAAATGACATCTCTGTTAGAGTTTGCAGAAAGGCACACATGAGACTCTGAAGTAAGGTATTAATGGAGGTGTTAATTGAGCTTTATGGCCATCAGGCTACATGCCATATTTGGTATAAGCCAAACACTGCTCATTATGAAAAATGAACCATATCCACTCTGAAGGATGGTGGTGACAGGTTCCTGCTATAGGGATGCAGCTATGTAGCATGCTTTAGAGGCCTTGTGAAGATATAGGGTAATATTATTGCAACAAAATACAGGAAAAATACTGATGCAGTCTTCAAGGAAACTGCAACTTGGAAGAAGATCGTCGAATGTTATTTATTTGGCACGGACATGCTCAAAAAATACATGTGTAATGCCACAAAAAGTGCATGCAGATGTCCGTGCCAAATAAATAACATTCGACGTTTTGAAGAAATCATTTTATGACACGATTTACCTTTATTTATTTACTTACTTCCTAAAGCCTAAAGTCACAAGTAGTGTGCAGAGGGCATGCTCAAAAAATACATGTGTAATGCCACGAAAAGTGCCTGCTGACACTTTAGTATGCAAGCAATGGTATGTGCAATCTTGCTCCGATGTAGAAGGGAGCTGAGTTTACCTCTGTTACAGCGCGTCTATATGAAAACAGCAGTATCAGATGCAGGGGTGGGGTGTATTTGGGCTCGTGAACGTGGCTGAGATAATAAAACTGACTAAAAAAAAAAAAAACAAAGCTAACCTTTACAAGTATCATAAATTACACTGGCTGTTACAGACTGAAATCAAATGTATGTTTTTATTCTAAAATAGTAAGACTAAGAGCAGTTTACTTCTCAAAATAGAGTGATGCAGGATCGAACTCGTGACGTTTTGATGCCCAGTCGGCAGCTGATTGTATTGCACTACGGAGGCAGTCATAATAAACGGGTGTCAATGTCGCTTGTTAAGGTGGCTTTTTGTTTCTGCAGTTATATTTTTGAATAAAAGCGCAATTGTTGTGTTAGATTTGTAGCTTTTGTGAAAGTATTTGTTTGATACTTCAGGCTTCATACATTATATAGTTTATGCCTACATTTTGTCATCTACTAGTAAAATATAAAAAACGTTTCTGTTTTAACAATGTGTTTACACAGATTACTGTAGAAACGGAACAGACATGAAATGCGTGTGTTCCAAACAACGATCTATTATTTCCAGTCTAAAACTCCACTTCACACCCAGAAAATCAATCAAGGCATGAGCTGGGAGAAGTTTGTGCACGTTCTAAATCGGTGGGGGGATGGAATAGCCGGCTGCTTGCAGCCTGATTTTTATCAGCACATTTAGATGACAAAAGACGCTGGTGGAGAGCTGTGAACGATTTTAAGAAGCGATTTAAGGTGGGATGGATTTACGAGTTTTTTCGTAGGCTCTGGTAATTCTAGTGCTAATGTTTATGCACTACTGTTCTAGCGCCCGTTATTGTAACGGGCTTAATGTCTAGTTTTAAAATAACTGTAACAGCCGCTGTAATTTATGATACTTGTAAAGGTTAGCTTTTTTTTTATTCTGTTAATCTCTCAGCCGCGTTCACGATCCCAACTCAAACCCCCATCGCATTTGACACTGCTATTTTCTCAGACACGCTATAACAGAGACATACTCAAATCATGATGACTGTTCTACATCGGATCAAAAATGCACTTTTGCCATCGCTGTTCTTTTTTATATATGTACATGGGAAGCACTGCACTTGTGACTTTATGCTGTAGGAAGTAAATAAATAAAGTCTTTACCGAATATACTTTATATATTCTGACGCCGATTTTATATATTCAGGAATTACTTTATATATTCAAGTTTTGACTTTTGTGGAGCCGACCTGGACACAGACAGGCGGACATGTTGTTTATCACCACCACACGTATTTTATTTACAAACTATTTACAAATAATTATGGTCACTCAGACCCAGTTCACAGTGCACAAACCCCAACACAGTCCTGGCCACTCAAATGCCTTTCTTCGGGCCGCGCCGCCTCCACTCCACTCCACTCCACTCTCCTCTCCTCTCCTCTCCTCTCCTCTCCTCTTCTCTCCTCTTCCTCTTCCACCCAACTCTAGCTCTGAATGAATGGAGACGGCCCCTTTTATCCAGTTCCCGGATGAGCCCCAGGTGTTCCCGGCATTCCTCCCTTGGCCACGCCCCAGTGTGGCGGAAGTGCCGGCAGCTGTCCGGGTGCCGTCCTAAATCTTCCCCCCAGCACTTCCTGGTGTGGCGGAAGTGCTGGGGTAACAGGTCCCCAAGGCATTGGGGCGCCTCTTGGCGGTGACCACAAGCCCCTACAGGGTGGAGCTTCCATGCCCTGTACCCGTGGCCCCCAGAGCAACCAGGAAGGCGGCCCCCACGTGATCCAGGGTGGGCTTTGACCCTCTTCCGGTCCCTCACGCTGTCCCGGCCGGGTCGTTGCCCCTGGCATCCCTGACAGTGCCCCACAGCCAGCGAAGACCACTCGGGGGGGGGGGAGAGCGACCCGTCCCGTGAGGGCAGCACAGCCCCGAAGCGGGTCCTACTCCAGGACAGCCGGGGTCCGGTCCCGCTCTCCAAGCAGGGATAGGGGCGGAGACGCAGCCTGAGCACCACCACTTGGTGCTCCCATGTGCCTCGCACAGATTGCGCTCCCCCCTCTTACCGGCACCCCGGGGCCCCCTCGTTCGGCACCCCCTCCGAGGCCTCCGCGCCCCTTTGGTCGGAGTCACTCGCTCCCTTGCAGCCTCCTCCAGCCGTGGTGGCACCCGCACACCAGCAGAGAGATCCCTCAAATGACGGTCTGACATCTGAGGGCAGATCCCCAAAGAAGGGGGTCCTACTGCTCACCCGGGGTCCATCCCTGCAATAGAGAACACAGGGGCAGAACCGCTGCCTAGGCACCCTTCCTGTGCCACGCACTGGCAGCGTTCCCCCTCCATTCGGCACCCCAGCACTTGCCTGTTCGGCACCCTCTCCGCGGCTTCCGTGTCCCTCTTGATGGTGGAACCGTCGGCACCGCCTGCGCTCTCTCTGCCGGCCTCAGAGATTCCCTCTGCCCCCGCAGAGGGCGGCCAACTCTCTGACAGGTGCACCCAGCACCACGTCCCTTTCTATTGGAAGAATCGGCACCCAGCCTCTCATTCCTCCTTTCACTCTGGGACGCCATGACGGTTTGAGACTCCTTATTACAAAGAAAGAGCCTCTTTCCCGTCTGCGTCCCTACAGTGCGGCGCGAGACCGCAGCCGACTCGGGGCGGAGGGCGCTAGGACCCGGGCACTTAGCAGCCCGTGTCCATTCAGCGTTCTCACGGACTCCCCCCTCGCCGCGCATACAGCCCGCGGTGCCGCACCTCCTGTCGGAGGGCTGCTTACTCGAAGCTGATCTTTGGCATCACAGCCATGTTCAGCAGACACTCCTGCATGCTGTACGGAGTCGGCTGTACTCACCGTCTCCGCCGTACCGCTCCGGCTGGAGATTCCAGCGTCGCGCTGTCTCGTTGTCGCAAACGCCTTTAGCGCTGCGAGCGCCTTCCTCTCCAGTACCTGCACATCAGCCCGGAGGGCACGTAGCATCTGCAATAAACGCTGCTCCGCGGGCTGAAGGCACGCTTCCAGCTCCGCCAGAGCAGCCGGCAAAGACAGGAAGTTAACTGACGCTGAGCCTACCTGTCTGTCAGCCTCCGACGCCGGCCCATTCCTGTGGGCCTTCTCCTCCGGCCCAATCGGGTCTCCCCCCTGCCCGTGATAGACATTCCTTGGTCCCGCCTCTCTGCAGTCATCGGCGGGCACACAAGACACACCGTCCAATCGCGTGCCTGTCAGGGGGAGGGACTTCTGGTCCGCGGCCATCTTGCCTCCCCTTCTGTGGTGGCGACATGCTTGCCGGCAGCCCTGTTGTTGCCGGCGCCCCTCGAGCTGCAGCGTCTCCTTCTCCGCAGCCCTCGCGGCTGCCGCCGTGCTGCCGGAGCCCCGCAGACCGGCATGCGCCCGACAGTGACATCAATCCGGGAAGTCCCTGCCGGGAAAAGCAAAAACACAGGCGACCCCCAAGGGCCGGCTGCCGTTAGGCAGGGCACTCACCTCCCCGGACTCGTCCAACCGAGGAAACGTCCTCGGCGTGGCCTCTCTGGACGCAATGCCATCCCGGGCCCCTACAACAACGGCGCGCTCGTCGGAGACCGCTGCAGTCATGCCATGCACGCCACCAGCCCGCGACAGGGGAAGACGGCTCTCCTGCCGACCCCTGGCAGTCCGTGGGGTTCCTTTACCCCACGGGGCTGTGTGCACGCAGCACCCGCGGCACATGGGTGGTGTCCCCTGCTGCGCCGGGCCATCCACAACAGAATTTTGGTTTACAGGTCCCCGCCTTGTAACAGGCGGAGCATCCTGCCAGCTACGCCAGATGTGGAGCCGACCCGGACACAGACAGGCGGACATGTTGTTTATCACCACCACACGTATTTTATTTACAAACTATTTACAAATAATTATGGTCACTCAGACCCAGTTCAAAGTGCACAAACCCCAACACAGTCCTGGCCACTCAAATGCCTTTCTTCGGGCCTCCTCCACTCTCCTCTCTTGCCTCGTCCTCTTCCACCCGACTCTAGCTCTGAATGAATGGAGACGGCCCCTTTTATCCAGTTCCCGGATGAGCCCCAGGTGTTCCCGGCATTCCTCCCTTGGCCACGCCCAAGCGTGGCGGAAGTGCCGGCTGCCCTCCCGGCAGCTCTCCGGGTGCCGTCCTAAATCTTCCCCCCAGCACTTCCTGGTGTGGCGGAAGTGCTGGGGTAACAGGTCCCCAAGGCATTGGGGCGCCTCCTGGCGGTGACCACGGGCCCCTACAGGGTGGAGCTTCCATGCCCTGTACCCGTGGCCCTCAGAGCAACCAGGAAGGTGGCCCCCACGTGATCCAGGGTGGGCTTTGACCCTCTTCCGGTCCCTCACGGCGTCCCGGCCGGGTCGTTGCCCCGGCATCCCTGACACTTTATATATTCAGAAATGACTTTATATATTCCAAAATCATTGTAATTGCCTGTTTGGCACCCCATAGGCACTGTATAATAGATATATAAAAAAACAGCTAAGGGGATAGATATATAGATAGATAGGAAGGAAAGGCACTATAGGATAGGCAGACAGGGAAGCTGCTATATAATAATAAAATTACTGCTATTACTATATAAATAGACAAGGAGTTCATGCAGGCAGAACGGCGAAGGTTAAAAAAAAAAAAACATTTTCCCCCCAGTGGGGAATCAAACTCGAGTCTCTGAGGTACAGCAAGTCTACTGCGCTGTGATGAAATCTTACCGGTACACCACGGAAGCTGTTGTAGCATTCTTGAACCTTTTGTGAAAGTGTTTATTTGATCTTTGGCCTTCAGGCTTTACACATTTTATAGTTTATGCCTACATTTTGTAACATTTATTACTAAAATATGAAAAAGTTTCTGTTTTAACATTGTGTTTACACAGATTACTGTAGAAATGGAACACACATGAAATGAGTGTGTTCCAAATAACGATCTATTATTTCCACTCTAAAACTCCACTTCACTCCCAGATAATCAATCAAGGCATAAGCTGGGAAAGGTTCGTGCACGTTCTAAGTCGGTGGGGGGATGGAATAGCTGGCTGCTTGTAGCTTGTGTTTATCAGCACATTTAGATGACAAAAGATGCTGGCGGAGAGGTGAGAACGGTTTTAAGAAGCGATTTAAGGTGGGATGGATCTACGAGTTTTTTCTTAGGCTCTGGTGATTCTAGTGTTAAATTGATGAAATTCAACATAGAACCCACTTGGAGGGCCACTAAATAAGAAGTACATTTGGATGGGGAATGTGATATGCATATTAGACGATGACACTCTAGTGGTTCTAATACTGCACATGACAAACACGTGGCCCCCACCTTTCCCCTTCTCCCCATGAAATAATTAGAAGAAAATATCTCGGTCCTAGCTGAAATAAGACAGAAAAGGATGTTGTATAATACCAAAAAATTGCTAACCTGCTTGTCTAATGTCTTCAGGTTATGTGCCTACCTGGATGAAAGCAGGGACTCAAGTACTCATTTTAGCAAGAGCAAATGTTAACGCATCCATCCATCCATCCTTTTCCGCTTATCCGAGGTCGGGTCACAGGGACAGCAGCTTGAGATGCCCAGAGTTCCCTCTCCCTGGCCACTTGTACTAGCTCTTCCGGGGGAAACCTGAGGTATTCCCAGGCCAGCCGAGAGACATAGTCCTTCCAGCGTGTCCTGGGTCTTCCCCTGGGCCTCCTCCCGGTTAGACGTGCCCAGAACACCTCACCAGGGAGGTGTCCAGGGGCATCCTGATCAGATGTCCGAGCCACCTTATCTGACTCCTCTCGATGCGGAGGAGCAGTGGCTCTACTCTGAGCTCCTCCCGGATGACTGATTTTCTCACCTTATCTTTAAGGGAAAGCCCAGACACCCTGCAGAGGAAACTCATTTCAGCCGCTTGTATTCGCAATCTCATTCTTTTGGTCACTACCCACAGCTCATGACCATTTGCCTTTCGGCTCAGCTCCTCAGCAGAGTCCGCATCACTGCAGACGTCACACCAATCTGCCTGTCGATCTCCCGCTTCATTCTTTCCTCACTCATGAACAAGATCCCGAGATACTTGAACTCCTCCACTTGAGGAAGGATCTCGCTCCCAACCCTGAGAGAGCAATCCAGCCTTTTCCGGCTGAGGACCATGGTCTTGGATGTGGAGGTGCTGATTTCCATCCCAGCTGCTTCACACTCGGCTGTGAACCGATCCAGTGAAAGCTGGCCTGATGAAGCAAACAGGACAACATCATCTGCAAAAAGCAGTGATCCAGTTCTGAGCCCACCAAACTGGACCCCCTCAACGCCTTGGTTGTGCCTAGAAATTCTGTCCATAAAAGTTATGAACATAATCGGAGACAAAGGGCAGCCCTGGAGGAGTCCAACTCTTACCGTAAAGAGGTTTGACTTACTCCCAGCAATGCGGACCAAGCTCTGACAAACTCCCATGCACCCTCCAGGACCCTGCCAAGGGTGTAGAGCTGGCCCACTGTTCCGCGACTAGGACAAAAACCACACTGTTCCTCCTGAATCCGAGGTTCGACTATATGATGGACCCCCAAATAGACTTTTCCAGGGAGGCTGAGGAGTGTGATCCCTCTGTAGTTAGAACACATCCTCCAGTCCCCTTTCTTAAAGAGGAGGACCACCACCCCATTCTGCCAATCGAGAGGCACTGTCCCAGATGTCCATGTGATGTTGCAGAAGCGTGTCAACTAAGACAGTCCTACAACATCCAGAGCCTTGAGGAACTCCGGACATATCTCATCCACCCCGGGGGCCCTTCCACCAAGGAGTTTTTTGACCACCTCGGTGACCTCAGTCCCAGAGATGGGAGAGCCCACCTCCGAGTCCCCAGGCTCTGCTTCCTCATTGGAAGGCATGTTAGTGGGATTGACTAGGTCTTCGAAGTACTTCCCCCACCGACCCACAACGTCCTGAGTCGAGGTCAGCAGCGCAGCATCCCCACCATACACAGTGTTGACACTGCACCACTTCCCCCTCCTGAGACGCCGGATGGTGGACCAGAATCTCCTCGAAGTCGTTCTCCATGGCCTCCTCAAACCTCTCCCACGCCCGAGTTTTTGCCTCAGCAACCACCGAAGCCACATTCTGCTTGGCCTGCCGGTACCTATTAGCTGACTCCGGAGTCCCACAGGACAAAAAGGTCCTGTAGGACTCCTTCTTCAGCTTGACGGCATCCCTCACCACTGGTGTCCACTAACAGGTTCATGGATTGCTGCCACAACAGGCACCAACCACCTTACGGCCACAGCTCCAGTCAGCCTCCTCAACAATAGAGGCACAGAACATGGCCCATTCGGGCTCAATGTCCCCCACCTCCCTTGGGACGTAGTCAAAGTTTTGCCAGAGGTGGGAGTTGAAGCTACTTTTGACAGGGGAATCTGCCTGGCATTTCCCAGCAGACCCTCACAATACGTTTGGACCTACAAGGCCTGACTGGCATCCTCCCCTACCATCGAAGCCAACTCAATACCAGGTGGTGATCAGTTGGCAGCTCCGCCCCTCTCTTCGCCCGAGTGTCCAAGACATGTGGCTGCATGTCCGATGATACGACCACGAAGTCGATCATCGAACTGAGGCCTACGGTGTCCTGGGGCCAGGTGCACATATGGACACCCCTATGCCTGAACATGATGTTCGTTATGGACAATCTGTGAAGAGCACAGAAGTCAAATAACAAAACACCACTCTGGTTCAGATCGGGGGGTGGCATTCCTCCCAATCACGCCCTTCCAGGTCTCACTTTCATTGCCCAGGTAAGCAATGAAGTCCCCCAGCAGAATGAGGGAGTCCCCAGCAGGTATGCCCTCTAGCACCCCCTCCAGGGACTACAAAAAGGGTGGGTACTCCAGACTGCTGTATGCACAAACAACAGTTAGAACCCGTCCCTGCAACCGAAAGAGGAGGGAGGCTACCCTCTCGTCTACTGGGGTAAACAATAAGTATGCCCACACCTGCTCGGCGCCTCTCACCGGGGCAACTCCAGAGTGGTAGAAAGTCCAGCTCCTCTCAAGGAGATTGGTTCCAGAGTCTAAGCTGTGCGTCAAGGTGAGCCCAACTATATCTAGCCGGAACCTCTCGACCTTGCGCACTAGCTCAGGCTCCTTCCCCTTCAGAAAGGTGACATTCCACGTCCCAAGAGCCAGCTTCTGTAGCCGAGGATCGGACCGTCAAGGTCCCCACCTTCAGCCACCACCCAACTGTTTCCTGAAGAGGCATTAGCTCTCTTGGAAATGTGTTCTTTTGAAATTGTGGCATATTAAATAATTAAACAATATTGTAATATACCAGAAAAGGCGATATCCCTCCCATCGTGATTACGGCAGTACAAGAATCACATGAGAAAAAATATCTTTTAGCTTATATTTACTGACGGTTAACGCGGTTACAGACGGGGAGGCATATGGACAGACTTTATCCAGGTGGGAAATCTGGATCAACACAGCCCGCCATTTTTCTCGTCCCCACGCTGGGAGGTTTTTCGAACTTTGTCGACACAGCCTCCAAGGGTCTAGCTACTGTCCAAGCCTTTTATACTGTTCTTCTTCAACTTGCTGGTCCTTTCTGTCTCCAAACAAGGGCTGAATTCCTCCTCCACAAAATACAGAAATATCATAGTGCTTACATGCCGTTCTCATTCTCCCAATAAGGAAAGAAGATTTTGTGCTGACAGAGGACAGAAATACACTATCCTATGTTTAAGCTGACTATACAAGCCTCCAGTTGTCTTTGGCTATCCAATCCAATGCTTGGCTAGCAATTCTAACTGCTGAGCCCCTGTGTGCCAAATTTAACATGCACATGTGAATAAAACTCATATCAGTATTGTCCAGATATAGTGACATAAAGAAAAATGTAATATAACAAGAACTCACAATGCACCCAACCTCCTTGGCCCCTCCTACATGTGGTGAGCTGCTCATGAGAAGGTGGACCCACGTTGCCTCTTCAGGTTGTGTCTGGCTGAGCCCCATGGGTGCAGGCCCGGCCACCAGGCGCTCAAGCCCTACCTCCAAGCCTGGCTCCAGAGGGGGGCCGGGCTAGGTAAAACACTATCCAAAGTTTTTCTTCGTCATAGGAGGTTTTCTGAACCGCTTTTTGTCTCATCCCTCACCTAGGACCAGTTTGCCTTGGGTGGCCCTACCAGGGGTATAATGCCCCTGACAACAGAGCTCCTAGGATTATTGGGACACGTAAACTACTCCACCACGATAAAGTGGCAACTCAAGGAGGAGTGTTAACCCATTGAATAAATTAATATCTTTGATGTATTCCTTTATATTTATCTGTTTGTCTTTGTCTGTTTTCCAAGGGAGGGAGCATTTCTGTTCTGAAGTGAGGAAAATACAATAGTATATACAGTACCCAATTGAGTTGTCATCTATCAGTTAAATCCTTAATATAAATGTAAAAGTATTGTACACTATTGTGTGGAACTGATCCATCTATACTGTTCTTTCCTCTGCATGTCCTAGAGTACAAAAGAAACACCACCATGCACCAAAATGTAAATACTGGACAAGATCGGGGGAAAAAAAACACAGTCACTGATTACAAGTATGCGAATAAATATGAATAATGTTACATCAGTGCCACAATGCTTTCTGAAATGTACTATACAGGTCATAAAATGAATTATTCCAAATATATATACAGTACCTATGTCTCTGTTTTTTGTCAGTGTGGCTTTGACATCATGGACCATAATCTGCATACTAATTCAGCGTGAGCAGGAACACTTAATAAAACTGAATTAAAAAAATTCAACTGACAATGAGATATGAATAAGACAGATTCACCAGCGTTTGTGTGTCAGCTTTTATGCCTCCAGATCAGAGAATTTCCAGTTCCATTTTCTTAAAATACCACTCACATCTACAGTTATTCCCAGTTTCAAATAAAAACTAACAGCATCAGATCTAGGGTTTTGGGGGATTGTATCATGATTGTGACTGAGAGAATAAAAGTGAAAAAAAAAAAACTAACTTTTACAAGTACTATAAATTTACACTGGCAGTTACAGATGCAAATCAAATGTACAGTATGTTTTTATTGTATAATATTAACAATAAGAGCAGCTCACCACTCAAAACTGTAAATTTGCACAGGAGCTGGTTTCGAACTCGCGATCTCTGGATTACAAGTCAGCAGTTCTTACCGCTGCACCACGGAAGTTGTCATAGTGCACTTGCACCTTTTGTGGAAGTGTTTATTTGATATTTGGACTTCAGCCTATAATACATTATACAGTTCATGTTGACATTTTGTCATTTATTATTAAAACTCGAAAAACATTTCTGTTTTAACGATGTGTTTACATAGATTGTTGTAGACATGGAAGACACATTAAATGCATGTGTTCCAAATAATGATCTATTATTTCCCCTCTAAAACTCCACCACTTCACTACAAGATCATCAAGGCTTGAGTTAGGAGAACTTCTTGCCCTTTCTGCAGTGGTGGGGGGATGGTATAGCAGGCTGCTTGCTGCTTGTCTTGATCAACACATTTACAAGACAAAAGACGCTGAAAGAGCGGTGCAAAGGGATTTAAGGTGGGCCAGGTGTACGAGTTTTTTCGTAGGCTTTAGTAATTCTAGTGTTAATAAATAGAACATAACACAATGAAAATTAACTATTCAAAAATAGTCAATGAAGTGAAATGGTAACACTGTTTGCAAAGGACTGCACTGAAAAGCTGTATGATAACATCTAAAGAGGAAATAGACAGTGCCATGTTTTTAACAAAGTCCAAAATCAGAACGGCAACACATCTCCTGCACACTGACAAATGCTTTTTAAAGTGTGTTATTTGTAAGGTTTGAATGTGATTTTCAACTATTGTTTAATAAACATCATTAGGTCATCAGCTCATGGAGAAAAAAGATATACAAAATCAAATCTGTCAAGCATTTTCACGCATGGCCATCTAAATAGAGGGGTGGAACTGAAGAGTAACAAAGTTAATACAAATAACAAATGTTGAATGTGGGTTTGTTTAACCTTCATTAAAGGGTCCTGAAGGAACAATGACTCAGAATGGCTTGCATATACAGTATATCTGCCTAATACTGTGTCGCATTTATATGGACATTAGAGGTTAATTAAAATCACAGTGGTTTCAGAGTGATATAACCTTTTATAGGAAGGTCTGGCCACCATGAATATGACAATATAATTTCTTATACAGCAAAAAAAAGCTGAAATAAATATAAATATTTATTGAAAAATGTACTGATAACAAGCAGCATAAATACAGAAAATAGATTCAATAAAGCCATACTGCACACTCTAAAAAGGCGACCAGACCTCTGCTTTCAAAAGGCACAAGCATTTTTAAAGTATCACATTTAGCATTTTAGTATTGTGCCTAATTAACTCTATATTTTCTAATATGAAACCAATGTTAGGAATGTCAATTATAATAATAAAGTTATTCACATCGCCTAAGGTATAGGTGTCATGGCAGTGCCGCACTCTAACAGCTGCGGGGATTTGAATTTGATTTCCATCATGGTCAGCATCTGTTTGGAGAAAGAATATTCTCTAAATACCTGCATGTCTTCTTTCCTGGTCTTTCTGTCTCGTAAAGATGTGTACCTTAGGTTAACTGATGGCAGGAACTGGGCCAGAATAACTGATTGTGCATGTTTAGATGTGATCACTGTAAAAGATTGGCATCCTTTCTACTGTTGGCTTCTAAATTGTGACTGCTTCAAGGTTTTAAAGCACTTGCAACATAATAGTTGAATTCAGAAAACTGATAGTTCTTATTTAACACTGCCAACCTTGTCCTCTAACACAATATTGATTAGGTATGTATTTGAATAAAATATATGTGTAGTGTACATGGTGATACATATATTAAAATCTGTACTTTTACTGAAAAGCAGGAAGGATGCTTACATTCAGTATATTAAATAAAAGGCAGGAATGCACAGCCATGTATTTCACAAATTATTGCGGCACTAGCAATCAGAGATGAAATGAAATGTATTCCTGTACTGCTAAATTGTTTCTAGATGAAAAAAAATGTGCACCTCATAAGTACTTACACAATTTTGCTTCAGTGTAATTAGCGTTTATATACAGCTGTAGCTTTGAGATATCTCAAAATATGAATGTTGGTAGCTAATAATAAAATAAAACACAAAGCATTCACTTTTTTAATCAGAAAGATTTTCTTTCAAGAGTCTTTGGTGGTCATGCTTTTTTCCAAGTACAATATATTTTGTTAAATATTTTTTTTCATAAAACATTTATTTGATTGAACAGAATTTATTAATTTTCTTTATAATTGAAAGATCTATGTATGAATATGTAAAATGTGCATTTAGATCCAAGAGGAAAATAGAAAATAATGTGCCAATCATTGTTGATTGACAAACTTGCATGATGTCATTTTGTGGAAGATTTTCAAACAGAAGACTAAGAGGAAAAAAAATGTGATTACAGTCGTAGAAGTTAAACAGATGCCTAGCAAAGGAGTAGTGAAAGATAAACAGTTTACATTTCTAATTGTAGCTTGGCAAAGCTAGGTGAGACTGCAGCATACAGAGAACTCGCATTATACCTGGATGGATACATGCGCAGTGAGCCACTGCCACAAATACAGTATGTGAGAAGGCAAAGAGAGTGTCAGAACTGACATTAAGCCACTGCCATTAACCACTTGTATTTTAGTAGCAGTTTTTTACATTCCAAGTAACTCACTTTCCCATATAAGTTGGTGATATATTCTCCTCCTCATATTAAAGTATTAGCAAGAAGTCACCCTTTTATGGTATATGCAATTTATAATAAAATGAATCCCCTTAATAAAAGGACAGGTGTCTGTCTGTCTGGTTGCTGTGTCTCTGTCAAACCAAAATATGACACATCACACACATTTTTAGTAGCATAATGCATTACATTTGTCATTCCAACAGATGGCGCATCACAAACATTAATGCTGCTTTTAGAAATCCCATACCAAATAGCATATAACAGAGACATATGCATCGCACGGTGCACTGCAAATATTAACGCTGAGGTTTGCATTGATTATTTACATTTCCTGCCATCTTAGACAGGTGGCACAGCTAGTAAGAAATAAGTTCTTAAAGGTTAAATTCTTTCATTCTCTAAAATCCCATATTAATTCAGGGTGACAAATGGGTGGAGATATTTCTATTTACTATTACAAAACATTTATCATCACAAAATGCCTGCTTTTGCTGTTAGACTGAAAATTGCAAGTATTTTATGGAAAGAAAATATTTGATTCATGCATTTTACTATATACAGAAACCAAATTTGTTATTTAATGAACTTTTGTACTAATTTACATAACACACCTGCAAATAATATATGAAAAGTTTGTTTTTCTGTCTCCCTTCTGTCAGAAGATACTACGGAATGTAAGCTTTTGACCATATCTTGACAACAGCACTCTTCAAGACTTAATCAGCATATGGCAAACACTAGATTCCTGCTGTGAGGTATCATGGGAAATTACTTAATGTGCCATTTTGTATGACAGAAATGAAAGCTTAGAATAACTTCAATTGCAACACATCTAAGAGTGTTCTATCATGACTTCTATTTTTTTTTTTTTTTGCACTAAGTTGTCAGGAATTCAAGTAACCTAGTGTTTATGGTTCATATTATTATTGTTTAAACATATATGACAAGAAAGTGTCATAAGGCTTTACTTGAGAGAATATTACTGTTAAAAGTTGTCAATAAAAAATGCCTATGATCTACAATTTTAAAAAAGAAACCTTGACATACTACATATTTAATCTGTCCTTGTAAACATGAGTTGTCGGAAATGTCAAAGTACACTTCTGAATCTATTACACTAAGTTCCATAATGTAAAATACAGACAAAACGAAGAAGCGATAAATTCTTCCAAACAAAAATGCATCTGCTTCTTATCCTTGATGAAAAAATATACCTCTGTTTTTAGTCATTTAGCGGACTCACATATTAATACACATTTTAGCAGTATATATTAGCAAAATCAGATTTCAAATGACTTTGAAATTAACAGTATTCCAGAAGAATAAAAAAAACATGACAATTATATTTTTTCCTTCAGTATATTGTTTATAAGCCACATCTCAATTTCTATACAAGTATTTTACACAGCCACACAAGTTCCTTTTATACCGGTAACTCAATTTTCTATGCAATGAATATAAAATCATCCTTTGGTAAATGGTATACTGTGGAAGCAGGTCTACACCAGCATTTGAAATAACAATTTGTATGACTTCAAAGAGTTTTTGCATGTATATGAATAACACAAAAAACCTAAAAGTAATTTAACAAACGTTGCTTTACCATAATAACTCGATTTTGCTTAACCTTCTATTAGGTTTTTTAGGTGCTTTCTGATAATTAAGTATCAAATAAAAAATATTCTACTGAACAGCATAGACTGATCACTCTATACAGACTAATTGTGTGATTTTCATTACACCCAGTTACATATTCTTTGAATTAGTTAAGACAGTTTACATTAAGTAGCTTCAAAAGGTACAGTATGTTTCTGTGAACAGTATTTACAATAATGTAAACAACTCAATGTCTGTTAATGCACTTAATATTCTTATTTACTAATACTGTATATCTGTGCTTAATTACTAATAGTTATTCTCCCAAAGCCTTCTGTTGTGTTAGTACGTAGAAGCAGGCACGTTTTGGCTTATTTGTGTCGTATAGATATACATTGACAATGTGTTTCTTTGATTACTTATGAGCAAATTATTTTAAAAACATTAAGTCCACACAAGAGGGGTGGGGGGGTAGTTGACCTAGACCTCCAGAGCTGCGACTTCAACTATGACCTTTGCATTAGAAATAACTTTATACTCCTAGGGGATTATTTTTTCTAAGAAAGCTGCTGACTGCACTTTTTCTTTTCCTTTTCTCCATTGCCAACTGGGAATATCTCAATGATCACATTAATGAACATATATCGGTAGGATCAGTTTATGCTAATTAATGTGAAATTGCTTGCTTTATTGTCTGTTTAATCTAATCTGTAGTTTTTGGAAGTAAATTTTTTAAAGAGTTTTTTTTTTTATTAATTTATAACTTCTGTTATACATGTGAACTTGTTACTGTGCTTTAAACATTTAATCAGTGAAAAGCAGTGTACAAAAACAACCTGAAAATTTATAAAACGTTAATACATGTATATAAAGTCTATTGGGCTAAAAGCCCTCATACCTATACAGTTGTTATATAAAGTAAAAATTATGTAACTATTGACAGATAGCCATGTCAAAAAAATATATGATAAAAAAACATGGGGTAACATAGCGCTACTGCATTGAATCAATGGTGTATCACTATGTTCACTGAGTATGCATGACCAAAATATAATATGCTTTCTAGATACTTGTACATGTTTGGATATACTCATTATCATCCATCCTTTGGATGAAATGCAAAACCAAGATCCTCACTCTCTTTGGTCATAAAAGATCACTGGGCATGTTTCAAAAAGAATAAGGTGTTTCTCATTGTCCTGTCTAAATTGCCCAGAACAGCATTCCCCACAGCTGGCATATACCTGTTGAATCTGGGTCAGTCGATAGTCATGACTGGGATGAGTCAGGCAATGAGGATATGGAACAACTGCACAGAACAACAAGAATGGATGAGAGACCTTTAGGTGTCATTTGTTTAACTAAAAGCAGGCCGTCATGTGTCACTTTGTGCCACTCTGCCACAAAGCCCAGGTTAGCAAAGTGTTACAGTGTTGGATCTCCTTCTGGAATTTTCTCCCATGTCTACATGTGTTCTTTAGGGCCCAACCAAAGTGACCATAAAGTAAGGTAACCTCTCTAATAAACCAGCTGTGGGAAGAGTTATGGTCAGTGGTGGCTGGTGAAAATAATTTGGGTGGGGATGCCCAATCTATTATCTATTATCTTATCTATTATATAGTGCCTTTCACATCTATCTATCTATCCTATAGTGCGGGTGAGGTCAGGTTTGGGAGCATGCACTGGTACAGTGCGTTGCCCCCCCCCCCCCCCACCACATGACAATACGCTTGGGTTCCTGTTTGGCAACCCCCAGGCAGACACACGGTCCAGTCCCACCCCCCCAGAAATGACCATGTATCTGCCACAGCCAGGTGTTACGTGAGCATCCCATTGGCCTGGTCCAGCTGCGCAGGTCCTCAACAATGAGTATCCTGTGAGCCGGATCACCCTTGGGGAATTGCGCCACATGGCTGTAGTGCCGTAACTGGCGCTTCCTCACAATGCAGGTAATGTGCATCATTTGGGACTCCGTGAGCAACAACTTGTTTGACATAAACTCAAACCAATGGCACACAAGGATTCTCCAAAGAGACACAGTATCGAAGGAGTCTAATCTTTATTGCAGGTCACTGGATAGTGTCAATGTCTCACAATCATAGAGCAAGACAGGAAGCACCAGGACTCTAAAGGCTTGGACCATAGTGCTTTTGGATAGATATCGGGAGCGCCACACACCCCTTTCCAGTGACCTCATGACTCTCCATGCTCTCGCAATCCATCTACTGACTTCATAGGAACCATCACCAGAGACTTGAATGACATTGAAGAGTTAAGTAAACCTCTTGACAACATTGACATTCTCTCCACAGACAGACACACTGCTGATGGTCATACCCAAGAATTCATTAAAGGCCTGGGTCTTGGTTTTTATCCAGGACACTTGCATGCCCAGACACTAAGACTTTCGCTCATTCTCTAGAGAGCTGGGATCAGAGCCTCCATTGACTCTGTGAAGATCACAGCTTTGCTGGCAACGTCAAGAACAGTGAATCTTACTTTACCAAGAGATGCCCCCCTCCCAACCCTGCCAAACACCTAGTCCATGCAAGCATTGAACAAAGCAGAAGCAAGAACACACCCCTGATGAACCCCAGAATCAACTGAGAAAAACACAGGGGTTTTGCCTCCACTCTGCACAGCACTCCCAGTACCAGTGTACAGGCAAGCCATGATATCCAGTAACTTTGGGTGGATCAAATTTTGGGGGATCATGCAAAGTCTCAGGATGTTCCACATGGAAGCTTGATCAACTGAGTCGAACTCTTCACAAAAATTGACAAAGCCTGCAAAGAAACTCTACTAATATTCGCATTTGCGCTCCATGAGAACCCTCAGCACCAGGATTTGGTCGATTGTAGTCTTCTTGGGAGTAAAACCAGACTGCTCCAGTCACTGGTAAGTGAGCAAGTGATCATGGCAGTCACCGTTCCCTTTCCAGACAGCGACAACAAGTCCCGTTTTCCAGTCAGCTGGAATGATGCTTGTCTCCCAAATGGAAGCAAAGATTGAGATTGACAGCCTTAACACCAGCCTGGAGAAGTTCACCCCAGATACCACAGTTCCCTGCAGCCTTCCCTTCCCTCAGCTAGTTCACCACTTGTACAATCTCAGTGAGACTATACAGTACCTTTATTTATATTTATATTTATTTATTATATAAGTGCCTTTCATATCTAACTATCTATACTAGCATTCCACATCCTCTCGTGGCACTTATCATAGTGTCAAAGCACTTCTTGGCCTGTCCAGTACCAGACTCATAGGACAAACCAGGTCTAATTAGTATTATACCCTTTTCACTATATTGCCCAATCTGATGTCAGGTTTCACATTTCTACTGTGCTACAAAGCTTCAGTTTGTGACAGCCACAGTTCCCCTATTCTTCTCATAATGTGCCCTATAGATGTGGAAAGGAACAGGTGCACCTACCACCCAAACTTTATACTACACCTGTCTCTTGCCCAATCCTTTGCCAACTTGCCCAGTTCCCCATTCTGGCAAAACCCACTCTATAATGTCTGCACCCCCACCTCTGTAATCTTCCAATAATGTTGACTTCTGTCTGTCCTATAACACATCCATAGCATAAGTCCAATTCAAATCATTTTCTGCCTCTGTTAATAGAGTGCCTAGTCCTTGGTCATTTCCACTGTATTCCACAAATCCACATCATACAGTCACTAGTCCTCTAATGTTTCTCAAGTCTTGCATCCAAGTTTATCATTTGGTGAACCCGTAGAGTCAATCCCAACCTATTTTTATTCTACACTTGCTGCCAGTCTGCACAGTCCAATGCAGGTTTGCCAGGCTTATCTTAACAGGGCACAAATTCACACTGTAAAATCCACAGACCGTCCCACAGCTTAAAACATAACTTGCCCCCCCTAACCTATCTTGTACTGTATCCACAGGACAAGTCCAACCTAAATCATATTCTGTTTTTATGGTCAGGATACCTATATTTCCATGAACATAAATTCTTTCCTTCAGGCCTAAAAATTTCTCAGTTACTTTCTGCCTAAATCGAGTCATTTCACTAAGCCTGCCAAAAAAAATGAGTCTCTTATTATTGTCTATATTAGTGTTTCGCGACCTTTTTTTACTGTAGAGGCACACATTTTGTAACCAAAATCACAAGAAGGCTCACTACTATTTTATTAATGACAAACACATATATGGTGTATCTTATGCACTTGCTCAACTACCCAAAGGGGTGGGACTTCCAGAGAAGCCAGTAAAAATGGAGTTCTGAGATCAGCACTTGCAGCACACAGCACTTAGTGAGCATTTTGTTGGCATCTCCAAGCAGCCTCTTTGCCCGCCCTTCCCTGAAACTGAAAACTGAAATTTTAGTGATTGGCAATAATGGATTCAATGAGGTTATCAGAAATAAATTTGATGCATTAGAATTAAAAGTTAAGACGGAAGTAAAAAACTTAGGGGTAACTGTTGACTGTCCCCTGAATTTTAAATCGCATATACATCAGACTACTAGGACAGCATTTTTTCACTTAAGAAACATAGCAAAAGTTAGACCTCTTATATCATTGAAAGATGATGAGAAATTAATTCACGCTTTTGTTTTCAGTCGACTAGATTACTGTAACGCACTCCTCTCAGGACTACCCAAAAAAGACATAAATCAATTGCAAAGAGTGCAGAATGCAGCTGCTAGAATCTTAACTAGGAAAAGAAAATCAGAACACATTTCTCCAGTTTTGATGTCACTACACTGGTTACCTGTGTCTTTCAGAATTGACTTTAAAATTCTGCTTATGGTTGATAAAGCCTTAAATAATCTCGCTCCATCTTATACAGTATATCGGAATGTCTGACACCCTATATTCCAAATCGTAACCTTAGATCGTCAAATGAGTGTCTCCTTACAATTCCAAAAGCTAAACTTAAAAGAAGTGGTGAGGCAGCCTTCTGCTGTTATACACCTAAAATCTGGAATAGCCTGCCAATAGGAATTCGCCAGGCTAATACAGTAGAGCACTTTAAAACACTGCTGAAAACACATTACTTTAACATGGCCTTCTCATAACTTCACTTTAAATTAATCCTGATACTCTGGATGTTCAATTCAATATAATAACTATTCATGGTGGCTCTAAAATCTGTAATGACCCCTACTGTCTCTTCTGTTTCTTTTTCCGGTTTCTTTGTGGTGGTGGCCTGCACAACAATGACACAACATAGACACTTTGATACAGCGAACAGGGACGGCAGAAAAGGGCATTACTTTCACCACATCTAACTCCATTTGTCTAACAAGAGTGAGAAAACGTCTGAGGGTAAGCTAATTTGTTTTCTTCAAGTGAACTATTTATGAAATGGGGTTTCATTAAAAAAATAACTTTGATTTCTGAAATTCCACTTGAACTTGCCATCTTTCTAAAATCGCACTCGCTCATCTGTATTACGTTAATGGTAGGTGTGAACTGTGAACCATGAATGTGAAATAGTGTGTCGATGATTGTTCAAATTAGATTAAATTTTTTTTTAAAAAAATACTAATTTGCTGCAAATAAATTTGGGAGTGTTCAGGGTGCACAGAGTTGCCTCCCTGGAAAAACCTGAAAACAAGCAATTTAAAGGGGAAGCTTATGTCACCGGTTCGCCAAAATGTCAAGGACTTACATAAACTCTCTTTTGGCTGGCGTCCTTCAACCGAGAAATATAGGTCTTCACACAGAATTATTTTTTTTTTATTCACACAGAAATTAAACAAATACAGTCAGGACCAATTTTTAATGGATGTTGACATGCGCTGACACCAGGCACATTGTGCAAATAAACACATTTTGCATTATCTAATTAATTTAAGTATAGTTTTTAAAATATTTGGAGGGGGGCAGCGCCCTGCATTATAAACTGCCATTGGTTTTGGTTTTTCCAAACTTATTTAATTTAAGAATTATACTGGCAACTGTAGTCTTAGGAACCTTTAGTGCTGCAGAAAGAATTTTTGCAGACTTTTCCAGATCTGTTCCTTGACGCAATCCTGTCCCAAAACTTTCCACGCAATTCCTTTCACCGAATGGTTTGGCTTGTTGTCCGATACACATTGTCAACTGTGGACCTTCTATAGACAGCGGTGTGCTTTTCCTAATTAACGATGATAAAAAAGACTGCACCTGAGACAAACTTCAAGTGTCAAAGCAAATAGTCTAACTACTATTTTTAATAAATTTACACAAATTTCTAAAATTCTCTTTTTGCTTTGTCATTCTGGGGTATTGATTGATGCTTAATGAAGTAAAAATACATTTAAATGATTTTTAAATAAGGCTGGAACAAAGCAAAATGTGAAAAAGTGAAAAGGTCTTAATACTTCTTAATAATTTCTGAAGCAACCGCATTGGGATCCACACTCATACATACAGACAAACAAATATATTTGAAAAGTCAATCTAGTCTCTGCAGAGTCATCCAAATGTGTATATGCTGCAAACCACACTCATGATTACATCATGTGCAAACGGCGCCCCATCTGCCTTACTATGAAAGCACCACTGTTAGCATTTATGCATATACTGTATTCAAAATTTGTTCATGATTACCACTGTTGCCAAAATGATAAAATGAGAGAGAGGTCATTTTTACACCAGTTTGAATCCAGTTAACACATAAGAATATTTTCCAGTCCTCTGTCATTAACTGCATTATTTTGAAGATGTGCTAGAGCTCTGAGGTGATAGAAAACATTTGGCAAGCAGAACTTTGTTGCATGCCTATGCCTTGTAAAAATCATCTGTGCATTTCACTTTTTTCTTTTTTTGTGCATCATGATCCATGCATTCAAAGCACATATACATGTACTAGACATCCCTGTACAGATCAGATAGATGTAATCAGAGGACTCATCAGCTAACACTTAAACCCATGGCGATACCCATTGCATTCCATGTATGGATGTAGTTAAAGCAAGCTACAATCAGTGAATTCTTGCTTGTATAAGAAAAAGATGGCTAAATAGATGTTGCCTCATGCCTTCTATAAACTGTATTTGATTTTTCTTTAATTTCCAATTTTCTTCCAAATTCCTGAGAAGTCAGTGTTAGTTGACACAAACTGGTTATATACATGTGCCTTGCGATGAACTGTCATCCCATCCAGGTGGGATATAATAGAAGACAGAAAATACATTTCTAATTTTTTTTTTTTTTCAAAAAACAATGTTCTTTGAAACTTGTATTCTTCATTTGTCAGATGAAGCTTTATTAATATTTCCATACAATAACTAATACTCATGAACAGAGTGCTAAGCTGTTTTGGATTCTATTTTCAAGTTCTCTTGTAGCCTTTTAAGGCAACTAAAGCTTTGTTTTGTAAACTCATATTAAACTATTAATTCAAAAGGTGCATTTTGTTTTTTATTATAACTTCCATTGTAATTCCTCTTCTACTTCAGTACAAAATCACAAATATTTTTATGACCAGAAACATATAATGGAATCAAAGAAAAGCTTTAATCTTTGTCATAAGGGCACAAAACAATAGCATCTACAGCTGGACAATTGTCTGTATTGAATCAATCACAACCAGATAGCTGTATACAATGAAACTGCAAACTACAATACACTAAACAAACAAGTCTCAGCATTACGAGACCGGGGATACCCCTGAAGGTGTAAATTGAACATCTGTGCTCTCAAAGGCAATAAAGGGCAATTGAAGTAAATAAAGAGAAAACAGATCAGTTGGAATTATCCTTTGCTCTTTTGGCACTTTTCAGAACATGTTCACCAGACATTTTTGATTTCTGGCAACAAAGAACTATTCTGAAGCAATTAGCATGTTGTCATTCTATGGGGCAGATGGGAAATGCAAGCTTCCACATGTAAAATTTTATGTGAATGCCCTTCCAAATGTTAGCTCACAGAGAGTCAAATAAATTTATTAACCAAAAGTGTGAAGTAACATTGACCTCTTACCTCATTTCATGTATAAAATATAAAAAAAATATTTCACATTGTATTCCATTGGATAACATTACATTTGGAGTTATGCCTGGCACACTTAATCCTTTTAGTGCACTTTTTATTTTCTGTTTAATTTCTGTTTATTAGCCAATCATTAGTTGCTAATGAGCATCACATCTGTAATGACCTTGCATTTTTTAACAAAATGCCAACTGGAAATTCACATATATAGAATGACATGGGCCATCAAAAGTGATACTCATAGAATTCTAATAGCATACAACCACAAGAAGTTCTCAGTGTCATTTTTCAGGCAAAAAGCATGATCAGAGTATACGAGTCTACATCTATTAGCAAAATGCCATTTTGTAATTAGTAAGTAAAGAGAGAACATATACAAACTCACAGGTGCTCCAGTGTGTAAAGGTAATTTATATCCTTTTTGTGGCCCTGAAATAAAGGTCATAAAGTGTTATACTATTGTCATGATTTCCTTCAACACATTGCTGCAACAAAATCATATTCTATGTCAAAGTACACAAAGATTTTTTTTTTAATTTTATTAATTTTATTGCAATCATTCCATACAAATCAATCATTTTTTACAAAGAGTAGGATTGAAAGCAAATTGACCCCCACCCCTGAGAGAGAGAGAGCACAAGGCCAGCGGTGTAAAACTTAAGGCTTGTAAACATACCTAAATTGATGAGTTTGATAAGCCAATAGAGATGAATGGGGAAGAAAAAGAAATACAGAAATAATTGCTTCCTCTGTGCTTTAAGAGCTTATTCTAAAATATTACAGATTCGATCCTGCCATGTTTTGAAAAAAATCTGTACAGATCCTCTAATTGAGTATTTGATTTTTTCCAATTTCAAATAGTATAAAACATTGGTTTCCCACTGACTTAAAAGAGGAGAGTTAGGATTCTTCCAGTTTAGCAAAATAAGTCTGCGTGCCAAAAGTGTAGTGAATGCAATCACAGTTTGTTTGTCCTTCTACACTTTAAACCCATCTGGAAGAACCCCAAACACAGCTGTTAATGGGTTAGGGGCGATTGTGACACCAAGGCTGTCTGAAAGGTAGTTAAAAATTTTGGTCCAGAATGACGTTAATTTGGTGCAGGCCCAAAACATGTGACCCAGTGAGGCTGGGACTTGATTGAAGCATTCGCAGGTTGGATCTTGCCCTGGAAACATTTTGGAGAGTTTTAGGCGAGACAGATGTGCTCGATATATAATTTTGAGTTGAATATTTGTATGCTTTGCGCATATGGAGCTTGAGTGAAATCTCTACATTGCTATTTTCCACTCCTTTTCTGATATATTAATTGAGAGATCTTTTTCCCAGTCCCTTTTGGATCTTTGAAAGGGAGGGACTGTAAAATAATTTTATATATTGCAGAGATGGTGTATGAGTCCTTGAAATTGAGCAATATTTTTTCCAGCGTGGACGAGGGTGCAAGATGAGGAAAATCGGGCAGGTTCTGTTTAACAAAGTTCCTAATTTAAAGAAAGTGAAAGAAATGTGTAGCTGGAATGTAAAATTTAGATTGTAATTGTTCATGGGATGCAAAGGATTTTAGTTCTATTGCGGACCAGGCCTGTGTATGTTCATCTATTTGTGTCCAGGTTTTTATAGCTTGTTTTTTTGCTGCCCAGTAATAAAACTGGAAGTTAGGTAGAGCCATGCCACCTTCTGCCTTTTGTCTTTGTAGGGTCGCTTTTTGGATACGTGGATGTTTTAAGTTCCAAATAAATGAGGTTATTGCTGAATCTAATTGCTTAAAAAATGATTTATTGATGTATATTGGAATGTTTTGAAATAAAAAAGGAGCTTAGCAAGAATATTCATCTTAACAATGTTAATTCTTCCAGCTAAAGTAAGATGAAAGGTTGACCATCTATGCAAGTCTTACTTAATTTTTTTGATGCAGACGGCGAAATTTTGTTCATAAAGAGCTTTTTGTTTACTTGTGATGTTTACCCCGAGGTATTTAAACTGATCTGCAATGATAAAAGATAGGGTGTCTAATCTAATATTATATGCTTGAGATTTCACTGGAAAGAGTACACTTTTATTTAGATTAATTCTGAGACCAGAGATCTTTTGAAATTCTGTAAGTGCTGTTAAGACTGCAGGCACAGAATTTTGTGGGTCTGATATATACAGTACCATATCATCTGCATAGAGAGAAATTTTCTGTTCCAGTCCCTCTCTGATAATCCCCTTTATCTGATCAGCATTTCGACAGTGTATTGCCAGTGGTTCAATGGCAATTGCAAACAGCAGCGGTGACAAGGGGCATCCTTGTCTGGTACCACGTTCTAGTTTAAAGTAGTCTGAACAAATGTTGTTGATACAAACTGAAACTTTTTGATTGGTATACAGTACTTTGATCCATGCACAAATGTTTGGGCCAAACCCAAATTTCTCTAATGTAGTAAAAAGGTATTTCCATTCAATCATGTCAAATGCTTTTTCTGCATCCAATGATAATAATATTTCTGGGGTGTTTGACTTAGTTGGTGAATATATTATATTAAATAGGCGTCGAAGATTTGAAGAAAAGTGTCGAGCACTTTCTCCATCCTTCTAGCTATGATTTTTGAGAGTATTTTAACATAATTATTCAAAAGTGAAATTGGTCTGTATGATGCACATTGTAATAAGTCCTTATTTTGTTTAGGAAAAACTGTGATTAATGCTTGGTGAAATATTTGAGGAAGAGTTTGATTGTATCTAGCGTCTGTAAATGTTACTAATAGGTGGGGAGCTAGCTGAGTGGATAATTTCTTATAAAATTCTGCAGGGTAGCCATCAGGGCCTGCTGCTTTCCCGCCTTGAAGTGTCTTTATAGCATCTAGTAATTCTGATAGTAGTGAATTTTGCCTAAAGGATGGACATGGCTGTGGTGAATACATATTTTAAGAAGAGGGAGGAACATAGGGTTACGTACAAGAGTGGAGGAAGATGCACACAGGTAGACTACATCCTATGTCAATCTGAAGGAGATTGAAGACTGCAAAGTGGTGGCAGGGGAAAGTGTAGTTAAGCAGCATAAGGATGGCGGTCTGTAGGATGACGTTGGAGATCAAGAAGAGGAAGACAGTGAGGGCAGAGCCATGGATCAAATGGATGAAGTTGAAAAAGGAAGACTGCAAGGTTGAGTTTAGGGAGGTGGTGAGACTGGCACTGGATGGCAGTGAAGAGTTACCAGACAGCTGGGAAACTATAGCAGATGTAGTAAGAAAGAAGGGTGCTTCGCATGACATCTGGAAAGAGGAAGGAGGAAAAGGAAATCTGGTGGTGGACTGAGGAAATACAGGAGAGTATACACAGGAAGAGGATGGGAAAGAAGAAGTGGGATAGTCAGAGAGATGCAGAAAGTAGACAAGAGTACAAGGAGATAAGGCGCAAGGTGAAGAGAGAGGTGGCGAAGGCTAAAGAAAAGGCATATGATCAGTTGTATGAGAGGTTGGACACTAAGGAGGGAGAAAAGGACCTGTACCGATTGGCTAGACAGAGGGACCGAGCTGGGAAAGATGTGCAGCAGGTTAAGGTGATAAAGTATAAAGATGGAAACGTACTCACAAGTGAGGAGAGTGTGTTGAGCAGATGGAAAGAGTACTTTGAGAGGCTGATGAATGAAGGGAACAAGAGAGAGAAGAGGTTGGATGATGTGGAGTAAGTGAATCAGAAAGTGCAACGGATTAGCAAGAAGGAAGTAAAGACAGCTATGAAAAGGATGAAAAATGGAAAGGCCGTTGGTCCAGATGAAGCATGGAGGTGTTTAGGAGAGATGGCAGTGGAGTTTTTCACCAGATTGTTTAATGTAATCTTGGAAAGTAAGAGGATGCCTGAGGAGTGGAGAAGAAGTGCACTGGTGCCAATATTTAAGAATAAGGGGGATGTGCAGGACTGCAGTAACTACAGGGGAATAAAATTGATGAGCCACAGCATGAAGTTATGGGAACGAGTAGTGGAAGCTCAGTTAAGAAGTGAGGTGATAAATAGTGAGCAGCATTATGGTTTCATGTCATGAAAGAGCACCACAGATGCAATGTTTGCTCGGAGGATGTTGATAGAGAAGTTTAGAGAAGGCCAGAAGGAGTTGCATTGTGTCTTTGTGGACCTGGAGAAAGCATATGACAGGGTGCCTCGAGAGGAGCTGTGGGATTGTATAAAGAAGTTGGGAGTGGCAGAGAAGCATGTAAGAGTTATACAGGATATGTACGAGGGAAGTGTGACAGTGGTGAGGTCTGCGGTAGGAGTGACGGATGCATTCAAGTTGGAGGTGGGATTACATCAGGGATTGGCTCTGAGCCCTTTCTTATTTGTAATGGTGATGGACAGGTTGACAGACGAGATTAGACAGGAGTCCCCGTGGACTATGATGTTTGCTGATGATATTGTGATCTGTAGCGATAGTAGGGAGCAGGTTGAGGAGACCCTGGAGAGGTGGAGATATGCTCTAGAGAGGAGAGGAATGAAGGTCAGTATGAACAAGACAGAATACATGTGTCTTAATGAGAGGAAGGTCAGTGGAATGGTGTGGATGCAAGGAGTAGAGTTGGCAAAGGTGGATGAGTTTAAATACTTGGGATCAACCATACAGAGTAATGGGGATTGTGGAAGAAAGATGAAAAAGAGCGTGCAGGCAGGATGGAATGGGTGGAGAGGAGTGTCAGGAGTAATTTGTGACAGATGGGTATCAGCAAGAGGGAAGGGAAGGTCCACAGGACGGTAGTGAAACCAGCTATGTTATATGGGTTGGAGACGGTGGCACTGACCAGAAAGCAGGAGACAGAGCTGGAGGTGGCAGAGTTAAAGATGCTAAGATTTGTACTGGTTATGATGAGAATGGATAGAATTAGAAATTAGTACATTAGAGGGTCAGCTCAAGTTGGACGGTTGGGAGAAAAAGTCAAAGAGGCGAGATTGCGTTGGTTTGGACATGTGCAGAGGAGAGTTGCTGGGTATATTGGGAGAAGGATGCTGACGATAGAGCTGCCAGGGAAGAGGAAGGCCTAAGTGAAGGTTTATGGATGTGGTGAGAGAGGACATGCTGGTGATGGGTGTAACAGAGCAAGATGCAGAGGACAGAAAGATATGGAAGAAGATGATCCACGGTGGCAACCCCTAACGGGAGCAGCCGAAAGAAGAAGAAGAAGAAGATGATGTTAGGTTTCATGCCTATTGGGGGCTGGGTGGACTTGTGGCCTTTGAAACCCTGCAGATTTTGTTTTTTTCTCCAGCCCGCTGGAGTTTTTTTTTGGTTTTTGTTTTTTCTGTCCTCCCTGGCCATTAGACCTTACTTTAATAATAATAATAATAATAATAATACATTTTATTTATATAGCGCCTTTCCCATGCTCAAGGCACTTTACAGAGTCTTAGAAAAAACAGTAGGATATATGTAACATTGGATAAATTTATTCTTTGTTAATTAGTATTGCCTAATTTTATTTTTATATTTTTTTCTTTCTTGATCTTGTAAAGCACTTTTAGCTGCATCATTAGTATGAAAACATGCTATATAAATAAATGTTGTTGTTGTTCTACATCTAATAAAAGTTTGTATGCATCTTTGGTTGCTGAGATGTTGGCATAACACTGTCTTTCACTACCAAACAGGTATTTAAAATTCACCAATTATTACTGTAAAGACTGCAATAAAATTACGATTAAGAAAATATTCCCTTATTTTTCATTACTCCATTCCTTTGTGGAACTCAGCTTGATTTAGAAAATGTGTATAAATTTTATTCAAACTGCAAACTTTTTCTTACATTGTACTCACCTAATTATAATGTAGAATTAGATCCTGAATAGGATATCATACATATGCAGTAGATTCATGAAAATGCTAAACATCCACTGATATTGGGAATCAGATTAATCAAAGAAAAGCCAGGCTTGCACATCAAAACAAGGACCCTACAGTTATGAAGGTGTGCATATTGATAGAAGGAAATAAGAAGTCATGGTGCCTCCTGATTTAGCTTTTTTTCCCATGAGGTTATTTTAAATTATACTAATAGAACCCACAATAAATGCATGCATTCATTTTTTTAAGGTTCAAATGCTCTCACCATTTATACTTTACACTGTAGAGTTTTGCACATTCTTCTTCGTCATCCTGATCTTTCTGTTTGGAATATATAGTGCCTGAAACAACTTTTCCATGATAACTCAGGACAGTAATAGCTTGATTCTGCAACACAACACTGCTATTGAACTCTGCAGGAGGACACATATCAGCTACCTGTGAGGTACTTGTAGTTATTTTTTATTTTAACGGACTCATAATTATCTGTGCAGCAGAGAGAGATGTCTGATATGAAATAAATGCTGAAATATAGTTAATTAATTATACTACATTTTACAATGGTTGAATATTAAAATAAGCATATTTTTCTGCTCAAACAAAAAATTAGCAATTTTCATACACAAAGGAAAGTTCCCCCATCAGTTTTACCAAAACAGAAACATGAAGGCATAATGCTATTTTTCATCCTCTAAAGTGGAATAAAAAAACAATATTAAACCAATCTTTGGGTTATAATAAGCAATACAAATGGGATTAATATGAAACAAGTACCCAAAAATGCCACTATCCTCCTCAGCACTGTTTTCTTCTTGGTTGAAATTAAAGCAAACATTTGTCTGTGCACTGGCTTTTACATGTACAACCAGTACAGTACAGTTCTGTCCTCCTAAAATTGAATTTGTATTATTAATTACACAGGTTCATAGTTAAAAGAGATTATCGTGTAGTAGTCAATTTCACAATAAAATCTACCTTGCAACTTCACATTTGCTCCTGAAACAACATCTTCCTGAACAACTGGCTAGTGGCAGTTCAGAAAATGTTAGCAAATGTCAGCAAACCAGGTCACTAATTAAGAAAAGGTTTAGAATGAAAACCTGCAGCCCTATAGAACCTTTATCAGTCAGTATCTTTGCACTTTGCATTGCATTTTTGCATATTCCTGGTCAATCAAATTCCCTTTCAGTGCATTTATCCTTTATGCCAGATTCTTTATTGAGTTAATTTTCACCATGTCACACTCTCACAATTTTCAGCAGCAACCAGGACTGGTATAAGGTTTCAGGTAGGATAGAAAAAGGAGGAGATTGTATTCCTGTATCACAGCTTCTAGTGTAAGGCTACATACTGGTAATATGTATGTGTGCTGCACAATAAAGGGTACATCTTCACCACCTTCTAATACATTGCTTTCCTTAAAAATAATGATAATCCATGGAGACCTATGAATCCCTCAGTTGTTGCATTACCTTATTGATGTTTTAAATCTTCCTGGGGTGCAGCCTAAGCTAGTAAGAGTTTTGAGTGTAGCTGCGAGTTTTTGTTCAAACCAATTCCTGCTTTAGCCAAACAACAACAATTAAGCTTTCTATTGTTTTCTACTTCCCACAATTAAAATAGCAAACCATAAATATGCAACTGAATAAATTACATTGTAATTTCTTAAAATAATTGAAGTATTTATACAATCCATGAGTTAGCCTTTCTAACTTTTCTTGTTTAGATTTTGCAATCTTATTCTTTCTTTTGAAATACTGTGATTATTTAAACTGTTTCTTGCTAATGAACACACAGCAGGAAATGACACAGAGGTAACTGCTCTTCTTAGCATTTACTGTTGTTCACACGTGTATCTGTTCTTTGTTAATTGTCACTATTTGGATACAATTAAAGAACCAAACAGTTCAGAAAACAGTCTACTTGGAAAAAATTAAAAGAGGCATCTGCTTATTAGAAGCAATGATAAATAATTACAATAAAATGAATAACACATTTTATTTACAGAGTGACTTTGATATGCTCTGAGAACCTACTATAAACGTGTGCATCTTCCATATAAATCACACCGAATTTTTTGTGTACAGAATACGAGCAAGAAAAACATCCAATAATCA
This sequence comes from Polypterus bichir lapradei, assembly GCA_026402145.1. Lineage (NCBI taxonomy): Eukaryota > Metazoa > Chordata > Cladistia > Polypteriformes > Polypteridae > Polypterus > Polypterus bichir. The sequence continues at coordinate 9,381,168 of JANRMT010062833.1, forward strand.
GACAAAGAGTCCAAGTAATGCTAGAAGTAATCTCTGATTAAGGAACAATTTTACCTACTGTTATCCCCCAGGACCAATACTGTGAAACAGTAGACTACACTGTATTACTATTTGCTACCTTTTAAAAGTATTTTGGTTTTTAACAAAAAGCTACATGATTTGGAATTAACTGTTTAAAAGTAAAAGTAATTAAAAGACCTTCTCTAAAGGATTGAAGAGTATTCAAATTTGAAGATAGTTTTTTTGCCCTGTCCAGACTTTACTATCGATTGTCTATTTTTTCTTATCCTTTTTCTTTCACTCCCAATATGTATACGGCTAAGATGCTTGTAATTCAAACAGCTAGTCATAAAAATGATTCAGTTTGTTCAGGATTCCAGGGTAACCAAAACCTTGAAAGCTGGACAACCCGCATACTTCTTGAAGAGATAGATAGAACGAATGAATAAACTTTATTTATCCCCAGGGGGAAATTTGGCTTTTTACAGAAGCTCTTTAAATAAATAAATAGATACATAGGTAGGTAAGTAAGTAAATAAATAAATACACACACACACACTGTGATCTGAACACACACCAAAATGTCTCTTAAGCAAGATAATAAAAAAAGGAAACTTCTGGCATGGCTATCACAGTCACAGTGAGACAGTAAATAGATATAATATAATACAGTTGAAGAGATGTTTTTTCAATATAGGAAGAACATACATTTTCTTGTCACTGAACTGCATGAAATTACAGATGGTTATGGCATTGCTGGCCTCTTTAAGAGAATCCCAGTATCAGGATTGTTTACTGATTGAACATAATGTACTCACAGCTTTAGTTGGATCTTAGTTGTTCTCTTTCACATTATTTTGTCTGTCAGGCAATTTTATCCCAAAGTTTTCACCTGCAGTCATATCATGAAGCATCGTTAAGTGATTTGGTGAGTATGGCCTTATGTCTCATAATGGTGTTGATTTTTCCCTTTTATACAAGGATGATTAGAAACATAATAACATGTTTGGTTATTCTGATCTATGTTATAAATGTCAGCATTAGTCTTTTCAAATAATTTTGCTACTTTTTCTAACCCCTTTGTACATTATTTGTATTGTCTTTTACACATTCATCTGCACTCTTTTACCATGGTTAGTTTGAGGCCATTTTTTAACTTATTAAGGGTTAGTTAGTGTGGACAGTTGCTTAAATTAACTACACAGTGTCAGGTATTTGAAGCAAGATCTTGTAAGAAATTCAGAAAACAGAAATAATAATGTCCTTCTTATTAAACTGACAAATTTTCAAATATACTTGAAATAGCTATAAATCAACCAAGGTCAGTCAGTCAGTCATTATCCAACCCGCTATATCCTAACAACAGGATCATGGGGGTCTGCTGGAGCCAATCCCAGCCATCAACCAAGGTATAATTAGAAAACCTTTATATGCATTAGACTATTAGTCACTGGTAATTCATTTAATTTTTTGATGGGTTCTTTGTTAGTGACAGACATACTTTTACTTTTTTCTTAACTAATTAGTTGTTAAGCTGTCCTTACAAGTTATACTTACTGTTTCCATTGTCTATGACTGTGAACACTATCACAGAGTTCAGTTGAACTCTGATTTTGGAGATGAAAAGTCTCACAACGTAAGGAGTAGTGGGATAAATTAGTGTAAAATCTTATGCAGCAGTCTCATCTTAAGCATGCTTAAAGAATAATGGTTTGGTAATAAGGTTTATGGATTTAGTATTTCACCAACAAATTACAGTGTCATTCTTTAGTGACACATCATAAAGAAAAAGCTGTGCAGTCCTGAAATAATTAATGACTTCATAAATGTTCAACTGTCTGTTAAACTTAAGTATATAATCTGAATTATTTCATTATAACACCCAGATTGTATTACTTGGCAATAAACTAAACATTTAGCCTAACAGTGATAGCACTATGATTTATATGCTAGTTACTGTAACTAGAATTTTAAGTGTATATGCTAATAAAATAGAGATAATACAAAGAAATAATTGAGAAAGGATCTTCCTTAAATGCTCATTAAAAGCACACTTTAAACGCTCTTGAAAAGCATGTAGTTAAAATTAATTAACTGTAAGCAGCATCTTCATGGTTTTGTTAAATGGTTGGTTTTTAAAATGCGGTAGCCTTATAAGAACAATACATAAAATGAAAACAAAACTGAAAAGTGAAACAAAAGTGGTTAAGGCTTCAGGCTCTAGTCCCGCTACTGACACTGTGCTTAAGCAAGTCACTTGACCTGACTGTGCTGCAACTGGAAAACCAAAATGAAATGTAACCAATTGTATCATAAATGCTGTAAGTCGACTTGGATAAAGGTGTCAGCCAAATAAGTAGATGCAAATATAAATGTAAAAACAATAAAGAAACTTCAGACTGACCAAAGAAATATAAAAGAAATGGACTCAGTGTAGGGCAAGACAATGCCAAACAAAATAAGAGTTTTGAAGTTTTCATTTGTAGGAAGACATGTGCACCCAATAATGACACAATAATAGATAACTGTGATTGAATATATACTAGAATATGCATCCCAGAGTAAATCTTGTAAATAGATGAAGAATGGCAACGATTGAAATGATGGACACCCAAAAATATAAAAGCTACAGGACACAAAACTGCATTGATAGCTATGAAAAAAGTTGATTTAAAGAGGTGCCACTAGATAAATATCAAAAACAAATGTATCAGAGTTAATGACACAGTTAAAAAATAATGTAGTATTTCTGGGCTGGAATCTCACAAACTCTGATATTGTATATGCCGATAACATAAAAATACATGACAGCATACCAAAAAAGTGGTGGGTGGGTGTAAGCGATGCAATTTAATGTAAATATTGAACACAGGGAATGACAAGACAAGTTGGGCAATAGAGCCGCAAAATTTGGGAATACAGATGTAATGTCACAAGGCAAGTCTCAAAATAATAATAGCTGAAAAATGAGAAATGAGGTGCTGAACCATTTAAACTGAACTGATAAGTAAGAAGATAAGACTTAATTCTGTCTTCACCACCACTTTCTTGCACAAGTCAGCATAGAGAGTACAACAGGTATCAATCTATTGATTAATGTACAGTCTTCTACTCTGACTCTTGGACAAGATTTTCAGACATAGGCACATTTATTTTGGGAAGTTACTCTCCTTTCACCTACAAATACTTAACCACACTTTTGTAGAGCAGAAACATAACTGTATATTTACTAATGCTGTACCACATTCTTACCACATCATATTTGACTGTAAACTATTTAACATAGATTTTTTGTAGTTGTGGACAAGATTCTACAAAAATGATAGCATTCATCATATTAATATTTAGATTATATTGACAAATAACAGACAGACGAGGTCAAAGAGAACACAATATCTGAAGGAGCAGGTGTGTACTACTTTAGCTCCAAACCTTGATGCACACTTGATTATAAACCAAGGGAGCTGAGCACATCTGCATAATATCTCAATTGGATACTGTTAAAGTTGTTTAATGTGATTTACTGAAACTTAATTTAAGAATATCGACACAGATACAAATAATGAAATACAATTTTTCTGTCAGCATCAACACAGCAATTCAGCTTCTAGTACACATATAGGTTTTGAGGTCTTTCTACATATTAATACAACTAGTGTAATAATATCACAGTTAAAGCTCAATTTACGCATCAAATATTGAACTATTCACTTTTGGACTACTCCCATGCTGCCTGTCATTTGAACTAAAAAAGAAAAAATGTTTTGTTGCTGATGTTAATGATTTGCCACCTGTAAATGTGGCAGTTGGTACTGAAGACACTCGTGAAACCACACAAAAACTGCAAACAAATCTCAGAGCTCTTGAAAGCTAGTGATGGGCAATTTCAGTTTATATAAAATGGAATCTACAGGGTGGGCCATTTATATGGATACACCTTAATAAAATGGGAATGGTTGGTGATATTAACTTCGTGTTTGTGGCACCTTAGTATATGTGAGGGGGGAAACTTTTCAAGATGGGTGGTGACCATGGTGGCCATTTTGAAGTTCGGCCATTTTGGATCCAACTTTTGTTTTTTCAATAGGAAGACGGTCATGTGACACATCAAACTTATTGGGAATTTCACAAGAAAAACAATGGTGTGCTTGGTTTTAACATAACTTTATTCTTTCATGAGTTATTTACAAGTTTCTGACCACTTATAAAATGTGTTCAATGTGCTGCCCATTGTGTTTGTGTTAACAAACAAAACCACCACTATTGGTCTGACACTAACCCACATTGGATAGATCCCTCCAAGACTGTTGGAACAAAAAAATTGATGGTATGGTGTGGTATATGGGGTACAAAGATAGTGGGGCCATTCTTCATCAATGGAAACCTCAAGGCCACTGGATATGCGAAATTGCTACATGATGATGTGTTTCCCTCTTTATGCACTGAAGCTGGCACGTTCCCTGAGTTTTTCCAGCAAGATGGTGCACCACCACATTATGGGTGTCAGGTCCGAGTATTCCTAGATGAACAGTTTCCTGGAAAGTGGATTGGTCGTCATGGGCCAGTTGAATGGCCCCCAAGGTCTCCCGATCTGACCCCCTTAGACTTTTATCTTTGGGGTCATCTGAAGGCAATTGTCTATGCTGTGAAGATACGAGATGCGCAGCACCTGAAACTATGGATACTGGAAGCCTGTGCTAGCATTTCTCCTGCTGTGTTGCTATCAGTGTGTGAAGAGTGGGAGAAGAGGGTTGCATTGACAATCCAACACAATGGGCAGCACATTGAACACATTTTATAAGTGGTCAGAAACTTGTAAATAACTCATGAAAGAATAAAGTTACGTTAAAACCAAGCACACCATTGTTTTTCTTGTGAAACTCCCAATAAGTTTGATGTGTCACATGACCCTCTTCCTATTGAAAAAACAAAAGTTGGATCCAAAATGGCCGACTTCAAAATGGCCACCATGGTCACCACCCATCTTGAAAAGTTTCCCCCCTCACATATACAAATGTGCCACAAACAGGAAGTTAATATCACCAACCATTCCCATTTTATTAAGGTGTATCCATATAAATGGCCCACCCTGTATATTGACACACTAATCATTAGCATGTTGATATGAATACTAGGGGGCATAATATTAGACAAATATTATGGAAACATCTCTAGTGCTTTCATATTTCATCTCAAAACAGGCATTGTCTGCATTTTACCACAATACCATATTCCTAATTCCAATAAAATGCTAACAGTTAGACAGGAAAATACAGATATAAGCAAAATGCGTACCCAGAGCAGTTACAGTACAGAACAGTTAACAGTCCAGCACTAACTAGGATATGCTAACATCCTCTCAGACATTTAAAGGGTTGCTTATACCATCATGTATATAGGTTTTGTGAGTAAACAGTCGCTAAGGAGAAAGTTGTCAAAAATATATTCAAAACGCAAATTTATGGCAGAATTTAAATTTTAAATTGTAGATGCCTATATTTTATTTTTTGCTTTTATTTAAGGCTTCTTGCTGCTCGTGCTGATTTGCACATTTGCAAAACAAAGATGCTGATGAAAAGCTGCAAAGGAATTTAGGTGGCTTGGCATTATGACTTTTTTGTAGGATTCTAGTGTTAACAGCCAGTCAATCAAAAATGTGTAAAATCCCATGTCAGAAAGCCATATCACAAAGCCCATGACATGCAGCCACATATCACATGTCAGAAACCTCCATGTGGAATTTTAATATAAATATGGCTTGTCCGATGGACCAAGGGAGAAAAAAAAAGAAACAGCAATGACATACAGTAAAGGACTGTTTCATCTGAACTTCAGCAAAAGTGTCTTATGAATAATACTGATCACGAGATCAAAAGCTGCCCCTGGAAAATTTCCAATCCTTGACATTCTTAATAAGCTTTTACTAAAGACTATATATATATATCCAGACTTTGCTATCTATATATTTTTTATACTTTATTCTAATTGGTATTATTATTCTTTAATAAATGCCATGTTGGTTTTACATTTCTATAGTGTGTCTTTATATTTAGAGAGATTAAAGTAACAAAGTAAATATTAAGAGCACCAGGAGCAGTAGGAAGTTGTCATAAATTACAGTCTCTGGGGTTTATCAGGCTGAAGACAGGAGCTCAATCCAATAGAAGGAACAGTATGGTAAAAGTAAGACATGATTAATTGATAAATGGCCTATATCAAGGATGATGAGTTTTTGTATTTTAAATATATTCTTGGAGACCAAAGTCATATTTAGGTCTGAAATATATCTAAGACATTGCACATTGTTCATGCCAATGATAAGTAAGTCTCTTAAAGTACTAGGAAGTGATGGGCTGTATGTGCTTCATTCATATGGCACTTATGCGGCTAGGGTCTGTGTGTATGTGTATATCTATGTATGTGTGTTTTAATTTTAAATTGTGAGAGCAGACCAATCCAGTAAAAACACAGTGAGTTCACTTATCCCTGCAATATTCAACTAGGCACTACAAGAAAGCAAGTAAGGGTAGATCAAGGAAAATAGTATTATGATTTACCAATGTTTTTGGGCATCACCTTCAATTAGTTAGTGTTAAACCCAGCCTTTGATATCAGAAACAGGAAGTTCATAAAAGAACAAAAATTGTACTTTAGAAATAAAAAAGGCTTTTCCTTTCTCATTCACAAAAACACACGGAAAAACATATAAGCATAGATGAAATAAACTCTCATCATTTACATTTTTAGGAAGCCATGTTTTTAATCCATTTTTAATTTATTTATTCATTACAGGGGGTTGTGGAACTGGACTTAAGACAGAAAGAGCAGCAAGGGCAGAATAAAGTGACACCAATGGACCAAGGACACTCCAGTGTTAGGGAAGAGGGATGGGAGTCTTGAGCTGGAAAGTCTGAGTTCCTCTTCATGCACATCTAGGCTAGGTAGATACTGAAGTGAAAGGACAGTTTTCTCTTGGAGGGCTATCGGTACACCACCCATGGAGTTTGGCCAAAGTAAGACGTATACATATGTAAAGACTTACCTGACCCTGAGGTATTCTAGAAACAACTGTTTAGCTTGATTAAACCAGGTAAATTCAGAGGACTATTAAATTATACATTAAGTATGCATGTGAGAATGATGATTCTGACATCGACTACCCACCATTACCAATTATTTGGCATCCCCAAGCCTCAGCACCAGAGCCATATCCCACACCTGAAAAGGGCATTTGACTGAGTTCCACTGCAGGTCCTTAACAGGCTCTGAGTTATGTACCCATTGTGGCTCTGAGTTTTGTTCAAATGAGGGTGATATGGGTGGTGGGTCACACACTTTAAGAGACTTCTGTATATCTGATGTTGTGTTCAGCACTGTAGGTACTGTACCAAGACTTTTCAAAGTAATGTTAAATTTGATTAATGTCTAAACAGAAGTATACTGGATGGATTTTTTTATCTTACAAAATAGCTACACTGTTGCTTTATTTGGCACATATGTCAGAGCATTATTTCTAGATTTCTAGGAGGTAAAGGCATCCTTTGCAAAAGAATATGTACATAAGAGAGGTTTGGATCATGCACTGATAAAGTGCGTTGCTGCACCCACCACATTAAAACCACCTCAGGATTCCACATTAGGAACCCTGAGTGCAGTTGTGCAACAGGTCACACCTCAGTGCCACACTAGTTTGAGTGGAATAGAACAGTGTCAGGTTTTTTTTACAGTGACTGGAGTGCCTCTCCTGCCACCAACCCCCGATTTGTGCCTTGCAAGTTGGAAGACTTGCAACCAGCTGAGGTTGGTATACCAGTCATGTAGTGGCATCACTTTGCGCTTATAGTATTTGGAGAGCATAAATAGAGAGAGCAGATATGTATGAAGAAGCAATAGCATGTACCATGTCAACTTTGGGTTATCAGTGATTGTGACTCCAAAAAATCAAAAACCATTGACGCTCTCCCCATCAATCCCTCTGATGTAAATATTTTCCAAAATCTATGATCATCTGTTTGGTTTAAGGAAAAAAATCATTTCAATGGCACCACTACATCAGAAGGCAAAAATCTTTGCTTAAAGCCGTCGAAATATTGTTTGTAATCCGTACTACTAAAAGAGTAGTCATAAGCAGATCATTGAATTGAGGCTGTGCCTGGCCACATAATCATAGGGTTAATGGGTGTGCAGCAGGAGACTCCTCACATACAGTACATTACCCTGTGGGGTACCTGTGTGGAGGATGAGTGTGTAGGAATTGGTATTATTAGTCCAAATATGATGGGGTCTGTCAATTAGTTAAGATCTTTTTTTTTTTTGGAAAAACAGCAATATGTTCTCCAGGAAAATTAGGTACAAGAAAAGTGGATTTTACAGAGAAACTTTTAAAATGAAGTAATAATGCCCTATAAAGAAAAAAAGGTCAAGGGGCATTGTAATGATGGTAGTCCAAATCAGGTCCGGGAAGGTCTGAAAATTCTTGGATACTAAGAACAACCTTTTCAACAGATAAGATTCTTGGAGTTTTTGCTGAGTAATTAAATGGTTTTTATTCAGCACCAGTGATTTCAGTAACCAAAATGAATAAGTAAGGGAGGTGCTATGGAAAAATAGCTATGTTGTAAAGCAGGGCAACTCTGGAAGTTCAGTTTCAGTTGTCCCTGTCACTTCAATTTTATCATTTTGCTTTTGAACCAGTCCATTAGCTGTGATGTTTTACGTAAGCTCTGAAAACAATCATTTACACTTATGATTATCCCAGGTCCCAAGCCAACTGGTATAAATAACTATCAGCCATTACACCATTCCAAAAAAATGCTTTGAATATTTGGTGAAAAACATTGTAATGACATACTTTCAAGGTAACCTCCAATTTGATTAATGTCCAAAGAGAGGAATCCAGGATGCACTTGTCATATTACATAATATCTACACTTTTCTTGCTCTATTTGGTAGCTATGTCAGAGCATTATTTCCAGATTTTTCTTCAATGTTCAGTACCATCCAACCTTGCACATTGATTCATAACCTAAACAATATGAATTGATGTATTACTTTATGGATTCATGATTTTTCTTTCAATCATTCTCTGATAGTTATGGTGTATAACATTGTGCATTTAGTGCATTTAGTCAATTGCAGAGGTTTCTATATAAAGTATATATATATTTAGCTTAACCAGACTGAAGTCTGTATGTTCAGTGCTCATAGTTCTGGAAGAGGAAGTCAAAACAGTAAGTAAACAAAAATATCTAGAAATTCACATAGTGAATAATCTAAATTAGACTATGAATGAAAAAATCCATTCTAAATATAATTAACACATATATTTTCTATGTAATATCAAGACTATCTAAAGTGAACAGGGGCCTCATTCTGTTATTTTATCACAAAGTGATCTCGTCTGTCATCACTTTCAGCCCCACTGCCTGCCTACTGGCCTGACAAATCAAAATTCAAAAAAGCTCTTACAGGTCAACAGGCAGGCAGGCAAAATTATTGGAGCTTTTTTAAATTGGTGGCCAAGCATAATGGATGAGACTTCAGTATTATGAACTTTTTTTTTTTTTAATATAGAGCCAAGCCAGGATGGCCCTGAAGACAGCAGTGCAAATAAAATATTATTTAATAAGTTTTGATATGAGACAAATACTTTGCAAAAACTTTATATCAAGTTAAACTTAATGTGATATGACATGCAAAAAGGAACACATATTCTTCATTTTTTACAGACGGTTCAATAGTAGATAGTAAAACGTTTTAGGAGGGAAATAGAAGATAAGCTCAACAAAAGGTTCTTACTGTCTATTACAGGCATTAACATATTATTGAGATTCTTGCTCTAAGCTCCATTGTGCCTGTGTTTGGAACAGTTGGTATTGTTTTTGTCTTCGACTTTTCTGAGAAGCAATTAAGCTCCAAATACTGTGTGGATTTTACTTGATTGAAGTAGTTCTAAATTGCTGCTTGAGTAACTTGAATCAAAATGGTGTACAATATTATCAACACCATTCTTGTTACCTTGCACCTTGTTAACCCTTATTGATTTTGTGTAAATTGTATTTCCAGAAATTTGTTTTGGTTCAAAAAAGGAAAATATATTTTGCAAACTATTAATTTCTGTTAGAATAGGTGCTTTCGGGGTGGAATATAGCCAACTGACTGAAAATCCTTACCATTGTGCTTCTTGAAATACAGAATGCAGATGCCTTCCACATAATGAAACTGGATATAAAGTAATTATCTATAGAATATGTGGCCTATTCTGTAGTACTGGCTCTTTGAATTTTAAAACATTACGGCACGTCCAGACTAAATGTGAGCATTCATAAAAGCAGAAGTTGTGTGATTTTAATGTCAAGAAGTATATGGAATAGTAATAGACTCACTTAGAAAATCTCTTTGAAAGAATCATTGGCCCTCAAATGTCTCGGTGGAGATCTAAGCTTCCTACTTCTAGTCATTCACAGTGGTTAATCTAGGTGTTGTGTTTCATAATAAGCAATACATCATCTTTATCAGATTCAACTGACGTTGTGTTGATAAGATGCTTGTGGTGAACCTTTTCAGAGTCAGGACACAAAGAGGAATTATGCAGTCGTTTAGACTATTTTGACCTTCTGCATGTAAGATATTTACTGTTTCTACTTGTAACTTTTATTATGTTTCCTTTTTGTTTGGTTTCACTAACCCTTTACACACATAAGCTAAATGGCATTTGTCTCTTCTATACCTAAATTATTAAGACTGTAGTTTTTTTCTCATTATTGATATTTCAAGCAAGGCCTTTATATAATCATATAAACTCAAGGTCAAGGCTCAGCCAGAATTGCTTTCTAACTAATAATAATGTATTCCATCTGTTGTTTAGATATTCATAGGTTATTTCATTGATTTTTCTCAATTCTACTACTCTGTTGACCTTTCACTTTGACTTGTGCCTTATGTTATATTCTGCATCACCTAAACGTTTGTCCTGGAAAATCTCCATCCATGTCACATTTGTCCACCCATTTGCCTGCTTTTTCCTTGGATGTTGTAGGGTAAGAATAATCATTCTCTTAAACATCTATTAAACTGCAAACTAGAAAATTATATTAATATAAAATACTAATTTATACTTAGTGGTTATTTACATAAGTGTCATAATACTAATTAGATCATTATCATTACAAAATATAGTGTTTTACTTTATTTCACTTTTTTACATTTGTGTATCAAGTCACAGGTGCCATTTCAGATAAATACTGCAGTATATGACAGGCACAGTGATCTTTTGGGAAAAAATAAAAAATGCTTCAAAGAAAAAGAAACAAATTACCTTCTTTTTAATCTTTGAAAAACAATGGTGGAGAGCTTCCCTTACAGAAAATTTCTAAGTTAGAATTTTTTGTTTTATGTTTGGATTCTCATCTCAAATCAAGCGGCAAATAATGTATTTTGGTTGGTTGGCAGATTTTTCTCAAACAGAAAATTATGCTGTAACTGCCAACAGATAGAAGCTGACAGAATGCAATACATTTATGGGTAGTTCAAACACAAGAGCTACTATTACTCTAGTTGAAGCCAAGGTCAAATGAACATAGACGGTCCACTGATGGGTTGCACCGTTGTTGAACAATGCTCTGTAGAGAACTTTCTTTGGGCAGAGGGAATGAAACCTGCTGAAATTTATCCAAATATGCTGGCTTGTGCAGATCAATAAGCTGTTTCGATATCCATCTTGTGCAAACTTTATGGTACTCCACGTCAAAAATGCACTATGGCATGTACAGATCTATAGCTGATATCCAAAAGTGCAGCAACAGTAGACAATGAAATCCATCATTGTCCTCTAATTAAGGCATTCCCCATGTCGATGTGGGCTTGTGGGAGAAATGTTAGTAGTCAACCAGATCAAGTTTCATCAGTTACACGCGTTATTCCCACCTTAAACATTTCTGCACATTCATGAACTTTTCATTGACTCATGCTGTTTTCACTTCCATACTGACCCAACATCCTTTGGTGAATTTCAGCAGATATCACTCCCTTAGTGTGCTACTTGCGGACACAGCATTTGGAGGAGTATCCTCTGTTGGCCTCACTATAACTATATGACTATAATACAGCTGGTCTGAACACTCTCAATGGTGCTATTGTAAAAAGTGCTAAGAATGGGACATATAATGTTTACGTGCTACAGTCACTTGGCATTGTAAATCCATGTGCCGTCCTCAGTTATGTTCACATCGAGGAGCTTGACACTCTTTACAGTTCCCACAGAGGAGTCATTGATGCAGACTGGGATGTGGTTAGGTTGGGTTAAGTCAAAAATGAATTATTTAGTCTTATTAATGCTGAGAGATACATTGTTGTCTCTGCATCAAATGGTCAGCTGTTTCACCTCCTTTCTATATGCTGTCTTATCATCACACCTTATCAAACCTAGCACAGTTGTGTCTTCAGCAAACTTGATGATATAATGACAACTGTGTGTGGCTGTGCAGTCATAATTCAAGAGGGTGCTCCCAAGTGGCTCTGGTATTCAGCATGATGGAGTTGGAAGTGTTGCGTCCAGTCCAAACTAACTGGGGCATCTCTGTCAGGTACTTCCAATATCCTATTACAGAGGGAGGTGTTCATCCCTAATCTACTCAGTTTCACAGTCAGTTTCTGGGGAACATCATACAACATATGTATCTCTTTTACAGAAGTGTGTTAGTGTGAGGTGGAGAGCTGAAGATATAGTGTCCACAGTGGATGTGTTGGTCCGTTATGCAAATTGCAAAGGTTGAAGAGAACTAGGAATTCAGCCTCATTTAGAAAGCTAAATGTAGCACATTCCACATTTACATAAAAAATTATAACATGCTCAAAACTATTTAATTCAATTCAGGCTTGTGAATAGGCTCAGCTTGTTCCGGCTGCTGCAGACAGAATCCAAGGACCAACCCTGGGTGGTACACTAGTACATTGTAAAAAATGAATTATTTAATATAAAATAAACACATTACAGTACAGATCACTATAATTAATCACTTACATTTAGAAAAAAAAATGTATTATTCATTTGCTTCTGTAAGGTATGGCTTGTGCAGCATACAGGCCTATACTAAAGAGACAATTTTAGTATTCAAACAGAAGTAATCTGCAGGAGCCTTGCTGATATCCATTCTACCGACAGCATCTGTACATGGACCCTTAATCTAACTGCCTCACTCACTTCATTCCCATTTACCACACCTCTGGTCCTCTAAAGTTCTCAATTAGCTGTCCTCTCTTGATTTTCAATCTTTATTCAAGAGTGAGCTGCTGACCCAGCGGAGCACATTTTGACCTTAATTATCGTTCAATGTTGTCTTGCCAGGCAAAGATGCATAAATATCACACTGTATCATGTAGGAGAATGCTAGTTCCATACAGTTTAAATTCAGTGCGTGTCTTGAATTTTAAAAAAATCACAGTCCATATTAATACATGTCAACATAAGATTTCCCTTCAAAGTACATTTTCTATAATCCCTTTTGTAATTTACATCTGAAACATGGGAACAAATTGAAATGTTAAGTGAAATGACACTGCTAAGTTCATCAATGTAATAATAAAGATATTAGCATTTTCTACCATTTATAGCTCTTTGTTGCAGGCCCATTGGGATTACTTTATCGCAAAGGCATGTTCTGTTTCATTTAGGTTAATTTTGTGTGTCAGGTCATACTCAATGGAAATAATTGCTAGTCCATTCAACCTGTCGTGGGTTGTGGTAGAGAAGAGATTATTTGTAATGGATTTCAATATTTGCCGCTTCCCACTAGTTAAAGGAGTGTGAGGAGCTGCCTGCTAACAATTGCAGCAAGAAGTAAAATTATTTTTGAAGTGTATATATGCAACAGTTCTACAAACCATTGAAAACAAACACATAGATGACAGCGTCTACCAAGCTACTCTGTAATATACCTCCATTTAAACAGCTGTCAACACATGGTGGAATGGAAATATTAGGAAAGAAGTGATTAATGTGGATTTGTATGCACAAATTAAGGTAGCTGGAAGACACAGAGTTATGGTCAGGTAGTAAAATAAATCAGTAGCTTAGAGTTCAGAAACAATAACAAATAGATGTAGTCAAAGGAAAAGTGAAAATGTCTGTGGACAAAGGTCACCAAAATAAGAGAGTAAAGCAGGACATGACTTGAGAGTACAATGAAAAAACCCAAGGACGTTCTTTAACAAAAGATGACAAATTAAAAAAAAAGACTTCATTGAAATGTGTACAAGTTTTTTTTGCCTTATGGTGTTTGTGATCTCACACATTGGGGAGGTTATGCTTTACTGTAAAGTATTGGCAAGTGATGTCATAGGCTCAGCTTGGATTCAATTGTGATAAAACTTAATTTGATGAAAGCAGGAAGAGTTCCGGCACCTCAGTGAAACATTTTAAAATTAATTATTAGACTTACTGAGGTTCTTGGGGCAATTTTTTACTATCTCTGACTTGCAGAGCTAGATGAAGTAGGCATTGTTTTTAGGCTCCTAGGTGTTCACTCTTGAGAGAAACAAGTGCCATCTTTCCAGGTGTAATGTCTGACTGAGAGGCCCCTCTCTGAACAATTTTCCAGGGCTTTAGCGCCAACCAAACTGCTGGTTTGTATCGTTTCCTGGGATCCTAAAATGTCAAGAAAGTGATGATGTCACAAGGCGGGTGTTATATAGCCACAGATTTAGATTGCTGTATTATACGTCCCCTTATTCACATGGGGTATGGTATGATTGCTTTTCCTCTGTTACTTTTGGAAAGTTAGAGTCTGTTATTTTGTGTTCATAAGAATTAGAAAAAAATATCCACATATGATATACTATTTGTCTCATCTTGATGTCTAGTTATGCAAAATGTTGAGCTTTTTGAGGACTCCTTCTATTTTGGTTCTCTAGACCCCCAAAAAAAAAACAAAATTGTTGGAAGATCTTTGTGCAGGAAATTACACCCTTAAGATGAAGAGTAAACCAATAGGTGTCTTCAGCAAAAAATTATCATGACTTGAAATTGTGCATGCCACATAAAATGATTCTATGGGTTCACCTTCTAATCTGATACAAGGGGTTAATGTTACTAATTTCACAAAACGTTAAAAAAAAGGAGATTGGTAATATAAGCCTAATTCTATGTGATGATCCTGAATATAATAGGATTTTTGATATTTGATTCTTTTCCTGTGGTTGTAGCCCTCTAAGAACCAAATTTCAAATTATAAACATGTTTTATTTACAGGTTTTGTTTTAGACTATTTCAATGTCATGGATTACAAATACAACTTTCTTTTCAATTTTTGATCCTTTACTAGGAGTTGTAAATGACAAATTTCTATTACAAATGAGAACATTTATAATTAAAATTTTAAATGAAGCACATATTTTAATATTTCAAACAGCTTATAGAAATATTCTTGTTTATTATGTACTCCTTCCTCATGAAGTAAATCATTCCATTTCTCATGAACACCCCAAATTAGGGCAGGTTAGGCTAATTATGCTAATTCAGACATTTTTCTCATTTACAATTTTGACTATTTTGTTTTGATACTTTCATACTTCCTAAAATACAGTGACTGATATATCTGAGAATCAAATGTGTCTTCTTGCTTACTGTCTTTTTGCTTTTGCTGAATCAGAAGATGACTAGTTACTTTGTTTTAATCTCCAGTTAGGTTGCTTGCATTTCACACAGCAAACTTTCAAACAAACACCCTGTGTATGTATTGGGCTTCTTTCATTGGACAGAAACATTTTTGCCTGGGAAATTATCACGGAGGGTCAGCAACAGATGATTTTGTGCACCACCACATTTGCAATTAATACGTGGTTAATAATAATAATAATAAATAATTCATTACATTTATATAGCGCTTTTCTCAGTACTCAAAGCACTATCCACACAGGGAGGAGCCGGGAAGCAAACCCATAATCTTCCACAGTCTTCTTACTGCAAAGCAGTAGCACTACCACTACGCCACCTGTGAGAACGAGGAAGTTAGTTTAGCAAGCACAGCTGTATGAGCAGAATGCCTAATATTTGACAACTAGAAGAGTACATAAAAAATATGTGCTAACTGAACACTACAGAAGCGACATGTTTCCTATATGAGACTCTACAGAAGATGGCAGTCTCTGCTGATGGCACACACTGGTGTGTTCCAATTTAATTTAGAGGATCACGAGAGTTTAATTTAATTGTATGTTACCATGTATTTACTATCTAGTAGCCTACTACAGGATATTAACATAACTTGTACTTAGTTTATCTCATATCACAGGTGTTCTTTCTTAAGTCTGTGAATATTTGTTAATAATGTTCATTTTGGAGTATTTGATTAACATTCTCTATATAATATTAAAGTATGTGGCATTACAATCTTACCCAAAGAGCGATCAGATTGAGAGAACACCACACATGTGCACATCATTCTCATGATGTAAACATATAGGGTTTGATTGTAAGTCACGAAAAGCACAGCAGTCATTTCTTGTCACAATCCCTATGTGGTTTGATCAGCCCAGTCACAACATGTTTAACCTGAATAAGGTGCATAAGCCTGCTCTGATTGACCGGTACTTGTGCAAGTTGTTTTATGTGAATTGTGTTAAATTTGTTTGTATGTGTGTTTTTATTTTTATGCGAAGATTTCCAATTTATTGGCCGCAATGTTGCTGAGTGACTACAACAGTACTCAAACATTTTACGTATGATGTGTATTGCAGTATTTCCTGTAGTTAAATCAGTCACATTCATAACTTACATGAGCTGCACCAGCACAGCACCAATAACACTGTTTCTGTAGGGTCTCCATCCAGTTGCTTTGGTCCGTACCACTGTGCAATTGTCGTATTCACATCCACTTAATCTAAATCAAAAGAAAATTACTCCATAGCCTTAAACAACTGTTCCTAATAAACTTGGTGGTAAAACATCGTAAAACAATAGTAATAACTCTGCAAGTCTTCATCCTTCATTTGAGTGAGAAGAGAAATTAAATTCTGAAAAGGTCCAAAGCACAGGTGCCACAAACCAGAATGTTGTCTACTGTACTAATTGTTTGCAGAGTCTTCTTGTGGGGGAGAGAAAGTGCTGGGTAGCATGTGTAGCTTATGGTCTCCTGTTTAAGGGCTGGTAGAATTGTTTGACAGCTGTAGTTTTAATGTGCACAGCAGTGTTATTTATTACAGTTTCACTCCTGGTGTGACTATGATAAGGAGAAAACCAGCGCCTGTGTTGTTGATCAAAGCCCACCCACCACTGTCTACCTTTTCAATTAAATGCCTTTAAGTTTTTTCATTTCCTGGTAGAAAAAAAAATTAACATTTTTCTAGTCTAATTTTCATTTTATAACATGTAATTTGTAATAGTTTTTGTTCCACCCACTGATGGAGCAACACATTTTTCCTCCTGTACTGTACATACATCTTTCAGATTGTATTCTTCTGTGTATTACTTTTTTGTAACAAAAAACACTCGTTCAAACACAATAAATTGCTTTTTTTTTGCATATTTTCACCTACTCAACCATTAATTTTCTGAATCCACTTTCTAGTATTGGGCTGCTGACTATACAAATAACAACAACAAGCTAATGGCTGGAGCCAACTCAGTTTGACTTGTCAGTCCTTTTCAGAAAACAGAAGTTATGTTTCTGTATTAAAAATCTATGTCTTAATAAAGAAATTATCACTTCAGTATTCGTGACACTAATGTTTTGAGATTTTCCATATACTGTATATTTAATGACAATATTTGTACAAAACTACATACACAGTATTACATTACACACTCTTATATTCTTGGTAAGATCATGCTCTTTATGTAATATACATAGTTTATTGTTTTGTATTATTGCACATTATCTGTTAAAAGCTGAAAACATGCTTTTTTGCTTCTTTTTTCTGTAAAGTCCTGATTGTTATTATGAAATAATTTGACTGTGTCTGAGCATTTACCTACATTGAGAAAATCCTTGCAAGTTAAATGGGTTCAAGTATTTTTCACTTTTATCTATTACAAGGTCACAGCTGCATTAAAAGCTTTGAAAAAAGATTGAACTGATCCAAATGCCCTGCTCATCTCATTAGGCCCATTTCTCAGCTGCCCTAGGTTAATCACTAAGTACACCTCATGCCGTTGTTCTAGTTACATCATAATTAGTGCAGTGGGGAGAGTCATTGAAAGCTTATAAAATTATTTCCCCTTCCCTTCCTCCCCCAGGAGCCAGATGTTACAGGACTGATTTCATTTACTCAGTGACAGCTGTGATAATGACCTCTATGTGGAATGATGAAATGTCACCAGTTTGTTTCAAGATTGGACACAAACTGCTTGGGTGTCACACACACACTTCTCACATTTTTTACGGAGAAAAATGCCATTTTATATATTTTGCAATTTTATTTTTTTATATAATGTAATGCACATGTTCGCTCCATATAGAAATATGAAGAAAACAGTATTTACACAAACTCATTGATCTCTCTCTCTATTTATTTATATATATATATATATATATATATATATATATATATATATATATACACATATTCATACAAAGATATATAGTCAGTATAAGAGATGGCCGACAGCTTAACCCAGCCGGGATGCCCCTGCAATGGAAGAACAGAGGAAGGCAGCTTTTGTAGGAAACAGCCTCCCCCAAGACGCCAGATGGCAGCTCCCCTGGACTGCAGTGGTGCCCTGGATTCCTGCAGGGCACTATGGGACATGTAGTGTAATACCACAGCCCTGTTGGGTCCTGTGGGTACCACCAGGGGATGCTGCAGGAGGACCGGAGGAGTTGTGGTTCATCCATAGCCTGGAAGTACTCTGAAGTCACGAGGACTGAACCTCAGAAATACTTCTGGGCTGAAGACAACTCAAGTCCTCCATCCGACCCAGAAGTTCTGGCAAGTTACATTGGAGGAAAAATGGAAGCACTTCCGGGTCAAGAACTATATAAAGGCCTGCTGGAGACCCAGCAAGTGAGCCAGAGTCGGGAGGAGTAGAACAGAGCTTGCTGGGAGGTGTGGAGGAGAGAATATTTGATTATTATTATAGTATTATTGTGCATTCACTTGCCTGTTAATTGTGGCTGGAGTGCTTTGGAGGCACTACTTAAGAGAAGAAGAATTAAAATACTTCTGAGTGCATTTAACCTGTGTCTGCATCTGTTTGTTGGGTTTAAAGGGGCAACAGCGACCACTAGCATCCTTACAACAGTTAATATACAATAAATATGCATACAGTATATATACTGTATTTAATATATGTGTGTGTTTGTAGATATATACACACATATGTACAGTATGTGTATGGGGTCATGTGATGTCCCAGTGCCCAAGTTATGGAAGTTACCCATTTCTTAGGACTGTGACGATGTGGGTTCGCTCCATGCTCCCATCTTGCTTCTGGGAGCCCTCAAGCCCAACACCGTCGGTAATATCACCGATGAGCTAGGCAATGAGGCACAATGAAGCAAGGGGATAGTGCAAAAAGTGCAAAGTGCTTTTATTTAAAAATCAACAAAACAGTGTTCAAAATAATAATGCATTGCATCGAAACCTTCATTAAATAAATAATCCATTAAAACAAAAGTGAAATAGTGGAGGTTAAAATACAATAGAAAAAAAGACGAGGTTAAAACAACGGCTGAAAGCTGTCCTTAAAAACAAAGCCCGGTGCCTTCTTACTACTGGTGTTTGGCGACACCCCTGTTTCTCCTATCCAGGCAATACACCAGGGGAGTCACCCTTGTTGCATCTGACCTGCTCTGCCTGCTTCTGCTGATCAGTTCACCTCACCAACCCCTGGCTCCAGTAGGTCCACCAAACAGCGACTTGGGCTCCCCAGCAACCAGGGCGCTCACACTGGAGAATACATATCCCAAGCCCTGACTCCCGCTGCCTTCTCGGCCTCACACAGTGAGCCGTCCTTCTTCCGGTCACTCCCACTCTTCACAATATACTCAGTGGGAGCGACCACATTGATTGCTCTCTGCTCAGCTGCTCGCTCGCTCTTTCTTTGCACCGGCTTTCCACTCCCTGCTTCCTGCCTTCTACTTCTCCTGCAACCTCCGTTTCTTTAGTTTCTTTTTTCCTTCCCCTACTAGCCACCTTGCGCTTCTATATATCACAAGGACATGGATCAGCTGTGGCAATCAGCAGCTCCCAAGAATAATTACAGATGCAGACGACTCCTCACCTGTGCACTTAAGCAAGGACCGCCCGCATTACAAATCACCCCAGGAACCACTTCAGCCACACACCACCACGCCCCCTCGCTAAGCCACAAGTGCGCGATTATTTATTTTAAAAAGTATCCTTTGACATGAGCTGTGGACATCGATAGTCATGTTATCAAGATGATCATTGAAAGACAGAATGAGACATGGAAAAAAAATTGTAAACACATTTATCTACAATGCTAAAAATATTTACAAACAAAATAATCCTTCTTTCTTCCTACTTTCAAAATACAAAATTCAAGAAGAAAAAGGGTCTTAACAAAATTGTTTATACATAAATGCAATGAGAAGGGTTCACTGCTAGTGCATTGGAGAACCAGGACATCTAGTGAAGGGCTTCCCCAAACTGAATGAGCAGATGGAGACCGATAGTGTTGTGCTGCCGCAGCTAAACGTCTCTTGATTCTCTTTTGAGACCCCATGCTATCCTATCACAGTCTGCTGGCTTTACACCCAGGGAAACCTCTGGCAACTGAGAGTGTTGGTGGTTATACAGCTTCCATATGCCGAGATAGTGAGATGAAACTGACTTCAAAGCGAAGACATCTAGATCCGACTGTGCCTGAAGACAAAGCACAGCCTTGCAAAGGACAGAAACTAACCACTCCAAGGAGATACCCTGCCATGCAAGTGGGGAGGTAAGGGCGTAGCTACATAGGATGGTGTGGCCCCTTGTTGGTATACTTAGCGGCAACTCAGCGTACCCATGCCTGGTTGTACAATTTCGGCTCCTACTTAAATGAGTTACACTGAGGAAATAGAGTGATGGTACATTGCAGTCAAAGATCCTGGCCTATTGTCATGGACCATATAAGATCCAGGAGCAAAAGGGATTGGAGAACTATTTAGTCTATATCTCTGTATTTGGGGATAAATAAATAGCTCACCTTTGGGGTCGACCTCATCCCCATGGAAGAGAAAGGAACTAGCCACCACCATCACCTTTTGTGGAAGGGTGGTGGACCTCAAGCATGATAGTCCTGGAACACCCCTATCAAATCCCAGAAGCAAAGAGGACAGAGGTGGAGCTGGAGATCCAACGTAACTTAGACGTGAGCATTATCGAGGAAAGCCACAGCCTGTGGTCTATCACAATTATTTTGATCCCAAAGCCTTATGGAAGTTGCCATTACTGCAGTGACTTCCATCAGCTAAACTGGGTCTCACTTTTTGATTCCTACTCCAATACTGAAAATTTGGACAACTTCTTGGAGCGCCTAGGCAATGCCCGGTATGCCAATGGCAGTGTTTCCACAGCAATCTTCCATTCTTTCCCAGATTTTGGTGGACAGACTGCTCCTGCCCTACAATGCCTACAGTGCTGCCTATCTTGATGACATTGTTGATTACTCCAGCATCTAGGCAGAACATCTGGAACACTTCCTGGCGGTCTTTCACCATCCACAACTCCAGCCTTTGGATCAACCCTCAGAAATGTTTTTTTTGGCATTACCATATCTAAATATTTGGAGTACGTTGGCCCCGGCCACTAACAAAAAGGCAGGTACAAGAGGTATTACCAGAGGTTGTGCCTATTAACGGATATCATGAAGCCTAAAAGCAGAGGGTACATTCTGTGACTTGAATATTGTTAGCTCCAGTTTTACTTGCTCCTAACTTACTTTCCCCTTCCTCCTCTAGAACAAAAAGGTTGTTCCTGAGTAGGACCACCTTTTCCAGTTAAACATTAGTGCCAGAGGTCCCTGGAAAAAGATGTCTCAGTTGGAATATTGACCCGCCCCAAATATTCTTTGGGATTCTTCTGCTCCTTCCTACCTTTGCACAGGTTAGAAATATGACTCTACATCAAAATATTACCTATAATAGTAAACAATACTTTCTGCATAGATTTCTGTTTCTGTATTAGCCACAACATCCCTGTCAAAGCTTTTTGTCATCATCCTTTATAGAGAAAAATGTATGAACAGGCAATGTTACTGTTTGTAAGGAAATAGTAGATTTATGAAATAATGCAGTACATTTGCAAAATACCACAATCATAATTATAAAGTAATGCAATTAAAAGGAATATTTTCATAACACAAAGAAAAAAATGAACTCAAGTTCTTAAACAAAAAATAAACAATGGTTCCTGACAGTATGCAAATGTGCAATTTGTATGATGGGGTTTTCACAGGAAACTATTTGACACCTGCTGGTTATTTTTGGAATTGCAAAGACTGTGATAAATACCAAATAATGAAAAGATCTGTTGCAAGGATAAATTCAATGACATGGTTAGATGTGACATTCCATTGGGCTGAACTGTATGTCATTTGTGTTATGTCTCTATAATATTTTGTAAATACTGGCTCAGAATCATACAAAGAGGTAAAGTTATGGATTTAATCCCGATGACTATTTAATGTAATATATTGTGAAATAAGCACCATATTACCTGAATCATTTTTATTATTGCATAAATTATATTTATTTTCTATGTAAATAACACTGTTGTTATTCCTATAAATTTTGAGTTTAGATGATGCTCCATTGTTAAAAACAAAGTCAAGTTAAGAAAATGTGAAGTCATGGTTTTTCACAAAAAATGAACACAACAGTTTGTTGTCATCGGGTTATCAACGTAAAATCTGCCTAAAAGAGTGTCAAATGTCAAGTTCAATCTGTTTATTTCGGTATAAAAGAATGATGCACTCTGTCAGTTAAGCTTGCCAATGACACAATGGCATTGAAAGCTCTGTGATTCCGGTTGGTTTTATAATTCCTTTTGCCTTACTTTATATTTCCTCAGTAATATCTCATCCTCTTTAAAACAGACATGATGACTAAGCTACAAAAATAGTGACCTTCAAGTACAAATATCATAGCATTCATGTTAAATACTCTGTTTCCTATGCTTACTTTGATAATTCCATATTCTTTACTCTTTTTATTGGAACAGTCTTCAGAAAGGTATTGCTAACCACCTTGCATCTAAATTAAATCTTTGATATATGGTTGCTTTAAACATTTAAAGCACATTCTGAAGACATACAATTTGCTAGCTGCTTTGGCGATTTTCAAATAACAATAGTAAGATTAAATTCAACCATATAAATGCAGAATCAAAATATTATAAAATCTGATCAAATCTTGACCCTCATTAGTCAGACCCTTAATGTTTAGAGCTACTAATTAGCACATCACTCTGTGAGTTTTTTCCTTATTTCACACAGCATCAGCTTTAGCAGCAAATTAGTAAATTCTGCCCCTCCTACATATCTTTCAAAATTGTAATGGTTGATTACTCTCAAGGCTGAAATAACCTTGAGCTGCTTTCAGATAAAGCATCTCATGAAATTAAAAATCAGACCCCTGAAGAGCCTAAAACAACCCACACTGTTTTAATCATTATCCAGAACTTATTTAAAATAATCCACTGGCAGGAGTGTACTTTTTACCTTTTGTTTTTATGTGTAACACAATCTTTTTTTATTGAAGCTATTGTCAGGATTTGTATTAAATGCAGAACTATAAAGTTGTAAGTATAATTTAATACACAGAATGTGATTAATGTGATTATTTTTGTCTATTGTTCGGTGTCCTTGAGTGTTTAAAAAGGCACCTACAAATAAATAAAATGTATTATTATAATTATTATTATTATTATTACTATTATTATAGTATACAGCCAATATTCTAAATGTAGGTTTAGTTTAAAGTTTTCTTTATTAGGGAAACTGCCAAATCATTTGTTTCTGCTTCATAAGCAGTGTGATAACATTAATGCATGTTCACCCCCGTGTGAGAAAAAATTTGGAGTAAGTGTATTAAGCCCCTTTTTATACACAATGTTGATATGCCATGCAAATACGATTAACTAGCAAATAAAATGTTTCCTCTTTATTAGATAATGTGTAAATAAACATGATCTTTAGAGTTTTTTGATGCCTGGTTTTATTTGAATAAGAAGAGTAACAATTTAGCTGTTTTTTAGTGTTACAGTTATTATTCTTTGGGCAATTCTGTAAAATAAGAAAAAATACTTCTACTAAAATTTGTGTAATGAAATTCCTTTCAAGTCTTTCAATGTTGATTTAAAAGGGAAAAGTTCAGCACATATAGTATATTCCTATATAAACATTTTATACATTCAGAAATATACAAGTTCTGTTCACACACAAATGCACAAACACACACTCACACACACACTCATATATGTGTGTGTACTATACACTCGAGCTAAACATGAAAAGAAAACCAATCTCCCCATGCTGAAAGTATCTCAGCTTGTATAATATCACAAAACATGTAGAGATCATTGAAGAACAAACATCGTATTAAAGATGTATGCATTGTCATTTTCACTACAGCAAAAAATTTTAAATGAGATGGCTGTAATTTATTGATAATACTGGCCTACCAAAATGGTTTCAGCCTGAGGCAAAGCCAAGGGCTAAACCAATTCCATCAAAGATAAAGGCAAAAAAGAAGATTAGGACTTCAAGGTACCAGTGAGAAATAAGGTAACTTCTAAGATGTGCATGCTCAAATAAATATGAAATGATTTAAGATATGGAATTGTAATGATTGGTGTCCAGAAAGAAATGCTACTTCTTTCTATCATTTATTGTATATTTACATTTCAGTATACTTTAAGACACAGAGAAGCTATAATATTAAAATTACTGAAAGGTGAAGTGAATAACAGTGACTATCTTGTTACAAGGCACCTGTCAAAGGGTAGGAGATATTAGTCAGCAAGTAAACAGTTGAAGGTGGTTTTTTGGATGCATGAAAAATGGGCAAGTGTAAGGATCTAGACAACTTTGACAAGGGCCAAATTGTGATGGCCAGTCAACTGGGTCAGAGCATCTCCAAAACAGCAGATGTTGTGGAGTGTTACCAGTATGCAGTGGTTAGTAAATACCAAAGGTGGTCCAAGGAAGGACTACTGGTTAACCAGTGACATAGTCATGGGCACCCAAGGCTCTCTCAAGGCTCACGGGAAGCGTAGATTAGCCTATTTGGTTACATCCTACAAGATGAGCTACTGTAGCACAAAGTGCTGTAAAACTTAATAAGAGAAAAGTGTCAGAACTCAGTGCATTGCAGATTGCTATGCATGGGGCTGCATAGCTGCAGACCAATCAGACTGCCTATGTTGACCCCTGTCCACGGTCAAAAGCACATACAATGGGCACAATGGGTCATGGAGTAATGAAAGAAGGTGGCCTGAGCTAAAAATGTTTTTTTTAAGATCATGTAGATGGAGCATGTACATAATTTACCTGGGATGTAGGTAGCAGCAGAGGGAATTATGGGAATGTGGCAAGCAACGGAGGCAGTGTGATGTTCTGGGCAATGTTCTACTTGTGAACTTTGGGACCAGGCATTCATGTGGATGTTACTTTGACATGTACCACCTACCTAAAGATTGTTGCAACCCATGTGTACCCCTTCATGGCAATGGCATTCCCAGATGGCAGTGGCCTCTTTCAGCAAGTTATTGTGCCCTGCCACACTGGCAAAAATTGTTCAGAAATGGTTTGAGGAACAAGACAAAGAGTTCAGAGTGTTTACCTGGCCTCTAGATTTCTCATTTCCGATTGAGCATCTGTAGAAAGTGCAGGAAAACAAGTCCAATCCATGGACGCCCCACCTTGCCACCTACAGAACTTAAAGGGTCTGCTGCTAACGTCTCATAGGAGACCTTAAAGGATTCCATGCCTCAATGGATTAGAGCTGTTTTGGCAGCACAAGGGAGACCTACGCAATTTTAAACAGGTGGTTTTAATGTTGCGGCTAAACAATATGTTTGTCTAATTTAGGATTAAGAGTCTTTACCAATTTAATAGAATGTCATAGCCTCATGAGTGATCTGCTGAGAAGATGGATCGTCTCCAGGTTGGAGCATTCCTGCACTCCCTTGCTGGCACATGAAGGCAGTCTGCTTGCCTTATTTTCAAACCGGAGCAACATTTAGACAATTGAACCTGCAACCATTCCCCAGTAGAGAGTTGGGAAGAGCAGGATCAGAAAGGGGAGAGAAGTAAAAAGAACAGGGGTTAAATGAAGGAAAGAGGCAGGCAGGAAGACAGGAGAGTGAACCAGTGCAGGTGTGATCAAGAAGAAGAGAGAGTGAATCAGGAGGCAGGCAGTTGTGAGGAGATCCGCTCCATGGAGCAGTTGGCCATCGCTCAAGGGCTGTCATGGAGGATCACTCCTCTGAGTTACTTAGGGAGCTGGAGTGACCAGATGGTGCAGACGGCTTGCCGCAGAAGTCCAGTAAGGCAGCTGGAGTCAGCAAGTCTCAGACTGGGAGCCCCATTGTGAGTGCCTTTGGAGGCCCAAGCCTTGGGTCCAGAGTGGGAGCCTTGTTGAGCTATGACGTGGCAGGGACCTGAACCCGTAGAAGTATGGCAGTGCCAGTCATATAGCTGTCTCCTTGTCTGCAAGGTCCAGTCAGGGTAAGCTCATTTAAAGGAGTGTACCCAGGCTCATATTTTTAAAGACAGTTTCCTGCTGTGTTTTAACCTCATTTTAATGGATTGTTTGGCTAATTTTAACCTTAATATGGACACTGTGTTTGTATGAATTATTTATTTATTTAATGGACTTGGAGCACTGCACTTTTTGAACACTCTTTGATCTGTTTATTTAAAAAAAAAAAACACTTCTGTACTTTTACATCTACCCCTTGCAATACGTGAGTGTTCTCATTTGCTTGGCTCATCCGTTGGTAAAGATATTGGCGTTGGCAGTTTCAAGTGGCTCCCAAAGGGAACTGGTAGCGTTGAGCCGACCCGCACCATCACACTGTATTTTTCAGTGCACCAGCAGCACTATGCATGAAGTAAATAATACCAACCCATTGCCAATCACATGGTATAGAATATTTAGTCAATATAGAATAATTTTTACAATCTAATACAAGTATATACTTGTATGAAGCTATAACAATGAGTCATTAAACATAACGATAAGGATTGAATGTAACTAAAGGGTTAACTAAATGTTGTTTAAAACTTAGGCACATAAGGTTTCTTCCTCATCTTAGAGGTGCCACCACCGTAATTAGTAAGGTTAAAATGAAGTAAATGAGTAACAAACACCCTTTTAGAAAGTGAGGATAAACTAATGGGAAAGCTCAAACACCCCTCATATGAAGTGGTGATAAGATCAATGGGAAAATCTGCAGAACAGCCCTATTAATGAGGCAGCGTTCAGAATAATGGAAGAATTAACATGTATCCAAAATTACTGGTGTCTGTAGTTGATTGGTTAAGATGGTTATGTTCTGCATATTAAGAGTTAGATGACATAATGTATTAGATAAGATAATGGAAATAGAAAAGTCCACTCCATGGATTGAGACATTTGTGCATATTCTGTGGAAATAAAGAAATGTTCTGCATTTGCATCTGGGCTCCGTGACTGCCTTCTTTAGAGATAGAGGAAAGTTTTTTCCAAAACATAAGGTGCATACATCCACACTCAATTCAAGCCAGTCCAAGTCAGAAATAGTCTACCAATTTATATTGACAAGTTTTACATCAGCATTTAAGGGCACAGCATCCAAAGTTAGTGATTTGTAATATAAATATAATTCAAAACTGTTTAACGGTGATTTACAATATTTGTCGTTTTTGAAAAAACTATGAGAGCTTTCTTAAATGAATATACTGTGCATACATTTAAACAACCCTATTTTGGCAAAAGTAAGTTTAAACGTAAAATAGCAAAGCTATCTCTTCAAATATTCCTACAAGATTATTATTAAGTAAATTAAGTTTTTTGTAACTATATGGTAAAGTGTAGCAATTTATGTTTTTAAGTAAACTTAATATAGTAGTGTTCAAACACTTACAAACTATACTGTAATATTAGGAATAATGGAAAAGAATTTGCAGGGCATTGTAATGAACACAGCTGGTATTATACATAATGAAAGCTTTATTTGATTTTAATTATAGACTGGTAACCTTCAGCAATACATTTATTAGTGTATGATAATTAATTAATCACTTCTGCTGAAGTGCCACTGCTGTCATAAGCTGCATGCCTCTTAAAAGGCATCACATGCACTTATATCAAGTATATACATATACAGCATGTGGGCGTTAATGTGTATACGATTGTAAAACAGCTTTCAGAAACTGTGACTTTTTATGAAAAACAGCATTAAAATTGTTTGCAAAGTTTAGTTTGTCCTTTGTACTACATTGGCAGATACGGTTATGCTTATAAAGTATGAGACAGTAATTAATTAAGATAAATATAACACAAACACAGCTATTTCTTACTAATATTATTCTAGTGTATATTAAAAACATCCACTCATAGGTGCAGTAAGATTTACAGTACATGCCCCTATACCACAATCCTCTGGCATAATGAGTGCACCATACCTTGAATCTTGGGCTTAAAAAGCTGCCTAGGCATTGATTGTGTTGGGTTTCCCCATTCTCCCTGCGTCTGCACAGATTTCTTCTAGGTGCCTCGATTTTCTGACATACTCTAACATGTGCAATGTACTGTAGTTTGGGTGGTGACTATAAATTAGCTTAGCTTGAGAGTATGTGCAGATGTATCTCTGTGTGGATCCTGTGATGGACCAGCATCCTGACTGGGAATGGTTCCTACCTTGTTCTAATGCTGTCAAGATAGGACCTATCCCTTGACAACACTGTACTAGAATAAGTGGCTTCACATAATCAACCAATATATTAAAAACTAAATCAAATCAAATATTCACTTATTTTATTATGTTACATACAGTAACTGTGTTATCCCTGCAGGCTTTTAGCAATTTCTTGTGACATGGTCCACCATTCTATTGCAAAAAAATCTAAAAGTAAATACTGTAAGTAGATGTTGATGTTGGGTAGGAAAGATTCATGTGTTGCTTTTATAGTCTACAACATATATTACCTGGATTGAAAATTATTTATGCTAGCTCCCCTCACCAATATATTAATGATTTCTCCATTCCTCTAAAATTAGGGTAAAATTACTGTTTCTCCACCAGTTCTGTTCCTAGCCATAACATAGGATATCAACCAAGAGGAAACTGATGAAAGCTTTGAAACAAAATGTGCACACTTTCTATTTTTCCTACAAAGTTTATTTGAAAGATGTTTTCAGAAACAGAGATATAATAATGTTATGGACATTCCAAGTATAAAAAGCAGGAATTGAATTCATTAAAGCTATACTTATCACAACATAGGATGCACATATTCACACTCAGCTCATGCTGGTCCAATTAAGAAAGAGTCTATCAATTTATATTGGTATTATTGGTATTGATGAATTATTCAAAACCAATAGGGATCTGTAATAAGATTAGTGTGTTCGATTATGATTGGTTGTGCTGTTTGTGCTACTGATAGACTCACTCAGAGACATTATGTCAAAAATGGTCAAATCAGAAAAGATTTAAATGTATAAATACAATGAAAACTCAGTCAAAATTTAAAGCTCAAAGCAATCAATTCTCCTTTGATTAAACATTCTAAAAATATTTTAATGCATATATGTCCAATTTCATAAGTAACAGTATTTTGAACAATTTATCTATCAAAGTACCTATCTAATTCATACTGAGAATAGTGTAGTTTTGTCTTTAATAAATAAGTATCTTTAATTGGTATTGCTTCAGTATAAATTTATTTTAGTTGACATTGAAGAGGCAAAAGTACCAGATCACTGGCAGAAATAGCAATAAATGAGTAACACAGATAAGGAAGTACATTACTTTTATTAAATAATAGCAATATAATGATTATGGTTTCATTTACATATTGTGCAAACTTCATTTTACTTTGATATTCCTTTTTTAATCTTCTTTGAGATAATGCGTCACACAGTAAGACATTTATTCTTTCAGGACCCTTGTTTTAAATAAAGCATAATTAAACTCAATGTGAGGTGTACTAGAAGCTATGTAGAAAGGTACAGCATGAAGAGCTAGTCTGAGTCACACTGAGATAGGAATAGCCAAGTGTCTATGAGTCAGAGGGACAGACGCTAATTTAGTAGAACTTGTCATCTTTTGTTAGATCATTGCCAGTAGAAAATGGAACTTTCTGGAAATCAATCCACTAATGTTATGGTTCAGCTAGGGTCTTACTGTATCCCTGACTCAAGTGGGTTCTCTTTCTTTAAAACTTGTTTGCCATCTTTTCAATATTGTATGTTGTGTTATTAATTAAATTTTGTTTTCATTTTTTCTGTATTTTATTAATTGTATACTGTTTTGTGCAAGTCTCTTTTCCTGTATTATGCAAAGTATGTACTTATCAGAGAGCTAGGCCCCCGATGTCATAGTTGAGGAAAAGGCCTCAGCTTTTTTACTAAGCTGAACAGATACAGAAAGGTCCCCGCTTTGACGTTAATATACCCTTGGTTGGTGATTAATTATAGTAGGTACAGTTTTATCACTTGCTCACCTACCAGCAACCGGAGCAGTCTGGTTTTATGTCTAAGAAGTTTACCATCAAACGCATCCTGGCATTGAGCACTCATGGAGTGCATACACGAATATCAGCAGAGTTTCTTTGCAGCCTTGTTAATTTTAGCAAAGTGTTTGATTCAGTTGATTGAGCTGCCCTGTGGGACATCCTGAGACTTTGAGAGATCCCCCGAAGTTGATGGATATCGTGGCCAGCTTGTTCACTGGTACTGTGACTGCTGTGCAAACTGAAGGCAGAACATCTGTGTTTTTCCCAGTTAATTCTGGGTTCATCATGGATGTGTTCTTGCTCCTACTGTGCTCAATGATTGCATTGACTTGGTGTTGGGCAAGGCCATGGGATCCAGCAGCTATGGGGCATCAGTGGGTGAAAAAAGATTCACTGATCTTGAATTTGCAGACGAAGCTGTGATCTTCGCTGAGTCAATGGAGAGTCTAATCAAGGCTGTTGAGAGACTGAGCGAGGAGTCTGAGTGCCTGGTCCTGAGAGTGTCCTGGATAAATACCAAGATCCAGGCCTTTAATGACCTCTTGGGCACTGCCATCAGCAGTGTGTATGCCTGCAGGGAGAGTGTTGACCTTGTTGAGAGGTCTACTTACCTCGGCAGTGACATTCATGTCTCTGGCGATTCTTTCTATGAAGTCAGTAGATGGATTGGAGAGCATAGGGGGTGTGGTGCTCCCGATATCTATGCAAAGGTCCAAACCTTTAGAGTCCTGGTGCTTCCTGTCTCGCTATATGATTGCAAGACATGACACTGTGTCTCTTTGGAGAGTCCTTAGGTACCACTGGTTTTACTTTGTGTTGAATAAGCGGTTGCTCATGGATTCCCAAATGAGGCGCATTACCTGCATTGTGAGGGAGCATCAGTTACAGCACTATGTTATGTGACACAATTCCCCAAGGGTGAACCTGCTCGCAGGACCCTGACTGTTGTTAGACCAGGCCAAGGGGACGCCCATGTAACACCTGGCTGCAGCAGATAGATACACATTTCTGTAGGGTGGGACTGGACCGTGTGTCTGCCTGGGGAGTTTGCAACCAGTATCCCAAGCTCTTTCGTTGAGTAGTGGGTGCAGCAACGTGCCATACCTGTGCATCCCCCCCCCAACTTGACCTGACCTGACCTGATTGTTTGGATGTAATAATTCCTGCCACAAGAAGATAGGGAGGAGCAAGCAAAGGGAGGAGCAAGCAAAAAAAAACAAAAAAAAAAAAAACAAGAAAAAGCCAGAAATACCCTTTTTCATCAGACTGAACATCCTGCAGCCTAACTCTCAAACTCAAATGGCAGGCTTCCAGTGTGCACAGATTTGAAAATGCAACTAAGACTTTCAAACAGGTACTCTCAAAAAGTTTACAGAATGGTGGAGAGGAAAAACATTGTAAAACCTTTGGTTCAGGACAAGTAAAAACAAATGTTTATTGAAGAATTGTAAGAAATGAAACACAATGCAATGCAAGAAAAAGGAGCAAATAGCAAATAAATCCAACAAATCATAAACTAGTAAACAGAACCTTTAAGCAAAAAATAAATTCAAAATTTCCTCTGCGGTTTCAGCTTAAGCACTGCTGGGAGTTCTCTCTGAGCTGCAATGTTAGTTTGCCCTGCCCCTTGAGGCTATACATAAAGGGGAAAAGGCAATGAACACATAAAAACAAATGCAAAAAATTTAATTATTAAACAAAACTGAACTATAATAAAAAAAACACAACAAAAAATTAAAATAAAGCACAAAATGAACAAAAGAGCCATCTTTTAGTTATTTAGGTTATGTTAAATTGATAGAAGTATTTTCTTATTTTTGTTAAAATGTTTGCCTGTGTATTAGAGGATCATCATATCATATCATCATATCATCAGAGGAGACTGTGTGCAGAGAGTACAGACCTATAAATACCTGGGAGTGCAGCTGGATGAAAAATTGGACTGGACTGCCAATACTGATGCTCTGTGTATGAAAGGTCAGAGCCGACTATATTTTCTTAGAAGGTTGGCGCCCTTCAACATCTGCAATAAGATGCTGCAGATGTTCAATCAGACGGTTGTGGCGAGTGCCCTCTTCTACGCGGTTTTGTGCTGGGGAGGCAGTATAAAGAAGAAGGACGTCTCACGCCTGGACAAACTTGTTAAGAAGGCAAGCTCTATTGTAGGAATAAAGCTGGACAGTTTAACATCTGTAGCAGAGCGACGGGCATTAAGCAAACTCCTGTCAATCATGAAGAATCCACTGCATCCACTTAACAGTGTCATCTCCAGGCAGAGGAGTAGCTTCAGTGACAGACTTTTGTCACTGTCTTGCTCCACTGACAGACTGAGGAGATCGTTCCTCCCCCCGACTATGCGACTCTTCAATTCCATCCGGGGGAGTATATGCTAACATTATTCAAAGTTATTGTCTGCTTTTAAATGCATTTTTATTACTCTTTAATTTAATATTGTTTTTTTGTATCAGTATACTGCTGCTGGATTATGTGAATTTCCCCTTGGGATTAATAAAGTATCTATCTATCTATCTATCTATCTATCTACTAATGCACAGTCTATGGGAGATTCTATTATAATCCCCCCAAGCTGAATTGAAATGGAATATTCTAATTATTTGTTATCTCTCTGACCCAGTTTATGATCTGCCTTGCAGTAGGTAAGGCAATGAGGGCACACAGTTTCAAACCATGCCCTACTGAATGCATTGTATCCCGTAACATATCGTTTTGACCTTGCTGAATTTGCCATATACAGTATATGGAACATATTGAATGTATTATGCATAGCATATATGAGTTCGCCATAGAGAAATAATACAGCCTTAAAGTATAGAAAACATCCATCCATCCATCCTCTTCCGCTTATCCGAGGTCGGGTCGCGGGGGTAGCAGCTTAAGGAGAGAAGCCCAGACTTCCCTCTCCCCGGCCACTTCTTCCAGCTCTTCCGGGAGAATCCCAAGGCGTTCCCAGGCCAGCCGAGAGACATAGTCCCTCCAGCGTGTCCTGGGTCTTCCCCGGGGCCTCCTCCCGGTTGGACGTGCCCGGAACACCTCACCAGGGAGGCGTCCAGGAGGCATCCTGATCAGATGCCCGAGCCACCTCATCTGACTCCTCTCGATGCGGAGGAGCAGCGGCTCTACTCTGAGTCCCTCCCGGATGACTGAGCTCCTCACCCTATCTTTAAGGGAAAGCCCAGACACCCTGCGGAGGAAACTCATTTCAGCCGCTTGTATTCGCAATCTCGTTCTTTCGGTCACTACCCATAGCTCATGACCATAGGTGAGGGTAGGAACGTAGATCGACTGGTAAATTGAGAGCTTTGCCTTACGGCTCAGCTCTTTTTTCACCACGACAGACCGATGCAGAGCCCGCATCACTGCGGATGCCGCACCGATCCGCCTGTCGATCTCACGATCCATTCTTCCCTCACTCGTGAACAAGACCCCGAGATACTTAAACTCCTCCACTTGGGGCAGGATCTCGCCCCCAACCCTGAGAGGGCACTCCACCCTTTTCCGGCTGAGGACCATGGTCTCGGATTTGGAGGTGCTGATTCTCATCCCAGCCGCTTCACACTCAGCTGCGAACCGCTCCAGAGAGAGCTGAAGATCACGGCCTGATGAAGCAAACAGGACAACATCATCTGCAAAAAGCAGTGACCCAATCCTGAGTCCACCAAACCGGACCCCTTCAACACCCTGGCTGCGCCTAGAAATTCTGTCCATAAAAATTATGAACAGAATCGGTGACAAAGGGCAGCCCTGGCGGAGTCCAACTCTCACTGGAAACAGGCTCGACTTACTGCCGGCAATGCGGACCAAGCTCTGACACCGGTTGTACAGGGACTGAACAGCTCTTATCAGGGGGTCCAGTACCCCATACTCCCGGAGCACCCCCCACAGGACTCCCCGAGGGACACGGTCGAACGCCTTTTCCAAGTCCACAAAGCAC
Source organism: Polypterus bichir lapradei (assembly GCA_026402145.1). NCBI lineage: Eukaryota > Metazoa > Chordata > Cladistia > Polypteriformes > Polypteridae > Polypterus > Polypterus bichir. The sequence goes on from JANRMT010062833.1 coordinate 9,415,787, forward strand.
ATGTAGACTGGTTGGGCAAACTCCCATGCACCCTCCAGGACTCTGCTAAGGGTGTAGAGCTGGTCCACTGTTCCGCGACCAGGACGAAAACCACACTGTTCCACCTGAATCCAAGGTTCGACTATCCGACGGACCCTCCTCTCCAGAACCCCCGAATAGACTTTTCCAGGGAGGCTGAGGAGTGTGATCCCTCTATAGTTGGAACACACCCTCCGGTCCCCCTTTTTAAAAAGGGGGACCACCACCCCAGTCTGCCAATCCAGAGGCACTGTCCCCGATGTCCATGCGATGTTGCAGAGACGTGTCAACCAAGACAGTCCTACAACATCCAGAGCCTTAAGGAACTCCGGGTGTATCTCATCCACCCCCGGGGCCCTGCCACCAAGGAGTTTTTTGACCACCTCGGTGACTTCAGTCCCAGAGATGGGAGAGCCCACCTCAGAGTCCCCAGGCTCTGCTTCCTCATTGGAAGGCATGTTAGTGGGATTGAGGTGGTCTTCGAAGTACTCCCCCCACCGACCCACAACGTCCCGAGTCGAGGTCAGCAGCGCACCATCCCCACCATATACGGTGTTGACACTGTACTGCTTCCCCTTCCTGAGACGCCGGACAGTGGACCAGAATCTCCTCGAAGCCGTCCGAAAGTCGTTCTCCATGGCCTCTCCAAACTCCTCCCATGCCCGAGTTTTTGCCTCAGCAACAACCGAAGCCGCTTTCCGCTTGGCCTGCCGGTACCTATCAGCTGCCTCCAGAGACCCACAGGACAAAAAGGTCCTATAGGACTCAATGTCCCCCACCTCCCTCGGGACGTGGTCGAAGTTCTGCCGAAGGTGGGAGTTGAAGCTACTTCTGACAGGGGACTCTGCCAGCCGTTCCCAGCAGACCCTCACAACACGTTTGGGCCTACCAGGTCTGACCGGCATCTTCCCCCACCATCGAAGCCAACTCACCACCAGGTGGTGATCAGTTGACAGCTCCGCCCCTCTCTTCACCCGAGTGTCCAAGACATATGGCCGCAAGTCCGACGACACAACCACAAAGTCGATCATCGAACTGAGGCCTAGGGTGTCCTGGTGCCAAGTGCACATATGAACACCCTTATGCTTGAACATGGTGTTCATTATGGACAATCCGTGGCGAGCACAGAAGTCCAATAACAAAACACCACTCGGGTTCAGATCGGGGGGGCCATTCCTCCCAATCACGCCCTTCCAGGTCTCACTGTCATTGCCCACGTGGGCATTGAAGTCTCCCAGCAAAACGAGGGAATCCCCAGAAGGTATGCCCTCTAGCACCACCTCCAGAGACTCCAAAAAGGGTGGATACTCCACCCTACGCACAAACAACAGTCAGGACCCTTCCCCCCACCCGAAGGCGGAGGGAGGCCACCCTCTCGTCCACCGGGGTAAACCCCAACGCACAGGCTCCAAGTCGGGGGGCAGTAAGTATGCCCACACCTGCTCGGCGCCTCTCACCGGGGGCAACTCCAGAGTGGTAGAGAGTCCAGCCCCTCTCAAGGAGATTGGTTCCAGAGTCCAAGCTATGCGTCGAGGTGAGTCCGACTATATCTAGCCGGAACCTCTCAACCTCACGCACTAGCTCAGGCTCCTTCCCCTTCAAAGAGGTGACATTCCACGTCCCAAGAGCCAGTTTCTGTAGCCGAGGATCAGAACGCCAAGGTTCCCGCCTCCGGCCACCACCCAACTCACACTGCACCTGACCTCCTTGGCCCCTCCCATAGGTGGTGAGCCCATGGGAAGGAGGACCCACGTTACCTCTTCGGGCTGTGCCCGGCCGAGCCCCATGGGTGCAGGCCCGGCCATCGAGCCCCACCCCCAGGCCTGGCTCCAGAGGGGGGCCCCGGTGACCCGCGTCCGGGCAAGGGAAAACATTGTCCACAGTTTTTATTCTTCATTGGAGGTTTGTTGAACCGTTCTTTGTCTCATCCCTCACCTAGGACCAGTTTGCCTTGGGTGGCCCTACCAGGGGCATAAAGCCCAGGACAACATAGCTCCTAGGATCATTGGGACATGCAAACCCCTCCACCACAATAAGGTGACGGTTCAAGGAGGGGGTATAGAAAACAACTGAAGTTTAATAAAAATCTAAGTTTGCTGAAGAAACATATTTTCCTTTTATTAAGTGATTGTAACAACTTTTTTCTCTATTTTTGTGTGAACTGTTTTACTTTGAATTTTCACTAAACCCTTTTAAAACAAACCTTATTGGACTGAGAAAGTTCTTTTGTATGCAGTTGACTCTTGCTGATCCTGCCTTACCAACTCATTAGCAGCCTGATTTTCAGATCCTGGAAATGACGCAGCTACAAGGTTAAACAAAAAATAAACTTAAAACATAGCAACAACCCCAGGTTAAACATGAGTTGGAATTTTCTGGGTTTTGACCACTTTTGCTTTTGTTTTCGGAATACGATTACTGGATTGTGCACTGGATTTGTTTGTTTTTTTAAGGATTGCCTTTTATTTAGGCATTATTTGTTTGCTGTGTTCTAAGTTTTGAAAATGTTATTTGTAAATAATTAATCAAACTTAGAAAAGTATTTGATTATTATCAAGATCTGGCTTTCAATTTTGCTTTTATTTTGTTCAACTGTTCCTTAGTCTCTTAATTTTGTTTTTACTTTCTTGGATTTTGAAGACCAAGGAATTCACTGGTAACCTGATTTTGCATTTATTGTCATTTCTAATAATGTTGAAAACTAGCAGTGTTCTCCCACAACAGTAGCATTAGACAACCATTTATACAAATGTGGCATATCTGGGATTTTGAAATGTTTGAAATCAATTTCTGCACCTATGTCCATGTTTTGCTTTGAATTTTAAAATCTAATTTTTCTAAATTGGAAAACATTGTAAATTGGTTTTCTTTATTTGTGCTAAACCATTTTGCAGATCACATGACCAACTGTTGTGGTGAAGATGTAATGACAATTATATATATCTATACTAATAAAAGGCAAAGTCCTCACTGACTGACTGACTGACTGACTGACTGACTGACTCATCACTAATTCTCCAACTTCTCGTGTAGGTAGAAGGCTGAAATTTGGCAGGCTCATTCCTTACAGCTTACTTACAAAAGTTAGGCAGGTTTCATTTCGAAATTCTACATGTAACGGTCATAACTGGAACCTACTCTTGTACATATATACCGGCCATAGCCTGCAGCTCGGTCACGGTGTGAGGCAGAGTTGCGTCCCTTATCGTCACGACTCCCACGTAATTGAGTGCCTGCCCTTATAGGGCCGTTCATCAGCAGCAATCCAATAGAAACACTCTGCCACCAAGCGGCTCATGTGAACTGACTGTGAACGCAGTATGCAGACAAAAAGCAACAGCTCCAAAGAGCGCTGAACAAAAAACGCATTACACAATTGAGAAGGCAACAAAAGAATATGAAGCGAGTGACGCATACAAGCATATTCATAAGTGCAGCTACTGCGAAAAACAAAGCACGGTGTAAACCTCAAGTTTAAATTAAGTTCATAGACACGCTGCTGCTGGTGTTTGTCATGCCTACGACGAATACGATATTCGCGAGATACAAGTTTAATGAGAAGACTCATTGCCGGGTCTGAGCTAACATCGCAACATTGCACAAGATAGCACAAGCACAGCTGAGAACCTTCAATGCATGTACTACTGTAGAAAAAGTCAATGTCCAGCTAAAGGAAGACAGTGTAAAAAAAACCTGTGCATGCAGTTTGTGATGTCTCAAATAAAGAGGAAGACGAGCTGTTTATTGATGCAGTAAGAAAGGAATCGATGAATGAAACCTGTTATCTTTACAACAGTTGACAAACACTGAATGTAACTTGAACACAACACATCCTACAAATACGAACTTGATTGAAAGAAATAATGATAATCAAATCCTTGATGACAGCAACACTCATAACAGTCACAAAACAATTACATTGACAATCATGTTACGTTATTTTTAAAATGTTCCCTTTTCTTTTTCATAACTTCTTTAACACAGTACTTCTCCGCTGCAAAGCGCGGGTATTTTGCTATATATATACTGTATATATATACCCCGATCTACATACTGTCAAATAAATGAACCACAAGCCATGGTGCAACGCAAGAGGCTTCACTTCTAGTGCTGACATCCGCGGTTCGATTCCCTAGAGGGGGTGCCATGAGTGTGTACGCCTGATGAGCCCAAAATTAGGGTGAAACACGTGTCGCGTACTCTTTGCATTATTTGACAGTAAAACTATTTCAATCATTCTATGATCTGCTTCTCGCAACTGAAAGAGGGCACCGTGGCGGATGTTAGCCGACTTGCTGACCAACCACAAGCGTTACCTGGTAGGTGACCACCCATAAAATCAAATTGTGATTCAGACTACGAATGCCATGAATGTAATTACCCCAATCAACATACTGTCAAATAAACGAACCACACGCCGTGGCACAATGCAAGAGGCTTCGCCTCTAGTGCTGACATCCGAGGTTCGATTCCCGAGAGGGGGTGCAGTGAGTGTGTACGCCTGATGAGCCCAGAATTAGGGCGAAACACGTGTCGCGTACTCTTTGCATTATTTGACAGTAAAACTATTTCTATATATAATATATATATATATATCCACGCACACATACACACATATATATATATATATATACACACATACATATATATATATATATACTCAGCAAAAAAAGAAACGTCCCCTGACTTTCAACTGTTTTTACTTTCAGTAGACTTAATGTGTAAATATTTGTATGAACACTAAAAGAGTCAACACCATAAGACATAAGCTAAAAATGTTTCACAATGTGTCCCTGAATGAAGGGAGGCTCAAAATCAAAAATACCAGTCAGTATCTGGTGTGGCCACCAGCTGCTTGAAGTACTGCAGTGCATCTCCTCCTCATGGACTGGACCAGATTTGTCAGTTCTTGCTGTGAGATGTTACCCCACTCTTCCACCAAGGCACCTGCAAGTTCCTGGACATTTCTGGGGGGAATGGCCCTAGCCCTCACCTTGCGATCCAACAGGTCCCAGACGTGCTCAATGGGATTGAGATCTGGGCTCTTCGCTGGCCATGGCAGAACACTGACATTGCTGTCATGCAGAAACTCACGCACTTTTTGCCACTCCTGTCTGGTCCAGCGAAGGTGGGTTTGTGCCCATAGGCGGCGTTGTTGCTGGTGATGTCTGGTAAGGACCTGCCTTACAACAGGCCTGCAAGCCCTCAGTCCAGCCTCTCTCAGCCTATTGCGGACAGTCTGAGCACTGATGGAGGCATTGTGTGTTCCTGGTGTGACTCGGGCAGTTGTTGTGGCCATCCTGTACCTGTCACGCAGGTGTGATATTCGGATGTACCGATCCTGTGCAGGTGTTGTTACACGTGGTCTTCCACTGCGAGGATGATCAGCTGTCCTTCCTGTCTCCCTGTAGCGCTGTCTTAGGTGTCTCACAGTGTGGACATGGCAATTTACTGCCCTAGCCACATCAGCAGTCCTCATGCCTCCCTGCAGCATGCCTAATGCACGTTCACGCAGATGAGCAGGGACCCTGGGCATCTTTCTTTGGGTGTTTTTCACAGTCGGTAGACAAGTCTCTTTAGTGTCCTGCGTTTTTAGAACTGTGACCTTAAATGCTTACTTTCTGTAAGCTGTTAAGGTCTTAACGACCATTCCACAGGTGCATGTTAATTAATTGATTATGGTTAATTGAACATGCATGGAAAACATTGTTTAAACAATTTACAATGAAGATCTGTAAAGTTATTTGGATTTTTAAAACATTATTGTTGAAATACACAGTCCGGAAAAAGGGACGTTTCTTTTTTTGCTGAGTATATATACACACACATATATGTGTGTATATATGTAGATATGTGTGGATGTATGTGTATATATATATATGTATATATGTATGTGTATATATATGTATATATGTAGATATGTATGTATATATGTATATGTATATATGTATATATATGTTTATATGTGTGTGTGTATATATATGTGTGTGTGTATATATGTGTGTGTGTATGTATGTGTGTGTATATATATATATATATATATATATGTATGTATATGTATATGTATGTGTGTATATATGTAGATATATATATATATGTATATATATGTGGATGTATGTGTGTATATATATGTATATATGTATGTGTATATATGTATATATGTAGATATGTATGTATATGTATATATATGTTTATATATGTGTGTGTATGTATATATATGTGTGTGTATATATATATGTGTGTATGTATGTGTGTATATATATGTATGTGTATGTGTATGTATATGTATGTGTGCATATGTATGTGCGTATATATGTAGATATGTATATATATACTGTATATGTATGTGGATGTATGTATATATACTGTATATATGTATGTGTATATGTATATATGTGGATATGTATGTATATGTATATGTGTATATATGTTTATATGTGTGTGCGTATGTGTGTGTGTGTGTATGTATATGACAGCAACACTCATAACAGTGACAAAACAATTACATTTTCAATCATGTAACATTATTATTAAAATGTTTCCTTTTCTTTTTCATTACTTCTTTAACACACTACTTCTCCACTGTGAAGTGCGGGTATTTTGCTAGTAGTATATATAGTATATAGATAGTATATAATATATAGAACAGACAAGGAAGAAGGGGAAATTTCAACATTCAGAAGAAAAAACATTAAAGAGACAACTGTAATAGCATCTACCTGAAATAGCCTAGATTCTCTGGATTAAAACACACACACACACATACACACTCTCACAAACACACACACACACACACAAAACAGGGAAAAGGGACCTGGTTCTTCCTTTTTCTACCCCTCTCCCATTGTTTTCTTTAGATGCTAAAAAGGGATTTCATTCTCTACACTGGACCTAATTATGGCAAATATTCAGTATTATGAGTACTGGACAAGTTTTATCAATATGATCAAAAGGCTGTACCTTTTCTAGCTAATGTTTTAACTAAATATATAATTTCCATTGTTTCCAAATTAAACAAGATCCTAGGTAGAGGCTTCCCATCCTTCTCTTACCATTGACCACACATTCAAAAGTTGATGTCGATTGAGGACTATGAGATGGAAGAGATGGAGTTTCATCAATAACATAAAGAAGGTGGTGGATGTTATCCACAACATGGCAGACCAAATAAAACCAGTCTAGTGTAATGTAATTAATTTGAAGTTATCGTTTTTTATATGTTTTAATGTTTTGTCAGCACCATGACATTACACTTCAAAGAAATCCGGCAGCAGCTTGAACACTCAACAAGATCCTTTCTTTGTTTAAAAATCAGCATCACTTGAGTGAGTCATTTTTGAGAATGTGATAGCAGTGTTTAACCTCTAGAAAAGTGAGTTAGACAATGGGATTAAAAACATTGCAACACAGAAAAAGTTTGACAAGTACAGGTCATTAAGACAATAAAGGTTGCTGGGGGGTCAGTTGCACTGTGCTTTGAGCTGGGGATGATCCTATGCTGGTCTTGGCTGGTCTTTATTTACAGTAACAAGACTAACTTTGGGGATTCACACTGTTGCAGACCAGCTGCAGATCCAGACTAAGACTAAGAATAGTTGTAATGTGCTTCTTGGAGTTGGAGAAGGGGAACAAAATTGTCAGGAGGTTTAAGAAACTTAGTATTGCGAATAATGATAAAAAATGAGTCAGCCAGATCCTTACAGATACGAAAAACTACAAACATGCCATTAAAAATATGGAAATTACATTTTATATTTATATTTGGACTGAAGTATAATGTGGTAATGAATCAAATATATTTAAATTAATGCCACGGAAAAAAAAACAAGTGATGCATTGAAATATTAATATTTCTTAATATAAGAAATAAAAAAAAAATTGGATCAACATACATTTAACCATTAATACTCAGTAAAAAGACACAGAGTCAGTGTCTCTAATTAAGAAATCATTTAACTACCGGTTTCAGGCTGCACACTTTAAGATGCCACCTAGTTTCATCTAAAGCTGTATTCCTTCCAAGTGCTGGAGACGTAATCTTTGCAAGTATTCTCCTTATCTCTCACAATATGTATTACATAACGCCTTTGAAGTCTGCACTGCAATTATATATTCTTCAAAAATATTGTTCTGTCTCTGACTAGGCATTTTATTTTATTTATTTTTGACTAGGCTGGGTGCATAACGAATGACAAGTATTAACACTGTATTATGTACGTAACTGGGAAATGAACTACAGTTAAACCAGATTAAGACCCCCTCAGGCCCCAAGGTGTCACACATATATATTTACAGTAAACTCTATAAACATCACACATGAAAATAAAATGAGCTGGGGTGGTCTCCCTTGGTGATTTAAATGGGTGGTCACTGGTACATTGGTCAAAGGATGGCAATATAATGTACAATTAACAATGTATATTTGTATATATAATGTATACATATTAGGATTTGTACAACAAAATTCATGAAACACTCTTAAATTAAAAAATATATTTCCACATAAAAGGCAATCATACTAAAATCTTATGCCACATTCACAAACCATAAGTAAAACCTTGATTTTTCTTAATACCCAACGCTGGTTCATAAATACCAATCGTAAATTGTCAAAGAAGCAGAGATTAAGGTACTTTTATCATGAGTGAACAAAAGAAAAGAAATATTATTCTATAGCATTAGTAGTGGTGTCACTGGGTCAGGCAAAGTAATTGCTTGGAAAGAGGCAATGAATATGGTTAATTCAGTGCCTTCTGTAGATTGAACTGTTCCAGAAATAAAACGGAAATCGACTGATTTGAAATTAGATGCAAAGAACCACATAGCTGCTCATCGAAAAAGTACCTCCGTGATGGTACTCTCTGTTTCAGATGAGGGCATTGCATCCATTACTAGTGAGGTGTCCTTAGTGGGTATTATTCCTGAAGGAGACAGCGACATATCTCCAACTATGGAGCAGTCATCAAATGTAAATTGTAAGTGACTTGTTTCATACAGCAATAATGATGAGCTGAAACATTCATTTATTCAATATTTTTTATTATTAAAATTAACAGGGAGATTCCACTTGCCATGAAGAGACTTCATGAGAGACAGCCAACACTCCACATGCCCGGGATCCTGCATGCCAGAGAAGCAGTCAGAGAACAAATTTATCACAACCCAAAAGCACACACTTTGATTTACATATAAGCTTCACGTTGATAGAATGGAAGTGTTTTCAACTCATATATGCAAATGCATCATTGGATGGAGCTTTGATGTGTACAAGTGTGCAGCCTACTGCATTCAATGAACCTGGGTAGGTTGGCTAGTTTGTAAAACCCTCAACTAACTTCCACTTGCCTTTCCCCACCATATTAGAACTGCATATAATCCCACATTAGTATTAATATGCTGTTAAGTACTTCAGGTAGTATGTAGCTCATAGATGGCTGAGAAATCCTAGACCTATCTGCTATCTTGCAGATTTACAGGTAATGCATGGCTAAATGCACCTGAATGGGTCTGGGTAGTCTAAAATGACTAATCAGCTATACATCACTCTCTGCCAACACATAATCGCAATCCTGGAATCTACACTCTCTCCTCAGTACACCCTGAGCCAAATTATGCAGTAGTGTGAGATCACCCATTGTTGTGTTCATTCAAGTCAGGTTCAAATTGATTGCCTTTTATAGAAAAACTAGGCTGACCCGCCTTTTAAGGCGACCGACTTTTAAGTTGACCACTTCTTAAGGCAATTCAATATGTAGATCAATTTGATATTTTATACAAACTCATTAATTTGGTTATATTGCATTTGAGCGGTATTACTTTAATACTCGTAGTTTCTGTTATTTTTGTGATGAAATTTAAACTTTTTTTCTATATTGAGATCACCCTTTTGAACCCCCCTGATATTTACTATGCGGTGAGGCATTTGTACTCCATCAACATTAATTATTTCCAGAGACATAATTTTGTCTATTTTTCCAGCGCATCGCGCACAAAAGCAAGGGAACGATGGGAGCACCAGAACTCTGCTCACATCATCTCGCTTCGTACCGCAAGCTGCAAGTAGTAAGTCTGTGATAAGCGGAATACCGATACGCTTTCCACTCACAGGACGGAAGGACAATCCCGACCGCTTTTATATAGTAAGAAAGAAGAAGAAGATATCGCACAGTCTGGAGTAGAAAATCATCTTTTACCTGGAAAAACGAAACTACAAATCCCATCGTGCATTGCAAAATGGACAGGGCGTGTGTGAAACTCCGCGCCTGCGTAGCACTCACGGGACGGAAGGACATTCCCAACAGCTTTATATATAGACTAGCAAAATACCCGCGCTTCGCAGCGGAGAAGTAGTGTGTTAATGAAGTAATGAAAAAGAAAAGGAAACATTTTGAAAATAACGTAACATGATTGTCAATGTAATTGTTTTGTCACTGTTGTGAGTGATGAGTGTTGCTGTCATATATATATATATATATATACATATATATATAAATATATATATATATATATAAATATATATATATATATATAAATATAAATATATATATATATATATTTACACACACACATATAAACATATATATATACATATCTATACATATACACATATATATACACACACACATATATACATACATATATATATCTACATATATACACATACATATACATACATACATACATAAATACATACACACACATATATACACACAAATACATATATATATACATACACACACACATATATAAACATATATATACATATACATACATATCTACATATATACACACACAGCTATTTCGTATCAGTGCAATACGCTGCTTGTTAAAACGGATAACTCCCGCTCTTACGTGCAAGTCTGCGTGGATATTATGAACAATCGTATCTGTTCAAGTTCTATTTAAATTTTAAATAGAAGGAATTTTTATTTAGTCGACAGAAATATCTTTTGTAGGAATGGTAGAAACAGACAGGAATATTACTCCTGAATAAATCAACTCAAACCTTAAACAACTTATAATATTTTGCTCTCCATAAAAATATATCCTGTCTAAATTATACAAGTTAGAAATAAAGTAAACGTTAAAAGAACAAACATTCAAATTTCTTTACTCTTATGTAATTTTATATAAAAAATAAACTTAGATTTTAAATATCCCAAAAGATTTTGCTCTCCATAAAAATATATCCTGTCAAAATTATACAAATTCAAATATGAACATGCTGCATAACAAAACCTGGAAATATAAATAAAATGTGTTCCTTTCAGCAATAACAAATCAAATCATTCAGTTGTCTTTGCTCATATGTCATTTTAGAGCTGGACGCCTGGCATCTTTTTTTGGCAACAAGTTCGTTTATGTTTGGTGTGAGGTTCTGTGTTGTGGAGATTCTCAGGATGGACTGCAGGTGCTCATCAGTGAGGCGACTCCTGTGTGCTGTTTTGTTAGTCTTTATCACTGAGAAGAGCTTCTCACACAGATATGTGCTACCAAACATGCACAAGGTTCGAGCCGCATGTAGACGGACTTTTTTTGTTCTTCAAAGTCACCAAAGCGCCGTGCAAACTCAGTGCGCTCAGTTTATCAGCAAAGTGCGTATTTGGGAACACCGTAGTGACGACTTGGTTCAACATTACTTGGCAACAGGGAAAGTGGGGCAAGTTGCACTGGTGCATTTGTGTCTCCCATAAAAGCAGCTTCACTTGAAATCACTTTGTGATTGTGCACGGGTAAAAACGTCCGCTGAAGTGTCAGATTCTTATTTAATTCTTCTGCTTTCTGTATCTTCTGCATTGCATTCAGGTCTTTCAGGTTATCCTGATGTTTTGTCTCATAGTGCCGTCTTAGATTAAATTCTGTAATTACAGCCACATTAGCTCCACAAATGAGACACACGGGTTTACCGGCAATGTCAGTAAACATATACTCAGCCTCCCATCGGTTTTTAAAGTCTCTATGTTCAGAATCACCTTTTCTCTTCGGCATCGTGTGGGCTAGCTTCGCAATAACTTGCAGCATCATAAGCTAGACTTGATTAACGCGGTAAGTGTTCGGCAAGGCAGCTGAAGCGCTGGGATCTGTAGTTTATTGTGTTACCAGCACTTCATATACCCGTGCCATTAATAACAATAATACAGTATATAAAATGATCTCGCGGGCCGGATATAATTACACGCCGGGCCGGATGTGGCCCGCGGCCCTTGAGTTTGACACATATGGACTAAATAGAACTTGAAAAGATATATTTTTTCAAATGTGATCGCGCAATTCAGATAGAGTTAACGCGCACTACAGTACATCGAGCCCGCGTGCTATTGTGGTTTTGCCTGCATGCCTCAATAAGTCATCCTCCCCTCGCTCTTACTTTTTTACCGTTCATCTAATGAATACACTGAGTATGGCTTTACCAAAACAATCATTGATGGCGAATAAAGTATCCATTATTCGAGTATGTAGATCGGGGTATATATATACATATATATATACCCGCGTATCGCAGCGGAGAAGTAGTGTGTTAAAAAAGCTATGAAAAAGAAAAGGGAACATTTTAAAAATAATGTAACATGACTGTCAATATACAGTATTTGTTTTATGAGTGTTACTGAGTGTTGCTGTCATCAAGGATTTGATTATCATTATTTCTTTCAATCAGGTTCGTATTTGTAGGATGTGTTGTGTTCAAGTTACATTCCATGTTTGTCAATCGTTGTAAAGATGACAGGTTTCATTCATCGATTCGTTTCTTACTGCATCAATAAACAGCTCGTCTTCTTCTTTATCTGAGACCTGACACACTGCATGCACGGGTTTTTTTTTACACTGTCTTCCTTTAGCGGGACATTGACATTTTCCACCGTGTGCTTTGTTTCCGCAGTAGATGCATTTATGAATATGCTTGTATGTATCAGACGCTTCATATTTTTTGCTACCTTTTCAATTGTGTAATTCGGTTTTTGTTCAGCGCTCTTTGGAACTGTTGCTTTTTGTCTGTGCACTGCGTCAGTTCACGTGAGCTGCTCGGTGTACATGCATCGAAGTTTCCCAGCTGTGCTGGTGCCATGTCGTGCTATGTCCATGGCTGTATTTAATGTTACCGAAGTCCTGGCACTTAAAACTTTCTCTCGCAGTTTCGCTGAGTTTGTGCCAAACACCACCCTGACCATCTCATCTTCCTCTGCATAAGCACAGTTCTTCACCCGTGAATATTTAGTGGCAGTTTGCTATTGGATTGCTGCTGACGGGCGGCCTTATATGGGCAGGCACTAAATTACAAACGCCAGCGGCAGCCTGTCTATGAACTTAATTTAAAGTTTAGGTTTACATCGTGCTTTGTTTCCGAAGTAGCAGAACTCATGAATATGGTTGTATATGTCACTCGCTCGCTTCTTATTGTTTCGCTGCCTTCTCAATTATATAATGCATGTTTTCTTCAGCGCTTTTTGGAGGTCTTCCTGGTTTTCTATGTACTGCGTGATTACGTGGGAGGCGTGATGATGTCACACGAAACTCCACCCCCACGGCGTTCAAGCTCATCTCCATTACAGTAAATGGAGAAAAACAGCTTCCAGTTATGACCATTACGCGTAGAATTTCGAAATGAAACCTGCCCAACTTTTGTAAGGAAGCTGTAAGGAATGAACCTGCCAAATTTCAGCCTTCCACCTACACGGGAAGTTGGAGAATTAGTGATGAGTCAGTCAGTCAGTGAGTGAGTGAGTGAGTGAGTGAGTCAGTGAGGGCTTTGCCTTTTATTAGTATAGATAAACTCAGTTAGGTACAGACCTGCATGATGTGTTTACTCAAAAACAAAAGAAGACACCTATGTTGTTGAATAATCATCAAACTAATAGCTAATTTGACAAAGATTTTGTTGAAGGATGTGATATATTATAGGTTGCAATTCACATATTTATACAGCATTTTATTTTATCCATTTAAAATGTGTTTTGTGCAAATGGCATTCATATATCATACATTTTATTCATTTACACACACACTATGCTTGAGCATGTGTCAGATCCATTCGTTTTTGCCAACATACAGTCCTTACTAAAACATTGATAAATTTCCTTCTACACACGCCTTATGAACAAATTCATTCTGCTCATGTTTCTTGAATGAATCCTTTGTTTTCTCATTTTTCTACAAACCAAAAAGTCATCATTAGGGAATTTTTTGTTATATTTACAGCACTATTTAGTAACTGAGAAAAAAAGGTTAGACTACCTTGTAGCAGTGCTACTATTAGTGAGAAATGCATTTCCCAGCAGTCCCTGCAGGGGATGTTGGGGTCAAAGTAGTTTAAAAGGAGGGCAGGTGGCCAAAGGAAAAGAGGTGTGTTTTGTTGTTGTATTTTGATTCCGTTTACCTGTGAGACTGCCTTCTGTTGTTTAAGCCGTAATTAGTTTTGTGTCCTGGATTGTAATCATTGTTGGGGTCTGGAACCATCCATCCATTCTCCACCCTTGTAGTGGCTACCGGTAGGACTGTTTTTCATTCCCTTGCAGCGTACAGATCTCTGGACTCACTATCGTCATTCTTTCATTTCATCCGGTGTTGCTTCCATTGACTTTGCCGTGGGCAGGTGTTTGTGTTTATATGTTTGATGTAATATCGCTGTAGGGGTTCTGGGGCGGTATTATTGGTTTCATTTATATGATTTAATTTCATTACATTCCTTAATTATTGTTATTCCCCAGTGTGCTGTATTTTTGTCTCTGTTGTGAGTGTGTGCAGGTCAAGCCAAGGCTGGGAACATCCCTGGGATCCACTATAAAATATAAATAAATCACCTTCTTCTTGATGGTGTGAATCTTAACGGCATCTGACCACTACAACCTTTCCAACAGACAGAACAGTTTTAAATAAACAACACATCAGAAGCAAAACATTTAAAGGAACAAAGGCACCTACATAAGGACAAAAATTAGTTTGTGGTAGGGTACTTCAAAAAAGTGTTAGCCTTTTGTAACTCATCCAGCCTTAGCCCTTCAGTTTTTCCCCAAAAAGAAAACATTTTTTTTATTAACTGTTGGTTTCAAATTATAGTCTGAGAGTGCACACATACAGAAGGGACGTCTTTGGCATCCCTGCAGTTTAGAATTGCCACCAACAACACAAAACACTACCAGTTCTAAAGTATAACTAAAACAAAGAAAGTTAACAAAATTCCAAATCAAACAGAACATTTTACCTTAAATCTCAAGCACGTAATTAAATAGACTCAGATTTTGACATATCATTTTCCTCATTATACAACAAAGGTCAACTTTTTCCCTACTGAACTTTAATGTTTTTGCCAAATGATTCTCTTTCTAGATACTGGGGCTTTGTATGTCTCTTCCACCAAATAGTTATTTTTTCCTTTCTGAAATAACTTCATTTTACAGTGGCCAGAGGTTCTACCAATAAGGTGACCATTTCTCACAGTCATGCATTTCATGTCATTAAATGTATTTCTTGGCAGAGGTTAATTTTAGGCATCTAAGATGTCCAAAAGTTTACCTCCTACTATGTGGTGCAAGTGTGGATTATTTCCGTTTATTATTGTTTTAAACATTTTCTGTAAGATATTTCTGTAACTTAACATTCTATTTTTCTCTTTTTATCATTTTCAAGGTTTAGATTGTTTTCCATTTTTAATATTTTGACTCATCTAGATGCAGAAATAGATTGTTGTCATTACCTGTGATGTTATATTAAAGATTTTTTGAGATTACAGATTTTTTTAAACATTTATTAATAAATTTCAAACTGAGACAATTAATATGATACTGGTACTACAAATACATTTAAGTATATTGTAAATGAACACATAATACATTTCTACTTATATTCCAATGAAACATATTTATTGAAGTGGAGCAGAACATTAGTTGTTTAATTTTTGATATCCAACATGTCACTCAAATAATCAAGGTACAAACTCCTTCACATCTAGAAGTAAACAGCAAACCTAAGTGACAGACTGTGAGCTCTGGAATGACTTTGTTGTGTAAATGAGGCATTTACACCTTGACAGCATTTCAAATATATATTTCCTTCTTTATATCTTCTGATAACAGGCTTACTCTTCAACTGTGATCTCACATTTTTTCTCAGCACAAATATTTAGTTTTTAAAAGTGGCATATGACTTCTAAATGTAACTGACTCACTAGGTATAAAATGTATTTAAATTAGAATGTGAAAAAAACCAATATGCAGATTTTAATTGTTCAACACAAATAACATGCCATTTGAAGGTTACTCCATTATTCACTTACCTCATATTTCAAACATAGAAGTTGGTTTAATTAAAAATAGGGAAAAGTTACAATAACAACAACTTGTTCAGCCAGTTCCCTTTCATATCATTTTAAGACAAAATGTGTTTACATTTTTAAATGTTGCATTAAATGCAAATTTACCAAAATTACAAAATATAATATCTCAGTAAAACATTGAAGGTAAGATAATTGACACCAGGCTACAACTTATTTCCATTACTGCCCTGCACTGTTGGCTTCAAATCAAAATCTGAGAGTTTGAGAGTTGGACTATTGTGTGCACTGCTAAATTAGATTACTTCTATTCTGTCTCTTCACAATTCACAAATATTTAGTTACTTCTGTCTTTTTTATATAACATACACTTTATA
Source organism: Polypterus bichir lapradei (assembly GCA_026402145.1). Taxonomy (NCBI): domain Eukaryota; kingdom Metazoa; phylum Chordata; class Cladistia; order Polypteriformes; family Polypteridae; genus Polypterus; species Polypterus bichir. The sequence continues at coordinate 9,432,446 of JANRMT010062833.1, forward strand.
GTTTTAAAAAATCAGCAGTGTTACATCATTCAAGTGATGTTGAGGTAAAAACTACATACAGTCTCAGAAATGTGGCGTTTCACATCTTTACATGCAGAGCTATAAAACATTGTATGCTTTTACCGTATTCAGACAGTTTATACAAGTTTTTAAAAAAAGACTTCTTCAGTAATACAGTGGTGTGAAAAACTATTTGCCCTCTTCCTGATTTCTTATTCTTTTGCATGTTTGTCACACAAAATGTTTCTGATCATCAAACACATTTAACCATTAGTCAAATATAACACAAGTAAACACAAAATGCAGTTTTTAAATGATGGTTTTTATTATTTAGGGAGAAAAAAAATCCAAACCTACATGGCCCTGTGTGAAAAAGTAATTTCCCCCTGAACCTAATAACTGGTTGGGCCACCCTTAGCAGCAATAACTGCAATCAAGCGTTTGCGATAACTTGCAATGAGTCTTTTACAGCGCTCTGGAGGAATTTTGGCCCACTCATCTTTGCAGAATTGTTGTAATTCAGCTTTATTTGAGGGTTTTCTAGCATGAACCGCCTTTTTAAGGTCATGCCATAGCATCTCAATTGGATTCAGGTCAGGACTTTGACTAGGCCACTCCAAAGTCTTCATTTTGTTTTTCTTCAGCCATTCAGAGGTGGATTTGCTGGTGTGTTTTGGGTCATTGTCCTGTTGCAGCACCCAAGATCGCTTCAGCTTGAGTTGACGAACAGATGGCCGGACATTCTCCTTCAGGATTTTTTGGTAGACAGTAGAATTCATGGTTCCATCTATCACAGCAAGCCTTCCAGGTCCTGAAGCAGCAAAACAACCCCAGACCATCACACTACCACCACCATATTTTACTGTTGGTATGATGTTCTTTTTCTGAAATGCTGTGTTCCTTTTACGCCAGATGTAACGGGACATTTGCCTTCCAAAAAGTTCAACTTTTGTCTCATCAGTCCACAAGGTATTTTCCCAAAAGTCTTGGCAATCATTGAGATGTTTCTTAGCAAAATTCAGACGAGCCCTAATGTTCTTTTTGCTTAACAGTGGTTTGCGTCTTGGAAATCTGCCATGCAGGCCGTTTTTGCCCAGTCTCTTTCTTATGGTGGAGTCGTGAACACTGACCTTAATTAAGGCAAGTGAGGCCTGCAGTTCTTTAGACGTTGTCCTGGGGTCTTTTGTGACCTCTCGGATGAGTCATCTCTGCTCTCTTGGGGTAATTTTGGTCGGCCGGCCACTCCTGGGAAGGTTCACCACTGTTCCATGTTTTTGCCATTTGTGGATAATGGCTCTCACTGTGGTTCGCTGGAGTCCCAAAGCTTTAGAAATGGCTTTATAACCTTTACCAGACTGATAGATCTCAATTACTTCTCATTTGTTCCTGAATTTCTTTGGATCTTGGCATGATGTCTAGCTTTTGAGGTGCTTTTGGTCTACTTCTCTGTGTCAGGCAGCTCCTATTTAAGTGATTTCTTGATTGAAACAGATGTGGCAGTAATCAGGCCTGGGGGTGGCTACGGAAATTGAACTCAGGTGTGATACACCACAGTTAGGTTATTTTTTAACAAGGGGGCAATTACTTTTTCACACAGGGCCATGTAGGTTTGGATTTTTTTTCTCCCTAAATAATAAAAACCATCATTTAAAAACTGCATTTTGTGTTTACTTGTGTTATATTTGACTAATGGTTACATGTGTTTGATGATCAGAAACATTTTGTGTGACAAACATGCAAAAGAATAAGAAATCAGGAAGGGGGCAAATTGTTTTTCACACCACTGTATGCTGTAATTTACTGGTAGAGTAGGTTGTAGCACATAGATGAACTATGTGTTGCACCAATTCAAAGTTCACTTAGAACCAATATGGATAGGAGAGAAGGAAGATGAAAATGTACTCCAGTTTCCCGAATCCAAGCAGCCCAAACGTGTTCACTCCTAAAACTCTGCCAAACATTGCTTCACTTGAAAAGAAATTTTATGTGATCTTTTCCTTCTTAAATTCATGATCAAATTAAATGATTTCAAACAAGGATTAAAAATATTCCGAACAATATACTGTACATCAGGGGTCCCCAGCTCCAGTCCTGGAGGGCCACAGTGGCTGCAGGTTTTTATGCTAACCTTTTTCTTAATTAGTGACTTGTTTTTGCTCCTATTTAACTTCTTTTGAATTAATTTCATTTGACTTGCTCTTGAAGACTCAGGCCCCTTAATTGTTTCTTTTTCCTTAATTAGCAGCCAAACAATAATGAGATACAAAATGAACCAAAACATGACCAGCAAAACATGACCAACACTGTCGATCATACAATATCTGAAAATAAATAAAGGTGAATGTCTCAAGAATGCTGATCTGTTCAGGTCCCCAAAACATTTTAACAATGCTCTTAAAAAAGTAAATTAAAATTTATCAACTTTGAAAATGTATGCAATAATAGCAGCAACAAGCCATGGAATTAAAGAACAGGTTTAATTAACAACAAGAATCAGAGCCTAATTTAGAAACTGGTTGGAGTGAAATTGGTTGGAGTTTCAAGCCCTGACTTAGTTGGTCTTCATTTCTGTTTGGGTGCCATTTAAGGAAAGAAATGAAGCAATTCAGAGGAATAATGAAGAAATTCAGGGGAACAAATGTTAAAAAACAAGTCAATTAAAATTAATTCAAAAGAAGTTAATTAGCAGCAAAAACACAATCATTAATTAAGAAAACGGTTAGAATGAAAACCTTCAGCCACTGGGGCCCTCCAGGACCGGAGTTGGGGGGGAGCTGTACATAATAATGTGGCTAATTTAACACAAGTAACAACCTGCAAATGAAGTAACATATTTAGTAAACAGAAATATTACTTTTAGATTCTCATCATTATAATATTCATTTTTACTCAATCTTAACAAAATCAAATTTCAAGATTGTAAATGCATATACAGAAGGTAAATGTGAGAAATGTATCAATTATACCTGTGTTAGAATTTTAAAAGTTAATCAGTTTTCTTGTGTGATGCTGTTGTTGATGATAATTAAGATAATAATGACTGGTGTGTTATAACCATGCAGGAAGGTAAAATTGTGCACATTGTGCCACTGAATAGCATGTAATGTGAAAATCCCCACAGACCTATCACTTAATTGAAAAAGAAAGCTAGATGGCAGAACTACACAGAGCTTGTGGTTGTAAAACTCGGATTTGAATCACTGGTTCGGTGTGCACCTGGCATGTAACATAGGTGTGCTGACATGACAAGAAAAAAACAGCTACATTGCTTACTAGTTTTACAGTATGCTGAGTCTCTTTTGAGCTTATGCTTAAAAGTTGAGGTATATGTAATGCTCTTTAGGTTGAAACAGCAACACACTCAGAATAACGTTTCGAATGCTGTTTATTTTTAACCCTGTTTAACCAACTCTCCATACAGCGTGTTTTTTAAACCACACCCTTCCCTCAGGATGTCATTCGTCCCAAAAGATAGCAATCAATACCTGAACATAAAGTAATCAACAAAAGCATTATTGTACGTACAATCATATACAACAGTATAATTTGGTGCTTGCTATATCAAAGAAGTTTGAACTAAGAAAAGGGCAGTGTGGTTTATTAGTTAGTATTGCAGTAACAGCAAGGCTTCAACAAAAAAAAGTTAATAAAGTAAAAAGTGCTTTGCTTTTAGGGCGTGCTTGCTTTGACATTTAAGCTACTTGGAGTGCCTGCGGCTAACGAGTCATGGTAAGAGTGAAACAGGGAACTTGTGGTTGACTGGACTGTGCAGGATACGCTCGAGACTGTGTGGGTGTACCAAAGTTTAAGAGGCCGGTGTACTTGAGTACCTTAAGTTCATGAGCTTTTAAGGATAATGAAACTGACAAACAGCCATCTGGCCAACTGGACCAGGTTGATAGTGACCTTTTAAGGTGTAACTAAAAGGATGCAGCACAAATTCCTCTTTGTAGCACTTACTTTTTATTGCTATGATGATATGTATTTAATGAGTATTACCTTTTGCAAGATTAAGAGAATAAAGAAGATTGACTGATGCTTCCTCCTGCCTGTACCTATTTTCCTCAACGTAAAGGGAGAGCAGGACACCCAGCAGGGGTGACTGGTACAGTTTTCTTCCACATAGGAGCTTTCTCTACCTTCTCAACCTTTGTAGGTGAGCATTAAGCAACCTCAGTTCTTGAAGTTAACAATCTCAAATAAACAAAAACATAAAACTTTGCCTACATATTTAAAATATTATCCTGGAAAAAGATGGTCAAATGGTGAATCTGATAATAATAAAAAAAAACAAAAATCAGAAGTGCTGACATTCTTTCATACTTTCAAGTCAGCTTATGCAGTCTACCAAAATGGCAGGACCACACAGCCATGTTTCCCTAATGTCCAGGGGCCTCATGCATAAACAATGCATACGCACAGAAATGTTGTGTAAGAACGTTTCCACGTTCAAATCGTGATGTATAAAACCTAAACTTGGCGTAAAGCCACCCACATTTCCACGGTACCTCACACCCTGTCATATGCAAATTCTCCACTCGGTTTTGCAGACTGGCGGCACCCAGTGTCAAAGCAGTGCTACTGTTCCTGTGTGGTTTATCTTTCTTTTTCAGATACACATTCCTGCTGCGGCTTTATAAATACACTGAAATTAACCACTGTCACACAGTGTAGGGGGACGTTGTGTGGACCAAGTAAAGGTAACTCCACGCCAGGCCAGGGGAGGGCGGGGTGCACTAAACCTTCTCCTGTTATCTCTTCAGACCAGCCACGGGAAAACCTATCTGAACCAAGAACATCACTTCTGATTCCGGCGCCCAGAAGAATATCACTTCCGGTTCCGACGCCCAGAAAAACGTCACTTCCTGTTCCGGTGCCCAGAAGAATGTCACTTCCTGTTCCGGCGCCCAGGCTGATGCCAGGAAAACATCACTTCCGGTCACCCTACATCACGTCTGGTGACCCTACATCACTTCCTGTCTGACCACTTAAAACTGCCATCTTTTCCAACCTTCATCAGTTCTGTCTTGGACTCCGTACTATCAACAACTCTGTTGAAACTTAAAGAATCCTTTGCAGCTAGGAATATTATACAGGGGGCTGCCCCAAACCTTTTTTTACGTGTGTCGAGTGTGTTCCTTTTACACTACATATTATTAGTTTAATGCATCTGATTGTAATTAACCAGTAGCAATATAATGGTCCACAGAATGGTCAAACTATTCCAAATACCATAACTGCTTTAACGTTGTTACTCTCACTGCACCTTCTTCTTCTTTCAGCTGCTCCCGTTAGGGGTTGCCACAGCAGATCATCTTTTTCCATATTACTCTCGCTGCACCACTTGGAGCAGCTGATCGGAAAGAGAATTATTGGTATAAAGCATCAAGCACACGCTGCCTCAGCCATGCTTCCTATTTGAACTGCTTCTCACATGGCAAACGCTTCAAGCCTTTCCTGTACGGACCTCGCAGTTCAGAAAAAGTTTCATCCCAAGAGCTCTAAACACACTCAATCAGTCCATCAACTGATCCTTGTAGAACTGTTTGTACTTTTAAGTACAATCACCTCACTGTAAACTTGCACTACAGTTATAATATTGTACAACCTGAGCCACTTTATAAAGCGGACATTTACATATGATAATGATATCATTTTTAAAATTAAATGCAGCAAAATATATTTATTATATTATACAGATAAAACTTTAACTTCATTTAAATAATCAATCTATATAATAAAAGCCCAGCGCGGTGTCAGTGCCTGTGTCCGGGTCCGCGTTCCTTTTGGCTATATAGCCGCCCCGTAGAAAAGCCCCAGTCCGTCCCCTCTCAGAATTCCTGCTTACCCCCCTCTGTTCTTTCCCCTTTGCTTTTATTTTTCCTGTTCCCGAAAATCTTTTCAAAACAAAAGTAAAGAAATAGACAGAGTGTCTTCTCCCTTCTGCCTATTAAATAATCAATGAAATGAAATAAAAAAATCACGAAAGAAACCACAACCTACCCTTACAGCGTCCACCGCGCTTCTGGCGTTACTGCCAAACACGTGGTGTATGCAGGTTATGAGGTGTGACGCTAATTAATGCCCGTACTACAACAGATTATATTGTTGATATACTATTAACTATTTACAGGGATCAACTCTTTTGGGGAAGTTCATAACAAAAAAAAAAATTAAATTATAAATAACATGTGCATTTGAGTATTTCGAGCCCCGCGTCTGAGTCGGATGGTTCCCCTGGTCACCAATTCGTGTGTTTCACTATGCCCACTATGCCTTTCCGTCTTCAGCTACCCATGTGCACTTGTACGGAGGAGACCTTACGGAACAATACCAAAACGAAACGCAACTAAACCTGCTGCTGCGAGAGAGGACACATTACAGCGTGATCATGAAGCAAAGAGGCAAAGGCGTGACAGTTGCTCCTAAAAAACGGACACTCAACATTCACACAGATTAGCTCAACGACACATCTCTGCTGCACAACGAAAGGCAACTGAAACCCCTACAGAGAGATAAGACAGATTACGCCGTGATTGCGAAAGAAAGAGGCAAAAGTGTGCCAATGAGACACCCGACGACAGGTCCTTACGATTGCAAAACAACCGTAATAGACAAACTCCTACAGAGAGAGAGGACACATTACGCCGTGATCGCCAAAGAAAGAGGCAAAAGCGTGCCAATGAGACACCCGACGACAGGTCCTTACGATTGCAAAACAACCGTAATATACAGAAACGTACGGTCTCGCAAGAAACTCCGAGTGAACGCTCTCTAACTGACACTCACCACTCACAGACATTACCGCAACGACGCGTCTCCATGGTACATTGTTCAGGGATTGCACTTCGTCCATTTCATGAAGTTCATGTGCCGGAACACTTCTGTGGCGAAATGACTGAACAATGTCATTTTTGTGGTTCGAAAAATTTCCGTGATGACAAACCGAAAGACGGCAGATTTAATTCATGTTGTCACAAAGGGAAGGTTGTGTTACCAGCTGTGCGTACACACCCTCTCATACAACGTTTACTTTCTAATACACATCAGCATTCCCAAAACTTTAAAGATCACATACGTTCCTATAATAGCGCCTTAGCCTTTGCCTCGATGGTGGCATTGTGGTGCGATGAAGGACCCAGTTCACGACTGGCAGCCGCATTTAAACAGGGAGTCCTTCAACTGTAGTCATCCAACGCGCAGCGTAGCGCGCGCCAAGTTGCTAGTATTGTTAATAATTAAAGGACATGGTGTTGCTATGCTAGCAAGGATCTGGCACTCCGCTCACGGATTGTTCCTGCCTCGCACTGTATGTTTCAATGGGACTGGCATGAAGGATAGAATAATTAAACATGTACTACGAAGATATTTCAGTGTTCCTTAAAAGTTTTGAAGAATCGGCGTTATAAGCTTACAGAAGGCTTGACTTCTATTGCAGAGCTGATTGTGTGGAGTTCGGTTACTTGGAGAAAGAAAAGGAAGGACAGGAATTGGAGGTTAGTACATTTGAAAGAGACAGTACTGCAAGGGCAGCCTTAGGCATGTGCAAACTGTGCACCTGCACAGGGCCACCAAATCCCAGGGGCCGGCATGCCAATATATATTGAATATAAAACAGAAAGAGAAAATAAAGACACAGCTAAAAACGCAGCGGCAAATTTCGGCAAAAGTTAAACGCTTGTGTCATAAGCACGAGGCAGCTATGCAATGTCCTCAACGGACGTGGCCATCCGCCGTGCATAAGATACCATACTGACATTGGCGGGCGAAGGGGCCACCAATTCTTTCTCTGCCCAGGGCCGCCACAAGCCTAGAGCCGCCCCTGAGTACTGCTGTAATAAATTATTTCATCGAACATCGCACACAATCACTGCGCCACCGTGTTCCCATGTTTAATAACGTGCTTTAACTCTCAGTATTTTAGTTATTCAGAGAATTGTAATATCACGAATGTAATGGATTCTGTGTCCTGCCAGAGGAAGAGAAATCTGGTTTAAGAAGCACGTAGTGATTCACACAAATAGAAGAACACATACAAAACAAAGCATTTAACGTGCTACATTAATTACGATGTGATTTGAGAAACTGGTTAATTAAACGATTTTAAGATGAAGTTTATGATGTTCTACTTTAATGACAAAATAAACTACGTAATTAAAGTGGAAATTTTGAGATTGAATTTGACATTTCGTGCTTTTTCCCCCACTGTGTGCCATTTTTTTTCTCTGTACCCTAATAAGCTTTTATATGACACTCAGATGGTGGGCTACAACTCACCTTTTCACGGCGACTTTGATATCTGACAACTTCTTTTTTATTTCGGGCACTGTGCGACTTTGTGAACTTGAGCTTTCAAGTTTCTCTAACACGCTATGTCAGTTGATCAGCTTCCTTTTCTTGTTTATACCACTGTTTAAACCAACAAATACAGAAGTACATTTTTCCTTGCCTCCACTTGGAATTCGCAGAAATTCTTCCATTTTCCTTCTTGCTTTTCCCATTGTCTTTTCACAGAACACTGAGTTTAAGGGCTATTTATATTGATTTGCATATCCAAAGAGGCGTAATTCTGGGAGGAGTTGGGGTGGGACAGCAGGCACATGCACGAGCGTTACTTTTCACGCTGACCGGGATTTATGTAGTGGAAGAACGCGGAAGTTGGCGAACGCACAGATTTATGCATCTGGATTTTTCTGTGCATAAGCACATTTCGGCTTTTGTGCTTACGTCATGTTATAGTGTGAGTTTTAAGCACGGTGTTATGTATGAGGCCCCAGGAGAGGCAGATACCTTAAGATACTTGGAAACAATGGTAGAATAGCCATAGTCAAAGCAAAAAGAACGCTAAGAAAATAATAAAAAGAACAAACTCCATCATAGTAGTACAGGATGGGTCTTCCTAATCCGACATTTTAAAATTCGAAATGCTCTGAAATCTAAAACTTTTTTGAGCACAGGCATGAAACCACTTGTGCAAAATTCCACACCATGGTTATCATTTATAAAACTATGCTTAGATTTGAACATGAAAATATGCATATGCCAAAAACTGGATGGACCCTTGAAAAGCAATGACACACAATTGACGATCCAGAGGCAGGTGTACCCTGTGATGAGACAATGTTTGTTCCTTTTGAACAAACACCATAACACGTGTGTTACTGTACAAAAGTGTTGTGCAGCACCCTTAAATTGCAGATGATTTTGTGCTTTAATGAAATGTAACTGCTTATGGTGAACAAAAGTAGCTTCATTCACGCTAGATGACCTTATTGCAATGTGAGTGTAGTAAAGTGCTCCAATTATATTAGGGATATTGGATACTTCTACAAATTGATCTTTAGATGTTTGCAAAAACATGTTATGTTTTAAATATGTACACCCACAACAAATGAAAAGTGAATGTAGAACTATGTCGGTTGGTTAATAACTTTCAGTACAGAGGGCATAATAGAGTTTAGCTTAGGCTAAATTGTTCTTGACCTGTCACTCAGTTACCTAAGAAATGACAACAGTAGCAGTGGACAAAAAAACAAAAAAACGTTCTTCAGTGCAAATACGCAGCATTGGCCCTCTAACTAAAACACAGTGTATATCGCATATTCGACACTTCTGAGTTTTAATAAATTTGTCATGCGCATGCAAATATTCCATAATCTGAAAATATCCTAAATCTGAAATACTTCTGGTCCCAGGCATTTTGGATTAAGGATACTGGACATGTACTATTTTAGTGACACTCTTTATCAGTAATAGTTATTTAGTTACTTATTTTAACTATTTGTTTTAGTAATTGCATTAAGTTACTTAACACCTTTAAAGAAGCACTGTCAATGTTAAAAACATACCTAATTAGGTTGTTTTGTATTGTCTCTAGTTAAAAACACAAAATGCTAAAATTCAACATTTTACTTATTTGTTTTAATTGAATGATATGATTCAGTGCAGTACTGCCATATAATATATTGTCATATATAAAATATTGACACTTTTAGTAAAGCACTGATGCTGTCTGGTGTCTACACATGGCACAGGAAGTCAAGCCCAAAAGGTAAAGTCTGGATCTTGCTAGGGTCAAAAAATCAAAAAGCAACAAAGCCAAAATGCTAACCTCAGAATCAGAGTAACTCCATAAGTATACTTATTTGCTAATTAATACACTGACTCTGTGACTATGTCCAGAAGCTTGGCTACCAGGAGAAATGTTCTACTGCGTGGTAGGAAAGGAGCTTCACTGCAGTAAACAGTATGGCTGTAATTATTTGAAAACACACAAAATAGTACCATTCAAAATATGATCTTCCTTGTAATGATTTAAAAAAAAATGTATTTATTTTTTCTAGTCTGTAGATTGTGATTAATAATCCTGTAGCTAATTAACCAAAATTCATTGGAAATGTATTCATTTCAGTCATTTTATTATTTCACATTTTGAATTGATTTTTTCTTCTTTCTGTATATCTAAAAGTAAATATGTGGTTTAATATTTCCAGTGTCATGTACCCATCATTCTTATTATTCTCATACATTATCCTTCTTTAATATTTTGTTTTGCTGCATTCCAGATGGGCAAACTGTTTATTTTTAGATGACTTTTTCTGAAGAGTGCATTAGCATAAAATGGCCCGCAATGAGTAATGTAAATAATTTTCCCAGCAGATGCTTTCATTGAGTCACAGACAACGAAGAGTGAATTGGGGACCTTTTATCCTTAACACCGAGTTAACTGTGTGAGTATGCAGTTTCAGAAGGAAGTAAACAGATTAAGTAACTCCAAGAGTTAATAAAGAAGAATTAAACCATTGTCCAAGCAAATTGATCACTAACCTTTGATTTTTGCTCTGTCCACTTGCCCTTTCTTTTTTGTATCATAATAAGTCTCTTTCATGTTTCAGCTGTTCTTTTTTTACACCCTTTTTCTTAAACTTTCTTGCTCCAAACCATTCCATTTATTTCTATAATTACCAAATAAACCTGCTCTTATAAAGAATTAATGTTTTTCATCTGTTTTCTATAACCCGAGTGAAGTGAGCTGTGGAAGCTGAGCATTACACTTAGCAACATCCATCAAATAATATCAGTCACTTACTTTATCTTTCAAAACAAATCTTAACCATCCTCAGAAGTTCTAAGGAGATGGCAATTTGCTTCATGTCTCCGTGAATAACATTTCGTACTTTGAACATCAAGATATTTAGTCTTTTGTTCAATATTTCATGATCAATTTACAATTCAGTTAGAAAAAATACCTGGGGTTAGATTTAGCAGTCTTTAAAAGAAGTGAAAAAAAGTTTCAGTGATGGATTAAAATCTGAAATACAGAACATCAGATTTTAGACATGTACATGTTTTAACTCTGTGACCTAGGAATAGAATAAGGTTGCTTGTTGTAAAAGGTTGTTAAAGGAGGTATTTATCAGGAATGAAATCCAGCCCTAAAAATTTCAACATGATGATGAGAGTTAAAAAACATGGGTGGGGTGAAACCCATAGTACCTTGTGGGAGCTCCCATTTGCCTACATCAAACCCATCTACAGTAAACCACAGGCAAGCAAAACCCAGTTTATGGGGGTCCTAGACCTAATGCACTATGGTAAGGATGGTTTGGTGGCAAGGGAGAAAAAGGAGAAGCACTGACTGTTGTGAAGGAGAGCACATAAGGATATTAATCTGGAATACTGGGTGTTATAGGAAAATTGGAAAAAGCCTTGGAAAGGACTAGTTGAAATAGAGTAAAGTAAAAGTGAAAGGGTCATACTTTTGGAAATGCTGGTGGTGTTGTACTTATGTCACAAACATGGGCAGAGAAAGTAGACAACTGATGAATATAATATCAGTATTTGCCTTACAGGTTGGCAGAAGTAATACAGAGAAAGATGCATAATGGTACAGGTGATGTTTAGGAAGCTTTGAGGGATATGACTGTATTCATCCTGTCTCTAAGGCTGAGCCCAGACATCTTGCAAAAGAACTTCAGTGATATAACTTTTTCACTCACTGTCCAAAGCTTGTGATCAACAGTGATGACAAGAATGTAGATTAAGTAAGTTGCTTTTCGGCTCAGCTCTCTCCTTACCACAACTGTGGTACAACATCCCCATAACACTCCATTCCACCATAATCTCCTGCTCCCACTCATCTCACTCTTGAACAAGAACTCCTTCGCTTGAGGCAGTACCTCAACCATATCCTGGATTATTGACATAACTATTCAAAGTGCTGGTATGCATTGGAAAGGCATTGGAAAGGCATATACAGTTCATTTCAATTACAAATTTGGGTGATTAATTGCAATTATTTTTTTTTCTTGAATAGCAGCCCTGTTTTATATCCTTGCCCTGATCTGTGTCTCACCACAATTTTATCACAGAGGTATACAGAGAGTTCCTTGCATGTCATGGCTTGGTTTTATCCTGTCATGCACTGTGAGTTGTGGGACCTTATATACACCGGTGTGTGCTTTTCTAAATGACGTTCAATTAATTAATTTTTCCTCAGCTGGGCTCAAATCATGTTCTAGACACATCTCAACGATAATAAAAGCAAACAGGATGCACCTGACCACAATTTGGAGTGCCACTGCAAAGGGTGCATATACTAACATAAATGAGAGATTTCAGTTTTTGATTTTTAATAAATTTGCAGCCCTGTTTCAAAACATGTTTTCACTTTAATCATTTTGGGTTATTGAGTGTAGACTGATGAGCAAACATGGCAAATTTATCAGTTTTAGACACATTTCAAAGTTACCCTTCTCTCTAAAATACTTAAAAATGTAGTTCACACTCTGCTTATGTATTACCTTAAACATCACAATTTACTTGAGAAATTCCAGTCTGCCTTTCACACTGATCATAGTGCAGAAATGGCACTAAAACATATTGTAAAAGACATTATGATATCCTCTGATGATGGAAATTCCACATTAATTACATTGTTAGATTCAAGCACAACATTTTGCACCATTAACTGTTCTATTTTAGTACACAGGCACTACACTATTTTACATTGGGCTCACAGGCAATGTTCATGCCTGGTTTAGTTATACTGTATATAGTCATCATTATACATGGAGGTGAGATATGGTCTCTTGCAGACCTCAGGACTGAGACCTTGAATGTTTTCACTGCAATCTATCATTAGAAAGTGTAATGTTAATTTTCACTCATACATAGATTACACCCAGTTTTATCCTTCTTTTAGACCAAAAGACATTTATTTGATCCTGTCCTTAATTAGATGGGTTAGTGAGTTAAAGTAGTGGATGGATGAGAACTACTTCCCTCTGAAAAAACATATGACAGAATTGTTAATTACTTGAAGGAGTGATGCTGATCACAATAATACAGGGAGATTCACTTGAAAGAGGCCCAGAATATTCTGTTGTAACTCCCGTTAGCATGAAGCAATCTGAACCACAAAAATATGCTATATATGTTGACGTATGTGTAATCGATTGCAATGCTGGAAGTGGTTTCCGCTTTCTGCCAGACACATTTTGACACAGTGCTCCATGTTCCTGAACTTATCACAAAGCGTCTCGGGGGGAATACCAGCAATTTCACATTGGATGTTTTCCTTCAAATGTTCCAATAGACTTTTCCTTTTCCTGTTGCCGAAGAAGGACTCAATTTCTGCCATGCTCCTTGCCGATGTGCGACACATTGTTCCATCTTGCTGGAAGTAACCATCCAACGATCATCCAGTTGATTCTGACATCACTTAAACAAATTGGTGACCCAATAGGTTTGCACCATGAAGATACTCAATACTGTACACCACCATCCTGATGAGAAGTTGAGTGACTAAGTGAAGGGGCACGGGCAGTATGCAACCAGAAGTTGAAAACGGAGGTTAAACGTCGCGACGGCTGTTTGATGCCTCCCTCATCACTCTGACGGAAGGGCATCCTGGCTTGTTCGAAGCTCCATATACTGAGGAGCACATTGCACATTGTTTCATTCAGATTACTTCATCCTAACAAGAGTTATTACGGAATATTTGGTCCTTTTTTGAGTGTATCTCCATGTATATTTAACTCAGTTGGAATCACCATTAGTTTTATTGAATCAGCGGACAATCTAGGCATTATCTTTGACACCAGCATGGCATTTAAAGCATAAATTACAAGACTATCCAAAACATATTTTCACATTTTAAAACTGTTGGAAAATTAAGAATTTTTTTAAATATGCAGGATACTGTGAAATGATTCATGCATTAATTTCTAGAAGGACTGACTTCAGTGAGGTATTCATAGGCTACTCAGAATACTTCTTATACAGCTTTCAATTAATTCAAGATGCTGCTGCAAGAACTGTTACAAGTACTACAAAGTACAAACACATAACTACAGTTTTAAAATCCTTAGCTCCCAGTTTAGAGCAGATTTCAAAATCCTTCTTTTAACATATAATGCCTTAAATGGCCAAGGTCCTGCTTACTTATCTGAACTTATTAATTACAAACCAGAACAAACATTAAGATCCCAGAAGCAGTCTATCTGCTTATGATTAAAAGCATTAATAAAATAACAGTGGGAGGTTGAACTTTTAGTTACAGGACCCCAAGGCTGTGTGTCTTCTACTATAAGAAATGCTTCTTCAGTCTCAGCTTTTAAATCCAGGCTGAAGATGCACTACTTTAGTTTAGCATACCCTGATTGCAGCTGTAATCAGTTGTGCAAACTGCATCTCTGTTGTTAGTCATTAGTACTAAAATATAAGTAATACAATATAGATAAATTATTACTAATTCTCCCCCTCTATTCTGTCTCTTCTTGGTATCCTGATGCGGCATTTTCGATCCACTGCACTACTGCCAAGCTGTTCTCTTACCTATAGAAAAAGATATCCTATACAAAGGAACATTGGAATCATTAGATAGAAAGGTCCATCCATCAGATTGGCCGGTCCAGCACTGACTCAGCTGCAGAATGGCCAGTAGCCATAGATCTACAATTAATGAAGAGACCAATATTGTTAGTTTTCACTTATATTAATCAGTTTCTATTTTATTTCCTGTGTATTTTAACAAATTTGTATCTTTACAAGTACTAGTTCCAAATTTTGTGATTGGTATAACTTATTCTTGCATTTTGCCTTGAGAGCGGTCATGGCACTCTGCAAGAACAAATTATATTATATTATTTTGTTGTATTTCGGAGGTGGCAATGATAGATTGGCCCCCTAGTTCTGAGAAGAGGATTACTTGTCTTCTGTTTTGTTTATTGTATTTACCCTACTTTTGACAGCCATTGCTCACCCAACCTACCTGAAAGGGGTTTCTCTTTCAATTTTCCTTCTTAAGATTTCTCCCATTATTTCCCACAAGATTTTTTCAGAGTTTTTTCTTGTCTTCTTAGAGAGTCAAAGCTGTGGGGCATCAAATTAAACATGGCCTGTTAAATCTAATTGAGGTTTTCTTTGTGAGACCTCGACTATACAAAAATACATATAGTTGCTGTTATTATAAACAATGCATTGCATGAACACCCAGCCATTTAATGCAGTGTAGTAAATCCTACTAGTAACCTGGTGTGGTCTGCACATCCTGCATGCCACCAGTGATGCCACTACTAACCACTGCACCACCTCTACTGGGTTATGTCAGCAATAACATTTTATTACTTTAGGATCATACTATTTTAGACTGAAACTGAATGTTTTAGAAAATAGTTTCTTAAACTAGTGTTGGGACCCAAAATGGGTTGTGTGTTGCTGCCTTTTGGGTCATGCATGATAATGACTCCCCACTGTATTAAATGGGAAAGAGTCACATACAGTTAGTTAAGTGTCGCTTAAGCAATCAACATTACCCCACTATGGCTTGCCACTGGTAGTTAAAGCAATTAAAATTACTCTGCTATGACTGTTAGCGGTGAAGCTCCAATTGGACCCCATGGGATTGAAGGGCAGAATTGGGTGGCAAGCAATAAAGTTTAAGAAACACTATTTTAAAATACAGCAGGATATTTTTCTCTGCTTATGACACTACACTGAAAAAGTAGATTCAGAAAATGGATGTGTAGATACATTTTTAATGTATAAAATATGACTGTATAAGATTGTGACTTACACTTATTAAAAGTTATTAAAATATTACACAATACAGCATTGTCAAACCCACTAGTTCAAGGCTGTATACAAAAAAGGCAAATTTCACATATGCTGTTCCAATAGTAACCTGTAACTTTTGAGATCATGTCATAAATAAACTTTTTATATACAAAATCAATTACTTTCCCAAAATATAATTTCCTTAAAAGACAGTAAAATAATAGTTAAGGAATTGCATTATTTCTGTAAAGTGTCTTGTTATCATGCTATTATTCATGCTATCATGTCATGCTGCCAATAGCACTAGGTAAAAAAAAAAAAAGATTGAACAAGACTATTCAAACCTTTGATGCCTATCACAGCAAAATGTAAAGTGCACAATAGTCCCTTACAATAAAGAGAAGACTTTTATACTATACTAAATATATTAACTTTTGGGAAATGCTAAAAGTGTAATAGGAATTTAATTTGTTATGTTTTACATCTGTACATATTTAACAATAATTGCTAATTAAAAAGATTTATCCAAACTAGTTGTTACAATAATAGACAGTATATTTTGCAACGAAATTCAATTGTAGGAAAAATTAAGGAAAAGAGATAAAAAGAAAAACAGCAGAAGATCAAATAAACTTGAAAAAGAAACAAGAGATCAAATGAGAAATCAATACTATACATGACATTTTAAGTCTTTAACATCGTTACTACATTCTCCTTTGTGGCTTGGGTTTGATCCTAGACATTAGTATTGAACAAGGAGTCTTTTGAGTTTGATCCTAAAAGTTCATATTGAACAAGGAGCCTTTTAATATTCTACAGACCACAGCCATCAGTGTTGCACATCTAAAGGTCTTGTAAAATGCTGGCATATTATACCCTTCCTTTTTGCTCATCTGGCCATATATTTCATGACTTAGTGTTGGAGATACAAATCCTGTCACTTCTTGCCACCTCAGAGTTTGAAGAGTACCACACATGACTTTGTGACATTTTTTAAATTGTTTTTTCACCAAATTCTACTTTTGTAATGTGGGGTGGCACATAGGTGATGCTAAGTGTGTGATCTTCAAAACTAAGCAGTGTATTTTTAATGGGGCCTATTTACATCATCATAGAGCAGAGGGCTGTTCCACGAAGCGAGCTAACCTCAAAATCCAGGTTTATTTCGATAATCCCGGCTTAATTTCTCCAAATTCGGTTCCACGAACGAGGCTAACCTGAAGCCCCGCTTAATTACTATGTCAACATATGCTCTTGGACAAGCCTGCTCCATGGCAGGTTAGTTGTGAAACTTAGCTTAGCTTGATGAATATGATTGGACAAGCCATGTGATGTCACAGCACGACATTCTGCGGGGCTGGGATTATTCTGCTGCTGTTCTCTCCCTCTTTCGCACACATCGACCCTCCAATATAAAATTATTACAGATTACATGCAGGCGATTCTAATTACTTAGAAAGTATAAAATGACAAGGAGTGCATTGAAGGCTTTTACATGAATAACCATGGCGTGCCCATTTATTCATAATCCAGTTGATGAGGGAGCGAGGCTCATTCGTAGAGCTTTAAGGCAACAGGTTCCACAATTACTTCGGCCCAGGATAGATCCGTTGCATTTTGTGGATGATTATTTATACGAGCGCTATAGATTTAGTAGACACAGTATTGCATATTTGTGTCAGTTATTGAAACCTTACATTTCTAAAAACACACGTCGCTCTAAAGCCCTTACGGTTGCAAAGTCTTTGTGTATCGCTTTGCGTTATTTTGCCAGTGGTTCATTTCTGTACAGTGTGGGGGATGCTAAACATTTAAGCAAAGCTACAGTGTGCCGTGAAATCAGGAAGGTTTGCGTTGCATTAAAGTCCTTTTTAAATATATTCATTACCTTTCCTGGCCACCGAGGAATTCTTGCCATTAAGGAAACTTTCTTTGGAATTAATGGTGCTTAATCTTTAAACATCTACTCATTTACAGCACATAAATCATTACCTGATAAGTAACTGAATTTAATTTGTCAGGCTTTCCTAATGTCATTGGAGCCATTGACTGTACACACGTGAGGATAAAGGCTCCAGCAGGTCCAACAGAGCCTGATTACATAAACCGCAAATCATATCACAGTATTAATGTACAGGTAAGTACTGATAATATCTCACATTTATATACAAGAGGTGAAAGTGTAGTCGTCCAACATTAGCAATGTATGTCATTACCATTTCCTAAAATGTTTCAGATGGTATGCACTGCTGAACATCTAATTTCAAACATTGTGGCAAAATGGCCAGGATCAGTACATGATGCCAGAATTTTTCGCGAGTCTTCACTGGCTCAAAGCCTCAGACAAGGCAAGTCAACTAAAATTCACAAATATACTATAGTTTATTATACTACAGTCTAATGTGTCTACTTTCCATTATAGGAATTTTTCCTGGTGTGCTGCTTGGTGACAGAGGATACCCATGTCTACCGTTTCTTCTCACACCATATACAGATCCTGCAACACAAGCAGAAAGACATTTCAACCATGCCCATTGTAAGACAAGGGCACGCATTGAAATGACATTTGGACAGTTAAAATCCAGGTTTAACTGCCTGCGGCATCTCAGAGTTACACCAGACAGAGCGTGTGACATTGTAGTAGCCTGTGCAGTTTTGCATAATGTGGCAATACTGCAGCAGGAGCGTATGCCAATAATGACGCCGGATGAGCAATGGGAAGAGGGCCTAGCAGTGGAAGACCACATGGACGGTAGAGCTGTGAGAGATGTGTACGCAAACACATATTTTGGTTGATTCTGTTGCAAATTTCATTTATTTATTTTTTTTCCCCAACAAAGAACAATTAGAGACATTTCTTCATTTTTATTCAATCTTTCATATCCTGTTGGGGGAAGGGGGAAGCATTTACAACAGTGAACACTAAATGTAGACAATAAAGTGATGTTAACCACTTACATCTCTCTCCAATTTTTTAATTTCAAGCTTCAGTTTTTTTATTTTCAGGTGTCTATATTCGAGGTCTACTTTTCGGACTTCTATTTCCTGGATCAAATACCTCTTGTAAATAGCACGGATATCTGTCTCATTAGAAGGAAAAAATAATTATTCATTCATTCTTATTAATTACATTAAGCAGTTTATTACTTACCTTCTTCCTTTGACGGTCTTTGAGTACATGTGGGCTGTGCTGATGAGGGCTGAGAGCGTTGCCCACCTGGGTCTTCAGACTCCTGTACAGAGCAAATACTGCATGGGTTTATAAGGAAGAGACAAATGTTATTCACTGCAAGATAGTTTAAAGTTCATACGGCTAGCATTTCTGAGCAAACAGAAACAGTTTCCTCATCCTACTGTGTCGTGGATGGCCCCGCGATCTGCAAAAAGGGAACATTTGTTGGTTATATTTACCATGGCCACAATGCAATCAAATTCAACTTGTCACACACAAAGTACGACATGCAGTGGTATGCTTATTGCTGTACAATGCCTGACTACAAGTGTTAACAGTACAAGTAAAACTATTTCCATTAGAAGCGGGGCTTAACTTACAGAATAAACTTAAGTGAACAAAAACCACAATACATGACAGAATTAGCAGCAGATAAAGGCATTGGACTGGAACATTAAATATAAAACCCACAGTTATTGCAGTGTATTAAAGTATATGATTAAATACAATACTCACAACAGATTCTAATGACTGTTGTTCAGGATCCAAGAGGGTCAAGACACCATCCACTACTGTAATGCATTACAATATTTGTTTAAGACATTTAACAGAAAGCAAGGCAGAGAGGAGAAACAGAGTAAAGACCTACCATACCTTTAACATATGATTGCACATTACTAGAAGGAAGAACATCTGAGGATGTTCCTCCCTCAATCCCCTCAATAATAGGCCGTGCATAGTTCTGTGTAAGGGCCATCACCTCGGCTGGGGTACAGGCTGCTGGAGGTGGGCCCCCACCGGTTGCAGCAGCCGCAGCTCTCTTTTTGGTGGCTAAATTATACAATGCAAAAGTGGCCTTTAAATTAATTCTTTAAAAATGTAGTTCTAAATTAGATTTACTTTTTACCATTCTGAAGAATATTTTTGTATTTAATCTTCACTTGCTGCCAGGACCTTTTCGTTCCACTCATGTTGCTCCTGAAACCAAGCATTGTTAATAATTATATTAATAATTACAATTATATATCACTTTTTATCCAAGATGAACCCATATAATTAACATGCTGTCCTGTTTATCAATGTGTTAAAATAACCTTAAAGTACCTTACAACTGGTAACAAAATGCATATGTAAAAGGAAATTTTAATGACTATACATTTTGAAGGCTTGAAACTGTTCTCATTTAGTTGTTAAATAGTTTGACATCCTTAACACAAAAGTTACTAAAATCATGTTCTTACGCATTTAACTTGTCAGCTATTTTCTGCCATGCAGCCTCACGAGCTTTGATAATACAGCTCGTGTTCCCCTTTCTAGTTATTATAGCTTTGTAGTCCTCATAGGCTTGTAATAATAATTCTTGCTCCGCCTGCGAAAAAAATGCAGCTCTTTCCTTAGTTTCCATTCTTACTTATCCAGCATCGATTAACAAGGCTGCCTTTTATATCGCGCTGACGCGCACGAGCCTTGCTTATCAAGCTTGGCTTGAATTAGCGGAGATTAAATACACCTGAATTTTGTTCGTGGAACTCAATGAGCCTGAAGTGAACTGTTAGGCTAACTCAAGCGAGGCTATTACAAATAATCCTCGATTTTATAAGCTCGCTTCGTGGAACAGCCCTCAGGTAATGTTTGTCTCCAGTGGTGTAGCTCTCAATATTATTGATATGATGTAATTTATTTAGTTTACATCTATTTTAGTTGCTGTGAATCTGAATGATGAAATCTGTGAAGATTACTTAATACAAGTTATTGCCTCTAACGTGGTTCTCATTCTTTTGTTTTGGAGTACCAACCCCAGAACTTTAAATTTTCTAAAGTACCACCATGTTAAATTGTTCAATACTGTTATAAAGTAAACCTAAAGATGATATTTAAAAGTATTTAGAGAATTTTGGTGTTATGGTGTTACAGGTAGTATTGTGAATGTGTGTTTGCCTTTTAATTTTTCATATGTAGAAACTTTTTTAATTAATTATTTTTATTGTAATAATAATGTGTTTTGATATGGAATAAAAATGAGAAAACCTGAAATTTTAAATTACACAAAATATATGTTTTGGAGATAGAATATAATGGCTGTCAAGGAGGGGGATTTATAGTGTTATGTTTCAACCAGAGTTCCTCACCTGGCTGGGGCTAACATCTTTGTTCAAAGTCTTCTTTGTTAATTTTTTATTATTTAGTTTGTATTAAGTTTTATGTTGAATTGCATTTTTTATTTGTTTTTGATTTTGTTTATCTATCAATGTCTTTTATATGCATCTTCTGTTTTGTGGTGGTCCTCCAAGAGGTGAGACCATCAGCCCATCACCACCAGGATGGTCTTATAAAGATGAGAGTTTCTCACAGGCAGGTCATCTTAAATGTGCTATGGAGTAGTGAGTGTGCTTGTGTTTGACTTTTGTGATTTTTTTAAGGATTCCTGACCTTTTTCTCCTTTTTTTAGTTTCTTGTATTAGAATTTTGTTTACCTCAGATTGCCTTATTTCTTCAGGATCTTTATGGAACTTTTACCCAACCAATTTCATTAAGAATACATCTGTCATTTTATAAAGAGTCTACATGGCCCTCTATGTTACTAAACAGTGCTTCTCGATGTGATTTCTGCCTCTACTGGGCACTTTTACAACTGTTTGGGACTTACGCGCTTTAAGACTCTTGAGCAGCACAACAGCTAGTGGTATAAGTGAACCATGCATTGTCATCGAGTCTTGGTCACTCACTGTTACACTACAATCAGAGTCAATGTATGGTTCAAAGAATTGGCAGCTTACATTTGCTGAAAGCTGAAATGGAAATTGATAAAGAAGATCCACAGAAGACACAGATCTCAGTACTCGAATCAATCGAAACAGTAAATGTGCCTATCAACACTGACACCACTTAACAAATAACTAAAGTAAGTTAAACCTGTTGTCAGTTCGGAAATACCAAATGTGCCATACCAAAATATAGTGGCATTTTAACATATAGCATATACTGTATAGATCATAATATTCTCTAAAAACTATTTGCTCCTGTCAGTTAGTGAAGCATTAGTCAAAATGGGAGCAATGGATACAAATTAATCAAGCTTCGGTTACCTTACGCTCCTGTGGTCTTAAATGGCAGCAGTTTCAGCTTTTTATTTTCTCTAAGCATCAATTCTTTTGTTCAGTTTCTTTTGCTCTCTCACTGATTTTAATAGTTACTTTATATATTTGTCTAACACATGAGGAGAAATTGGACAGAGCAACCATAGCCATTTACAGTGAATGAATAGGAGGAAATTCTGAGTGCGATTTTAGGAAGAAGCCCTGTTGGCAGAGCCTTTTCAGCAGCAGATTTTGTTGCTATTCAATACAAAAGTGTTGTCCCCAGAGGGACATTTATAGTCTAAGAATGATGCCTGGACCTACAAGACTAGGGCCATAATAACATCTTTTGATTGCCTTTGGATTGTCCATTGTTATGTGCTGTATTCTGTAATTTAAACTGGAGACATTAGAAATATTCCTTAAGAAAACAGATTTGTCCTTGTTTGCTATAAGTTCACATGTCTGTCCTGCCCCTGTATTATTATAGTATTTATCTGTTCTGTTAGTTTCAAATTGGTAGTTCAAATTGCCTTCAGTGAATTTAGTAACAGAGGTTAAGTCCCATCTAGAAGGATATATAAACGTATTGAACACAAGTTACTACAGGCTGTTCAAACAAATAATTTATTAAAATTATGAGCCTACCTATGAGAGTTACCTCTCTGCTTGTTACCTTTATAATATCCAAATATAAATTAAGGTCAAAGCTGTCTTATGTAATAATGCACTTAAATTAACACTACATGACAACAAAAGATCAGAAGCAATGTCTCCATGACCAGTTAACTTTGTGAGCTGGAATGTTAAAGGTCTCAATCATGAATTAAAGAAAAAGAAAGTATTTCCTCACTTAACAGGTCTGAAAGCTAACATAGTATTTTTTTACAGAAGACCCACTTATTAAGCAAGGATTAGTTTCAGCTGGACAGAGACTGGACTGGCTAAATATTCCATTCCAGCTTTACAAAGAAAACTTGAGGCGTGGAAATTCTTATACATAGAACAATCTCATTTGTAGTATCAGATGTCATACCTGATCCTGATGGGAGATATGTGATCATCATGGGTAATTTATTGCAATCAAGTTCCAGCCTCATTGAGCCATATGTTTTGGGCATGCAACAAATTAACATTATTTTGGACCAAAATCTTTAAATGTCTTTCAGACAGCTTTGGTGTCACAATCACTCCTAATCCACTAACTGCTATTTTTGGTTGTCTTCCAGATGGGCTTAAGGTGGAGAAGGACAAACAAACTGTAATTGCCTTTAATACATTATTGGCACGTAGACTTATCTTGCTCAACTGGACGAATCCTAGCCCACCTCTTTTAAGTCAGTGGATAACTGATGTTATATATTATTTGAAATTGGAAAAAAATCAGATTCTGACTTAGAATAAGCATTTAAATTGGGTAAGCGGATTCTCTTCCTTTTTTATTTATTGTATTTATTTACTTATTTTTCCTACTATTAAAGTTTTACTCTGTTGGCCTAGTTCTCTCTCTATGATTCAAGCCTACTTTTGTAAAATTTGACTTGCTTGTATGGGAAGTTATTTGATTTTAATAATATCAATAAAATGTTTTAAAAAATCCAAATAAAAGATTAAACTTTCCTAAATCAATAATAATCCTATTTGAGTAATATGCAAGTATTATTTTATCCTTTAACATGGCACAGAACCGCTCTCTCATTTAGTGCAAAAAAGCCTTGAAGGGACAAGTTATTTCCACATACAATAAGTTAACAGTCATACAAGCATTCTCTTAAAAGTGGAATACCATTTTCTTTTTCTTTAAGTTAGCACACATTTTCTGTGACTTCATTTGAACACCAAGTACAAAAAATAATTGCCTGCTTTCATTACAAACAACATCTTATGTTTCTTTGTTTATGAATTCCCTAAGTTCCTCACACCATCTGCTTCTCAGTATGGGGTCCTAAGTAGGAAGGACAAAACACTCCACAAAACCGCTAGTTTTCTTGTGCCCTACTTTTCATCTGGTAAAGCATTCAGATAAATTTATTTATTAAAACCATATGTATAAATGTGCATTACTGAGATTAATATTCTGGCAAAATTCAAATTTGAAAAATTTTAACACAAAAGTAAATGTAATTTAGCTGTTCATACAGACAAAGCTGAAAACAATGGTATTATATTTATTGTGGATTGCTTTCTAATTAAGCTGAGCTTTTAGTTATAGGCAATATTTGGTTAATGATCTTACAAATTTAATTTCAGTGGTTTGAAAAAGCTATGTAAAGTATATGCACACATATTAATCCTCGTATCTTACTGCAAATTACTTTATTTTTTGAGAAACACTTGATTGAATGGCAATTTAAACGTACTAAAACGAGGGTGAGAAGCTTTATAACAGCAGAGTGTATGCAGTTCTCGTAACTTCAGCAGACAGAAAAAGTTCACTTTACTATACACCATGTTGTTAAAACACCAAAATATTCTTTAACAGAGAGAATGATATACCACGGAGGAAAATATGACAAGAGTAAGTGGAAATGAAATAGTAAAAGATACCTTTTAAATAAGCAGAACATTTACACAAAAAAGGACAAGTCCCAGTTACTCTTAAGCATACCTTGCTAGGGTTCTTTTCAGAATGTCTTTTATGATTAAATCCCCCATCAATGAGCTACAAAACTGTTTGTAGAAAAGAATTTCCCTCCCTAAATGTGCAGCTCACTGGTGATAGAAAGCTTGTTGTAAAGAATGCTGTGGCCAAGTTTCTAGGATCTACACAAGATGCAGCAATATGGGCAAACTGCAATGGTAAATGTTTGGCAAAAGTGTCAGAGTTTCGTGGTGTGTGGCATTTGGGAGACTAGAGGTAATTTCTGTCTCAGATCCTTGCAGCCCGCAGGGCATTGCAAGCAATCTTTGCTTCCATTAGGGAGACAGGCATCATCCCAACTGACTGGAAAATGGGACTTGTCATCCCCATCTGGAAAGGAAAGGACAATCACCTAGATTGCAGGAACTAATTGAGGGATAACACTGGTCTTAATGCCAAATAAGGCCCTAACTAGGGTTATTCTCAATAGAATCCGTGATCACCTGCTTACCTACCAGTGACCGGAGCAGTCTGGTTTTATGCCTAAAAAGTCTACCATCAGCTGCATTCTAGCAATGAGGGTTCTCATTGAGCGCAAACATGAATATCAGCAGAGTTTCTTTGCAGCTTTTGTCGATTTTTGTAAAGCGCTCGAGTTGCTGGATATCATGGGTGGTCTGTACACTGGTACTATGAGTGCTGTGCAGAGTGGAGACAGAACCTCTTATGTTTTTCCCAGTTTAGGGTTCGTCAGGGGTGTGTTCTTGCTCCTACTCCAATCAATGTTGGCATGGACTGGGCATTGGGCAGGGTAATGGGGACCAGCGGCTATGAGGCATCTGTTGGTGAAGAAAGATTCAATGATCTTGACTTTCCCGACAATGCTGTGATTTTCCTGAAGTCAATAAAGGCTATGATTAGGACTTTCAAAAGACTTAGTGAGGAGTCTGAGTGCCTGTGCTTGTGATTGTCCTTGATAAAAAAAACAAGATACAGGCCTTTAATGACCTCTTGGACACAGCCATCATCAGTGTCGATCTTGTCAAGAGGTTTACTTACCTTGGCAGTGACATTCAGGTCTCTGAGGGAGCATCAGTTATGACACTACGCTCATATGGCACAATTCTCCAAGGTTGATCCGGCATGCAGGATCCTCATTGTAGAGGACACAAGCAGCTGGACTAGGCCTAGGGGATGCCCACCTAACACCTGGCTGCTGCAGACAGATCATCACTTGGGGGGGTGGAACTTGTTCATGTGTCTGCCTAGAGGGATGCCATGTGGGATCCTCAGCTGTTTTGTTTTATGATGGGTGCAGCAACACACTGTACCAATGCATGCACCCCAACTGGGCCTGACGTGTCTCTGTTTGTTGATTCTTATGAAACAGTCATTACCTTTGGCAGAAGTGTTTGACACAATATGGACCATGCACAAGCAAGACACATCATTGAAGTGTGTTTAGATTTGTTATAATGTTACTTCTTCACTCTGGTAGTATAGTTTATTCCTGAAAAAACACCAGCACAGCTATAGTTCATCCATCCATTTTCTTCTTTTTTTTCCAGATACCAGCTAAAATACTTTTCTGGGCTATTTTTGCTCTATGCCCTTAGTAAGGGAATCCTGAACTTTTTCACATACGTCTATATTTTAGAAATTGCATATTCTCCTTATTGTTACCTTCATGGCAGTCCTCTTTTACCATACTGAAATTCGTGTACAGTCTTAATACTTTTTTACAAGTGTCACCAGCTTCATTACTTTAGTTATTTATTTATTTATTTTCTTAATGCTGCTCTGATCTGTGTCAATAGATTGGGCGTTAATTTTCTTGTGCATTTTGTACATACTTTATTTATTACAACATTTCTTATATTGATATTTGAATGCCATTATTATTTTATTGTTTAAATGCTTTTTATAGTGTTCCTGTTTTAAACTGCTGTTTTTATTCAAGGTTTAGTTTTTTTGCCTCTGGTTTTGTTTCAGTGGTGTGAGGCTTACTCTTTATACTCATCTTCTTGAAAACCATTAAGAAATAAATAAAAGAACTTGGTGAGAGAATAGCAGGAAGAGTACAAACTGTTATTTGCTATCAAGAAACTGGGACTTGGTCTTAGATAGATAGATACTTTATTAATCCCAAGGGGAAATTCACATACTCCAGCAGCAGCATACTGATAAAGAACAATATTAAATTAAAGAGTGATAACAATGAAGGTATAACAGAAAATACTTTTGTATAATATTAACGTTTACCCCCTGGGTGGAATTGAAGAGTTGCATAGTGTGGGGGAGGAACAATCTCCTCAGTCTGTCAGTGGAGCAGGACAGTGACAGCAGTCTGTTGCTGAAGCTGCTCCTCTTTCTGGAGATGATACTGTTTAGTGGATGCATTGGATTCTTCATGACTGACAGGAGCCTGCTCAGCGCCCATGGCTCTGCCACGGATGTCAAACGGTTCAGCTCCATGCCTACAATACACCATGCCTTCCTCACCAGTTTGTCTAGGCGTGAGGCATCCCTTTTCTTTATGCTGCCACCCCAGCACACCACCGCAAAGAAGAAGGTGCTTGCCACAACCATCTGATAGAACATCTGCAGCATCTTATTGCAGATGTCGAAGGACGCCAGCCTTCTAAGGAAGTATAGTCGGCTCTGTCCTTTCTTACATAGAGCATCAGTATTGGCAGTCCAGTCCAGTTTATCATCCAGCTGCACTCCCAGGTATATATAGGTCTACACCCTCTGCACAAAGTCACCTCTGATGGAGTCCATGAGGGGCCTGGGCCTCCTAAATTCCACCACCAGCTCCTTGGTTTTGCTGGTGTTCAGTTGAAGTTGGTTTGAGTCGAACCATTTAACAAAGTCCTTGATCAGGTTCTTATACTCCTCCTCCTGCCCACTCCTGATGCAGCCCACAATAGCAGTGTTGTTTGCAAACTTTTGCACGTGGCAGGACTCTGAGTTGTTTTAGAAGTCCGATGTACATAGGCTAAACAGGACCGAAGAAAGTACAGTCCCCTGTGGCGCTCCTGTGTTGCTGACCACAATGTCAGACCTGCAGTTCCTGAGACGCACATACTGAGGTCTGACTTTAAGATAGTCCACGATCCATGCTACCAGGTATGAATCTGCTCCCATCTCTGTCAGCTTGTCCCTAAGGAGCAGAGGTTGGATGGTGTTGAAGGCGCTAGAGAACTCCAGAAACATAATTCTTACAGCACTACTGCCTCTCTCCAAGTGGGAGAGGGATCGGTGTAGCATATAGATGATGGCATCCTCCGCTCCCACCTTCTCCTGGTATGTGAACTGCAGATGGTCAAGGGCATGGCAGACCTGTGGCCTCAGGTGGTGAAGCAGCAGCCATGGTCTTCATCACATGTGACGTCAGAGCGACAGGCTGGAAGTCGTTCAGCTCACTAGGACGTGATACCTTTGGGACACTAAATGCCAAGACAGTATTTTTACAGAAGACTCACTTATTAAGCAAGGACCAGTTTCGGTTTCAAAGAGAGTGGTCTGGCCAAGTTTTTCACTCTACCTATACAAAGAAAACCAGGGGTGTTGGAATGTTAATACATAGAACTATCCCATTTGCAGCGTCAGATGCAATATCTTATTCTGAAAGGCGATATGTCATGGTGAAAGGCAATTTATCTAATACTCAAATGATTTTGATTAATATGCACCTAGCATGCATGATAGAGCTTTTTTTTTTTAATGTTATTTGCATGTATCCCTAATTTGAATACTCACAAAATTATAATGGCCAGAGATTTTAATTGTGTTTTAAATCCAGACCTGGACGGCAGTAACATGTAATACTGCAAAAATAATTACACAGTTTGTAACAGATCATAACTTTATCTGACCCTTGGAAGTTCTTAAATTCTAACCTAAGAGCATTCTCCTTCTTCTCGCCCATACATCATTGTTACTCAAGAATTGATTATTTCCCTACAGACAATAATGTTTTTCCCACTATCAAATCTTGTAAATATAACGCTATCATTAACTCTGATCATGGCGCATAAATTACTGTGTTCTACACATTCATCTCGTAGATCGCATCTTAACCCCCTGTCATTAGCCAATGAAAACTGTACAGAATTCATTTCCAAGCATTTCTTGAGACAAATGCATCCTCAGTGGTCCCAGCAAGTATACTCTGGGAAAGTCTGAAATAATTTTTAAGAGGACAGTTTATTTTATATCTTTCTCACAAAAATAAACTGGAAAACAAGAAGGCGTCTGAGTTAATCAGCGAAATTACCAGAATAGATCTAGAATGCGCCAGGTCTCCAAATGCAGCACTCTATAGGAAAAGACAGGTTTTGCAATCACAGTTTAACCTCTTGACTACTAAAGGAACTGAACAGCTTATCTTTAAATAACAACATCATTATTATGAACATGGAGAAATGGCCAATAAGATCATAGTCCAACAAATCTGCAAGCAGGAATCTGTAATGCAATAACAGTAATTAATAACTCAGATGGAGATAAAATTATTTACCATAAAAAAATAACTCACACATTTAGAGAATACTGCAATACATTATATTCTACTCAGTTTAAAGAAGATAAGACACAATCTAATGAGTTTTTTTGATTCATTAGCAATATCACAGCTAGATACTCTTAGTGCTGCGGAATTGGATAAACCTCTGACACTTTCAGAATTACTAGATTCTATAAAAAGTGGGAAAGCAGCCAGCCCTGATTGCTACCCAGTGGAATTTCATAAAAAATTCTCAATTAAGTTAGCTCCACTATTATCAGCAATGCTTATACTGTTGAAGCTGAAGACAAAAAATGTACCTCAAGCTTTTCACCAAGTATTAATTACCATCTTTCCTAAGAAGAACAAGGACCTACTACAATGTGCATGATACAGACCAATCTCTCTTCTGAATAATGATGTTAAGATACTCTATAAAGTTCTAGCCAGAAGGACTGAGAAAGTGCTTCACAAGACCAAACAGAGTTTATTAAAGGCAGACACTTAACTTCTAACCTTCAATGTTTGTTTAATATAATATATTCACCCATTATATCTAACACCCCAGAGATCCTATTATCTTTAGATGCAGAAAAAGCATTTGATATGGTTGAATGGGACTACTTATTCACCACACTGCACAAATTTGGGTTCAGCCCAAACATAAGTGCATAGATCAAACTGCTTTATACTAGTCCAGAAGCCTCAGATCATATTAAAAATATTATTTCAGATAGCTTCAAACTAGAACGTGGTACACAACAAGGATGCCCCTTTCACCTGTGTTCTTTGCAATCACAATTGAACTGTTGGCTGTATATCTTTCGAAACACATCAGAGATAAAGGGGATTTTCAGAGAATAACTTGAAGAGAAAATATTACTGTATGCAGATGATATGGTACTGTATATATTAGACTCACAAACTTCTATGCCAGCAGTCCTAAAAGCATTAGCAGATTTTCAAAAGATATCATTGGGTTACACAGTGTAATGTTTTTATTCGACAGAAATTGTCGTACTAGAAGGGATGTGTGACAATGAGCATTGTCATGATGAAGATTTAAACCATTTCAACATTTTCCTCGGTTATTGATGTTGAAGGATGTCCTGATCTTTTCTCGTCTTCAACTGAGTCTGATCCATTACGAAATCGATCAAACCATTTGTAAACAGCCTTAATTTTCATTGCAGTGTCACCATAAACAATTTTAAGATCTGATGGGTTTCCTGAGCTTTTTGCAATTTGAAACAAAATTTCATGTTAATGCGTTGCTCAATATCCATTATTAACAACAAACTTGAAAAACACACTTGAACTCGACAGTGACTCACAAACGACTGACAGTATCAAACAAGTTGAAACTTGTCACAAAATAGGCTCTAGGATGGACATGTAAGAACCTGCATTGAATTGTTTTGCATTGCTCTTGGATGGTGCTCTGCATCAAGGTTCACCGTACTTTTTGATCACACCTCGTATTCTTAAAAAAACCTTCTTCAGAGTGTCTCTGGACCTCAGACTGGGTGAAAGGTTTGCTTTCTAACAGGACAATGACAGCACAGGAGTGATTTAGGCTCAACTTTCTAAATGTTCTTGAGTGGCCCAGCCAGAGCACACACTTCATCACAATCAAACATCCTTGGAAAAACCAGAAAGCATCTGTCCACTGACAGAGTATTCTGACCAGCTCTACCAGACTATTCAATAGTTTCTTTACCCTGACTGTTAGACAAACTTTTCTCTTCAAATTCAACTTAGAACTAAACCACTGCACAGCCTCAATTATGCTGTTGTCTTCCAATACAAACTACCTGTTGTCTGCAATGGTTTAAACATCTTGTGATAACACAAACTGCATGTTTACCACTTTTCTGTCTTCTGTTTCCACATGCTCAACATACTTGTGACGATGCGGGTTCTGCTCCATGCTCCCATCCGCTGTTCGGGAGCCCTTGAACCCAACACCGTCGGTAATGCTACCGATGAGCTAGACAGTGAGGCAACAACATAGCAAAGGGGATGATGTGCAAGTGCAAAGTGCTTTTATTTAAAAGAGCCAAACAAAAACAAAGTGTTCAATTAAATAGTGCAGTGGTTTTCAAAGTCTTCATCAAATAAATAATCCATTAAAAGAAATGTGGAGGTTAAAAACATACAAAAACAATCCTTTTAAACGAGGTTAAAACGTTCATCAGGAAGCAGTCTTTTCAAACACTAAAAGCCCGGTGTCTTCAGCTACCATGGCGGCTCCCCTGCTACACCCATCTGGGCTGCTCAACAGGAGAGATGCCTACCTGCAGGAACAGCTGCCCTTCACTCAGGTCCGGTAGCCCGCTGTTCCTTGGCTAGGTCGGGCTCCCAACCGGACCAAGACTTGGACAATTTTCCCAGCGGCCAAGGCGCTCACGCCAGGACTACACCAGCCCAAAGCCTCATCGATTCCCGCTCCTATTGACGGCCAGGTCGACTCCTCTACCGGTCACTCCAGCTACTTAATCACTCAGTTGGAGCGACCGCTACCTTCAGCCCCACTGAATGTTGGCCAAACACTCTCCTCGTGGGCTCTCTTCTCAGCTGCCTGCTTTCTCCCATGCAAACCTTCTCTCGCTCGCTCTTATTTATATGGATAATCCAACTTTTATGCAGCCCACCCTACACTATCTCGATAGAATTTGTTTTATGTTGTACTGTGGTCCTGGGAAACAACAATTCTTATCACTGTACTGCCCATTTATAGATGATATGACAGTAAAGGCCACTTAAACTTGAACTTCAACTTAAATGCAGGCTTTACATGCCTTCCCATTAGTTAACTCATTTATTTAGTGCACTGCTACAACAGTTACAGTTCTTTTGTCTGTATGGTCCTTCTCAACCTGCAATTGTAATAAGTGCAATTCAAAAATGAATAAATAAAATAGTAAATATTTCAAATATAGAACATCTTCAGTTTTATAAATTTTCAGTTTTTCCCCTAGCCTTGTCGTTATATCTAGTGATGACTTTATATCATATGTATATTTTTTTCTTTATATCTAAGAATGACTTTATTACATTAAATGTAGCTGATAAATACATATTTATTGGTTATTAAGTTTGAATCCTACAGTGCAGACCTGGATCTTAGGTGTTTTCCTAAACAAATTTGAAATTTGATTGAGAACTTACTGCTCTTGGGCCTCTTCTATCATCAGGCAGGCTTAATTCAACAGACATGTACATTGTATTATACAAAAGTTATTAATAGAAATTTTGTACATTCCTTGACATATGCACTATGGGCATCATTATAGGTTTTTGGCTTCAGTCTTGGAAAAAGAACAGCACAATAAAAAGAGCATCAATTGTCAGTCTGCTGATAATGCACATTGTCTTACTAAAATCATTCGGTTATCATATCTCTTTGTGGCTTCTTTATGACAGGTCATTTTTATAAATCGCTTGGCAGTAGCAATCTGTCAAGGAAGACTCAAGAGACTGTAATCAGCTATGAGATAAACACAGATATATTGTTGACTTTTTACTGGGGGACTTTGTAAGGCTTTAACTTCAGATAATTTTTTCATATTTATTAAAGGGCAAGTAATATAAAATTGCTTTTTACATGAATTTGTAGTGTTGTATAGGTGAGGAATGTGAAGGAGTGGTGGCATTGTGGGACACACCAGGATGCCACAGAACAGCAAGAAGTCCTTCTTTGGAACTACAGTAGAAAGAAAACACCAAGCTACTAATAGAAGAAATTGTGCATATGGCATTGTAGGAACTTGATAGCAGTAAGCTCTGTATGTGTACTACGTTCTGTTGAAGGGCAACAGGTGAGGGGGATGAGTGTATGAGAGATATTAGAAAGAGAATTAAAGCTTGAGTAAAAAGGTTAAATGCTTGAGTGCCTAATGTTCTCCTTTGACAGGAACATAATATTGTCAGGATACATTCTGGCAGACTGGATCCTCACCATAGTCTCTAGATGAAAGAAGTGGCCAGTCAGGAAACCTTCAGGTCATAAGTACCAGCACACAATCACAGACTGTAAAGAGGTCAAATGATGTTTCCTTTTTAAGGTAGGCAACTGAGAAAACCTGGGGCCTCATGTATAATGCCGTGCGTAGAATTCGCACTATAACATGGCGTAAGCACAAAAGCCGAAATGTGCTTACGCACAGAAAAATCCTGATGCAGGAATCTGTGCGTACTGCAACTTCCACGTTCTTCCGCTACATAAATCCCTATCAGCGTGAAAAGTAACGCTCGTGCACGCGCTTTATGTAAGCCCCAACTCCTCCCAGAATTACGCCTCTTTGAATATGCAAATCAATATAAATCGTCCTTAAGCTCAGCCTTTTGTGAAAAGACAATGGGAAAAGCACGGGGGAAAATATAAGAATTTCAGCAAATACCAAGTGGAGGCAAAGGAAAAACATACTATTTGTTTAATTAAACCGTGGTATAATCAACAAAAGGCAGTTGATCGGGTGACATAGCGTGTTGGAGAAACTTGAAAGCTCACGTTCACAAAATCGCACAGTGCCGGAAATAAAAAACAAGTCACATATCAAAGTCGCCGTGAAAAGGCGAGCTGTAGCCCACCGTCTGAGTGTCATATGAAAGCTTATTAGGGTACAGAGAAAAAAAGGCACACAGTAGGGAAAAAGCACGAAATGTCAACTTTAATCTCGAAATTTCCACTTTAATCATGTAGTTTATTTTGTCATTAAAGTAGAACATCATAAACTTCATCTTAAAATCGTTTAATTAACCAGTTTCTCAAATCACATCGTAATTAACGTAGCACGTTAAATGCTTTGTTTTGTATGTGATCTTCTATGTGCTCTATGTGTGTGAATCACTACTTGCTTCTTAAACCGACTCTCTTCCTCCAACTGCACACAGAATCCATTACATTCGTGATATTACAGCTCTCTGAATAACTAAAATACTGAGATGTATACGTGATATCATTTTCATGATGATAGGAGTTAAAGCACATTATTAAACATGGGTTTCACGGCTGCAGTGATTGTGTGCGACCTTCAATGAAATAATTTATTGCAGCAGTACTCAGGGGTGGCTCTAGGCTCATGGTGGCCCTGGGCAGAGAAAGAATCGGTGGCCCCTTCACCCGCCAATGTCAATATGGTATCTTATGCACGGTGGATGGCCACGTCCATTGCGGACACTGCATAGCCGCCTCGTGCTCATGACACAAGCATTTAACTTTTGCCAAAATTTGTCGCTGCGTTTTTAGGTGTGTTGTTATTTTGTCTCTGTTTTATATTCAATATATATTGGCGTAGCCGCCCCTGCAGTCCTTGTTTTTCTTTATGCAAGTAACCGATCGCCACACAGTCAGCTCTGTAATAGACGTTAAGCCATCTGTAAGCTTAGAGCGCCGATTCTTCAAAATGTTTAAGGAACATTGAAATATCTTTGTAGTACATGTTTAATTATTCTATCCTTTATGCCAGTCCCAGTGAAGAATATAGATTATTTAAATGAAGTTAAAGTTTTATCTGTATAATAAACATATTTTGCTACATTTAATCTTAAGAATGATATCGTCATCATACGTAAATACGCGCTTTATAAAGTGGCTCAGGTTGTGCAATATTATAACTGTAGTGCAAGTTTACAGTGGGGTGATTGTACTTATAAGTACAAACAGTTCTACAAGGAGCACTTGATTAAGTGCGTTTAAAGTTCTTGGGATGAAACTGTTTCTAAACCGCGAGGTCCGTACAGGAAAGGCTGTGAAACATTCTGCCGTGGCTGAGGTAGCGTGTGCTTGATGCTGTATACCAATAATTCTCTTTCCGATCAGCTGCTGCTGTGATTCCCACTCATATACAGTGATATAAATACTCCGAGTGGCGCAGTGAGAGTAACATGGATAAAGATGATCCGCTGTGGCAACTCTTAATGGGAGCAGCTGAAAGAAGAAGAAGAAGGTGCAGTGAGAGTAACAACGCTAAAGCAGTTATGGTATTTGGAATACTATGGCTATTCCCTGGACTATTATATTGTAACAAGTTAATTACAATCAGATGTATTACACTAATAAATAATATGCGGTTAGTTTCAGTGTATTTATAAAGCTGCGTCAGGAAAATAAGGAGTAACCACACAGAAACAGTAGCATTGCTTTGACGCTGG
The DNA here is from genome assembly GCA_026402145.1 of Polypterus bichir lapradei. Taxonomy (NCBI): domain Eukaryota; kingdom Metazoa; phylum Chordata; class Cladistia; order Polypteriformes; family Polypteridae; genus Polypterus; species Polypterus bichir. The sequence continues at coordinate 9,467,998 of JANRMT010062833.1, forward strand.
GTGCCGCCAGTCTGCAAAACCGAGTGGAGAACTTGCGTACGCCAGGGTATGAGGTACCATGGAAAAGTGCGTGGCTTTACGCCAAGTGTAGGTTTTATACATCGCGATTTGAACGTGGAAACGGGAGTACACAACATTTCTGTGCGTACGCACCGTTTATACATGAGGCCCCTGGTCTGTTAAGGAATTCTTAGCTGAGCAATGAAATTAGGATCTTTTAGGGGAAGCTGTAGTCTGATGTCCCTGCAGCTATTGTAGGACTAACGTGACCATGAAAGTGATTTCAAGACTGGGTAATTACCCCTGAAAGATGATTTTAAGGTGCCTTAGGCTATATTTAACTTTGAAGTTAGTGGAAGAGTTCAAAGTAAAGGCTCTACTATTGGGAGGGAGCACCAAGCATAAAAGTAAAGGGAGCCTGTGTGTGTGTGTGTGTGTGTGAGAGGGATTGAAAAGGCAGTGAACCTACCATTGACATTTAGGGGTCAATTCCATAGCAAGTAAGTTCAGATAGATTTTAGGATTTTTCTTTTGTCTACTTACCCTACATGTACCTTCAGGACCTTTCCCCTTTATTTGCATGTGTGAACATTGCCTGCTTCTCAGACTTTTGTCATTATTTGTGAGGCACCTTTCTCACTTCCTGTCCGGTTTTATACTTGCTGTCTTTGATTGTTCCTCATGCATTTCACTCTCAGGCTTCCTCTTTCGTCACATCAGGAAGGCCAAACTGACCAATCAGATTGCACAGAGGCACTGGACACACAGAGTATATCAAAAGCAGATGAAAAATAAAAAAATGTGTAATTTGCTGTAGGGTTTTGGAAATTTAAGGTTTTAGAACTGCTCATACATCAGATGTGGAAGTGTAGCTATGGTGTCCCAAACTAAACATGTTTCTCTGTTAAAAACTGATAAGGGTCCAGACACATAATTTTGAATACACAATGAGAAGTTTGAAAATTGAAAGTACATCTTTTTAGAAGGATTTGGAGTCGTAGTGGTCTCTACACTATCAACTTCCAGTCAGTGTTCAGAAGCCATTAAGAAGGCTAACAGAATCTTAGGTTACATACAGTAGCACAATGTGTAGAGTACAAGTCTAAGGAGGTTATGCTCAAGCTTTATAATGCACTGGTGAGGCCTCATCTGGAGTACTATGTACAGTATTGATCTCCAGGCTACAAAAAGAACATAGTGGTGCTGGAAAAAGTCCAGAGGATTCCATTGCTACAGGGGGTGGATTATGAGGAAAGATTAAAAGAGCTGAGCCTTTTCAGTTTAAGTAAAAGATGATTAAGAGGAGACATTATTGAAGTGTTTAAAATTATGAAGGGTATTACTACAGTGGATCGAGATTATTATTTTAAAATGAGTTTATTAAAAACACAAGGGCACAGTTGGAAGCTTGTTTTTCTTTACACAGAGACCCATAGACACATGGTACGAGGTAGTATTGTAGACAGTAGCATTTTAGGGACTTTCAAAACTAGACTTGATGTTATTTTAGAAAACTTAAGTGGATAGGACTGGTGAGTTTTGTTGAGCTGAATGACCTGTTCTCATCTTGATTATTATAATGTTCTAAAAGATTTTGCCGGATTTTTTTTTCATTTTATTACCAATTCTCTCTTAATCAGCTTTTTAAAGAATGTAATGATTTGAGAAGTTAAGGCAACTAGTTCAAAGTTGGAGTTTTGGAATGTGCAGTATTGGTGACTAGAATAACATTGGCCTGCTTACAGAAATATGCAAAATATACTATATAACATAATATTGGACAGAGATGTTCTCTGTAAGATTGAAGGTGGTGTTAACTTATTCTGCATGGCACCAAGCTTTTTTTGAGTTAACTTCGTAAGAGAACTTTTTCTCATCTTGATCAAAGGGAGATTGATTCTAAGATCCAATCCTAGGGATTAGCATTTTGCTATATAATCACTGAGGTAATGTCTTGTTTACCAAACTTAGAAGTAATTGAATTTTTCAGCCAGCTGACAATCAGTTGTAGCCTCTGCTAATTCCAGCCGATTTCTTCTTTTATTGTGAGCGCAAGCCAACATTTTCATATTATTCCAAAATGAATCCAGCCTGTCAGTCTGCTGTTTAATCTCAATCCTGTTTTTACACTGTCAGCTTCAATCCTGATTTAAAGTTTCACCTCTTTCAGTACTTCTCTGTGTTCGATTACACTTCCCTGCTGAAATCCCTTGTTCTTTTTGTTTAACAGTGACTTTAAATCTTTAGTATTACATGGCTTGTTTTTTATAATATTTGGCAGATTGACCAAGATTATAGAGCCTTTGTAAAATGAGATTTAACTGTATCAGACAGTTCATCAATATTCCTATATAAAAAAGACTGATCATTTAGTGCATTCAAAATAAGCATATTACAGCCTCATCAGTCCAGAGATTGGTTTACCATTTTTTTCTTGAAGACTGTCTTATATACAGGAATTAATTTGACACAATTATGATCTGATGAACCTTGTCAAGGTCTGGTTTTAGATGTATAAGCTTCTTTAATATTTTGGTCAAGCATTCTGTTGTGTTGAGTTAGGCAAGTGACATACTGATAAAACGTGGGCTGATTTCTTCAGAAAACACTCCATGGACAGTTCTTTTTAATGCCAAAATTAGGAAATCTGCAGCAGAGACAATGAACATAGGGTACAGTATACCATGCAGCACATGCCCAGCTCTATGCGTGAGACAAAGATCTAAAGCACTTGCAACACATATACAAGTGCATTGCTATGATGTCAGAAGGAAGGACCCATGGTTTTTGATATATGCACATACAAGTTCAACTGGATACTGTGCAAATAAGATTCAAACCTAATACTAAAAGTGCCAGAGAGTTAACTGAATCGTGGCTATCAAACAAAAACACCATCAACAAACACTTGGACATGAACTCAATATACAGTATGCAGGCTTAAAAAAAAGAACATTCACATATTAAATAAGACTATGACCAACACCCTCCAAACTCCACCTTATTATTGCACCCCCACCCCTTACACCCATCTACCCTGCCTTCCTCATTTGATATATATTGACTTTGATTCCTCTGTTGATGACTCCTAGTATGGGATTAGAAATAAAAAACTTTTTTAAGATACATGACTCATCGTCTCCCTTTGTGGAATCCTAACTACACTTGAATATTGACAAAGGCAAGTTTTTATAAATATGCAGTATCATAAGTGGTCTGCTATCTATGCTATTATTTTTTTACTTAGGACAAATGACAAATAAACTTAAAACTTAGCAAAGGCTAAGGCCTTTCTCTTTGCTGTTTTTTTCTTTCTGTCACAATCTGTTTATTCTTCGTTTTCACATTTACGTTTTTAAATGACAACAATACAGTTTGCCTGGGTATATGATTTTAGTTGTATTCAAACTGATTGAAAGTGTAGTCCACGAAGCGCTCTCCTCCCTCTCCATGTAGGTGGTTCTCCCTGGTTTTCAGATTCCTCCTAAGAGTGACAGAGATTAAGCTGTTAGGCCAATCGGAATGTTTTCATTATGACAAAATATGAACTGTGATAACCTTGCCACTTTACAACAACAACAACATTTATAATATAGCACATTTTCATACAAATAATGTAGCTCAAAGTGCTTTACATGATGAAGAAAAGAGAAATAAAAGACAAAGTAAGAATTAAAATAAGACAACACTAATTAACATAGAATAAGAGTAAGGTCCGATGGCCAGGGAGGACAGAAAAAAACAAAAACCTCCAGACGGCTGGAGAGAAAAAATAAAATCTGCAGGGGTTCCAGACCATGAGACCGCCCAGCCCCCATTGGGCATTCTACCTAACATAAATGAAACAGTCCTCTTTGTATTTAGGGTTCTCATGGAAGGCCTTGATGATGATGGTCATGTAGACTTCTGGCTTTTAATCCATCAATGTAGGAACATCATGGTGCTTTGATTAGGTGGTGGTGGCACAGATCACCACCACAGAAAACTGGGAAAAGAAACAGAAGAGAGAGTAGGGGTTAGTACGGATTTTAGAGCCACCATGAATAGTTATTATAATGAATTGAATATACAGAGTATCAGGATTAAATTAAGGTGAAGTTATGAGAAACCATGTTAAAGTAATGTGTTTTCAGCAGTTTTTAAAAGTGCTCCACTGTATTAGCCTGGCAAATTCCTATTGGTAGGCTAGTAGTATAAGCCAGGCACCTACTGTCAAAATCGCAATTAGAGCTGTCAATCAAAATGATTAATGACCTTTAAGACCCGCCCCATGACGTCATACCAGAAGTCCCGCCCCGATGACACAAGACCGGTAGTCCCGCCCCGTCACCCCTTGATGATGTCACGCCGGAATTTCCTGGCCCGCCCCCTCCACGTGACCCAGCCCCTCCCCTTTGGCACAGCCCTGTGGCGGTGAATTGGTCAAGGACCCACTGTCCCCACCCAAACTCCTCTTTGAACCCGCCCCCTGCACCTGATTGGTTGTCCTTTCTGTCGGGCCGTTTGATGGATGTCTGCCCCCTCGTTGAACCCACCCTGCACCTGCTTGGTTCCACAAACTGTCAACGGGCAGTTTGATGGATGTCTGCCCCCCGCTTGAACTCACCACCGCCCCCCCTCTCCCCAGGACAAGCCCGAGCATGTTACAGCCTTTACCTCAACAAGCCCAGACCACCACCGCCCCCCCTCTTCCCGGCCCCTGCCCTCTCCTTAGCACAAGCCCAAACATGCCCATGGTGTGTCCTGACCACATTGCCGCCTCGGTCCTGCACCAGTTCGAGTATGTTCTTATCTGTACCCTGCCGACCTGAAGGGCCTGCCTTGGCCCCGGTGAGGCAGCACCTGACGGTTGGCCTCCCCACACTTCCCAGTCCCCCACACTTCCCAGACCTGTTTCCGGAGGACGTGTGCTCCCTGCCGAAAGCCTAAAAAGCGAAGCATTTTGTTCTATGATTTTAATATGAACACAAAATTAAAATATCTCATCTTTGCTTCATGACTTGCGGCTCCAGGCTTTTTTCCATCTCACAGACAGAATCTTTTGTCATCTTGCCAAAGCAATAGGCACATCCAGAGAGAAAGAAATGAGGCACACCGAGACCTGCTCGCAGGGGCTGTCAGGGGGATGAGAGCAGGTCTCGGCGTGCCTCATTTCTTTCTCTCTGGATGTGCCTATTGTTGCGGCAAGATGACAAACTGTTAGATCAAAGACACGGTCTGAGTCAGTCAGTGCGATTGCCCCCTATTTCGGCTCCCCCCCCCAGGGTCAGGCCGCACTTAACCATAGGCTTCCCAACACTTCCCAGCCACTTCTGAAAGGGCGGTATAAAACAGCAAAGCATTTTGTAAAGACTCTGACTGGGAAAATGGAATCTAGGACTGAGGTCCCAGAGAAGCTTCGGATCCGCGGGGTTAAAAGATGTTTGTTGCCCGAGTTTCTTAAAGCTGAAGCAGCGAACACGGGTCGGACCAAGTCGTGTGAAACCAAGGTAGAATCAGACGGCGACAATAAGGGAAACCCAACTTTTGTTTACGCCACGCCACTCCCTTTTACCCTAAATACTCCACCTGTTAGTCACCGGATCCAGACGGATGACCAGAACTCGGCATTCGTTGAAGCTTTTAGCGCTCTCCGCATTTCAACAGCTACAGACTCTGAAATGACGGAGGTCGGCATAACATCCTCAGGGTTTCCGCCTCAGGCTTCAAAGCCTGAATCTTACCAATTTTATGACTCGGGCTGGGTGGATGGCTTTCAGGTCCACCAAGAATGTGACCCGCGTTATTTTACTGTACGACCTGATTACACTCTCTGGGCTACAGACATTGAGACCGACGCTGGATTTCAGTCTCCAGGGCCGGTGAGTTCTTACCCCGTCTTCGCTAATGGTGATCAGACGGAAACCTAGCTCCAGGACAACCTTGGGTGAACAAACAAGTTCCAGAGGAACCGATGTCGATCGGACTTTCTGAGACAGATATGGACTGCCCTGATGGTATGTTGTCTGAAACCTGGAAAAAGGCCCTGCAACTTGTTAAAGGACCGATGATGTCTCTGCTGGACATTATTGTCTACTACGACCAGAAAAAAGAATGTCAAGGCTGTGATATAAATCACCCGGGACAGTCTAGGCAGACCTGCCTCTTTGAACCTGAAATCAGATACCGACAAGGTCGTTTTCAGAAGATTCTGAAGATTTTCCGTAAGTCTTGGCTGAAACGATTGGCGGTGAAAGTTCTGGGTTATTATAATATTCTATTGCCAATTCCCAAAATAGACACAGTGGTTGAAAAGACTGTAGATAAATTTGAAAATGCCAGCTCTATTTACGATACTGTAATGCAGTCATTTTATGAAATGGATGAATACTCTTACTGTGTCACCCACCGTGTGGCAAATGAGTTTTGTAAACATAATCTTAATCATGAGGGCCATATGAATGTGTGGACTAAATATGACCTGGAATTTGATGATATGATAGGACTGGTGTGTCTTTCCGAACCTGAAACTGCAACAGTCTGAACAATTTAGAATCCTAAATAAATGTTTTCTAAGTTGTTAAGTGTTGTCAGTGTCTGTTTGATCACCAGCGATGGAGCAGGTCTTGGAAAAAACATATTATAACTCTGAGAACCTGGGGGCCTTGGGGGGTAAAGAATCCTTGAAAAGAGCTCTCTTGCATGCGGAGCACCGTATTGGGGACCAAGAGGTGTCCGACTGGTTATCGGGGCAATACACCTACACGATACATAAACCGGCCAGAATCCATTTTAAAAGGAATAAAGTGTATGTTTCCAACATAGACGGGCAATGGCAGATCGATCTGGCGGATATGGCAAACCTGGCCGAGTATAACCGAGGCTACAAGTATCTACTGACTTGTATAGATATTCTTTCTAAATATGCCTGGGTCAGAGTTCTGAAAAATAAAACGGGTAAAGAAGTAACCAGGGCTTTTCGAGATATTTTGGAGGAAGGTAGAGTTCCCGTCAAACTTCAGAACGATAGCGGTAAAGAGTTTCTCAATCGGGAATTTCAAAGCCTGCTCCATAAACACGGGATAAAGACTTCGGTGGTGGAGAGGTTCAATCGAACTCTGAAAACCAAAATGTGGCGTTATTTCAGCTCCCGGAATACCCGGACCTATCTGCCGGGGCTACAGGACTTGGTGAAATCTTATAATCTCAGCTATCACCAAGGCATAAAAATGGCCCTAGCCGAGGTGAATAGTTCCAATTCTTGGAAAGTCTTTAAAAACTTATACGGTCTAACTACACCCAAAAGAAGTGTAAAATATAAATTCAAAGTCGGAGATACGGTGAGAGTGTCGAAAGCCCGCAATCCTTTTACCAAGGGCTACGAACAAACATTTTCAGACGAGGTATTTACCATTTCTGAACTAGTCCCTAGGGATCCGCCTGTCTACAAGCTCAAAGATTATGACGGCGAAGACATTATAGGTTCCTTTTACAAAGCGGAGTTACAAAAGATTCAAGGGCCGGACGTCTTCAGGATTGAAAAGATTTTGGCAAAAAAAAATATCCGTAGAAAAAAGCATATTTTGGTGAAATGGCTCGGATGGCCCGAAAAGTTTAACAGTTGGATCCCTGAAAGCTACACGCAAGACATTAAATACTGAGAATGAAAAATAGTATGTCATTCACTGGCTGTTCACAATGGAGAGAAAAAGCTTCTACGTCGTTCTTCCCAGCAATTCTTCCTGGGATGTTTTCCCTAATAATACCATCACCAAATTTACCGTCAAATTAGCCACCCCAATCGAACAGCAGGGTCCCTGGGAAGTTGCATTGGCCGAAATTCAGTATCTGCACACCTGGAATACCCTAGATAAACCAGATAATAACTTTATTGTGGTGTCCCCGCGAATAGTTAAATTTTATACTATTCCAGCGGGTTATTACTCTAGCCTCGAGAAAGTAACCTCGAAGATGAATGAAGCGTTGGTGAAAGAACCCAAAGCCATCCAGGGCGGCTCAGCCAACACTCCAATACCTGAAAACACCATGAGATTCCGCTATTGCGCTATCGAGCGAAGATTTTACATTGTAAGCACCGTGAAGGATGAATCTTTGCATGTTAAGGGGCAGTTGGGGAGGCTTTTAGGAGCTCATGCGGACATGAACATAGGTCTGGTGAATGAAGCTCCTTACCCCGCGGATATCAGAGCGGGGTTTTATACCTTGTACGTCTACAGCGACATTGTGTCTCACAAAAGAGTCTCCTGAAAACTGCTTTTCCCTCTGTTTGTGAAAAAGCACCCTTGGTTTTAGTAGCATTCAGGGTCAAATGGAATGCAAGTTTGAACTGTGATTCCAAGAGTCAACAAGTGTCTGTAAACGTCTTGAATACGAGTCAAAGGACCAGGGTTTGTGCAGGGATCACGGTCAAGGGCAGAGTTAAGCCAGACATTATTATTCCAAAATGAAACATTGACTCACCCCTATCACAAAGATAAGATAGTAAAAACTAAAATTTACAAATACTAAGTCACAGAGGAGATTAAAAAACATCTTAAGACCGGATCAACAAGGGATCACCCCAAGCTCACCACACACTACAATAGAACCTACGTGTTCTGCGGTATATTATCAGCTAAACTGTCATCTATGTAGGCAGTTCCACGGGATTGCAAAGAGTTGGGGAAAACATTAATTAACATCTGCTAGTATGAGGCTAATTAACATTAGCCAGTTATTGTTAGAACCTTATCTGGCACTAAAAGTGAGACTTGTGTTCCTCCTGATTCAGGAAGAACATTAAATATTGGAGTTTAGAATATGAACTAGACGGGTAGTCTTGATGGTAAGGACATTTTGTGCCAAAATAATTAAATAAAGTTAATTATGAAGTAAATAACCACATGAAAAAGTGGAGTGATTACAATTTGAAAAAACTGCTGTGATGTATAAAAAAAATTGATAGGTGACAAAACCAGCATGAAAAGAAACCTTTTGAAATAAATAATAAGCTTTTTTGACATGTGCAGTCTGGAATACTCTGAATGTGTCTTAAAGAGTTCATTTTTAAATAAAACTTAAAAGGCAAATTAAAAATATTAAACCTGAATAAAACACAGAAGTACCATTTAATGATATCAATTAGTGTTAAGTATTATCAAGCACCGAGAAGTATTTATAAGGTTTATTTAATTTAGTTATAAACAAAATGATTGTTGGCATTTTGCTTTGAAATTAACAATAGTTTGATAGAGCTTTAAGAATTAGAATGCAAGACAAACCTCTACACTCTATAACAAATGTTGCTGATCCAATAGGAGTATCTCGGATCTCTGTTTTATTTTAACCTTTTGACAAGAAGCCCCTGATCAGAGAAATATACCACCTATATTGAAAATGAATAGTGCCAACATGCTAACTAAATAGATATAATCTAAGATATTTTAGAACGTGGCCCTGGCCGCTACCCCCATGATTCTGACCAACTAAAGGGTCTGCACTTAATTGTCCAAATTCCTGCGGGTGCTATGGATCTTGTAATGGAGACTGCAAAAGATTCTATAATCTTTACTCTGTAATGGTCCATATGATGGAGATCTAGCGCCTGTGTCCGCAGTGTTAACCAGTCATAGGACATGATGTTCAAAATTCACCTAGGGTTTTTCAAAAGAGACAGGACAAGTGCGGCGTGTGTTCTGTGTTCTCTTTTCTGTATTAACTATTCACAGTGATCATGTTCCCGAGACCTTAGGTTTTTTATGCCGAAGTACCTTTCACAGACCCGAATAAGAGACATCCATCAAAATGCTCTTGACGGTTTCCTTAACCAATCAGGCCGTTGGAGCGGGAGTCCCTTTTCAAAGAGTACAAAAAACTTTTTCAACGACATGTTTAGAACGGTAACAATCAGCATCTCTCCAGCTATGTTCCTGATCAGCCACTTTTTCAACGACCCAACATCCTCAATGGTGAAAGAAATTAGGGTTTAAAAATCAAATAGTCATTTATTGGTCATTTTCAAAAACAATATTAAAATTCAGAGAGGTTTTACTAACCACTTCAAAACATTACAACTAAACAGCGTGATTAAAAGCCGACAAAAAACATGTGATCTCACCAGACATTCAGTTCAGACATTTCATCTGATTTTCCAGGTCGTATACCCGTAAAACCCCTAAGGTCCATTAGCCCTATCAGGTCCAGAAAATGACTTTTAGAGAAAGCCTCGGCTATTTCATGTATTTTTTGAGTAAGAGTCAGCGTCCGTGTGATGAAAGGCTTGGACGATCGACTCCTGAATAGAATGTTCATTTTTCAGGTTGTTGACAGCATATTGTACAAATGTGATGAAAAGGCAGAAAGATGTGGAAGCAGCCCAGAGTCTTGATAACCGGGCTCCTGAGCCACGGTTTGTGGAAAACACACAGCAGCTGCTGCTCAACCGATCAGTCTCAAACAGACCCGTAGGCCGTGTCTGGCTGGGTCGTTCTGGTCAACATCCCTGTCCCGGTACTTTTTAGGTGCCGATCCGCTATTCTATCCAACACTTGCCCAGCTTCAGAGCCTTTCGAAATGTTTCACCCTGGGTCAATCAGTTTGTTCAAGGGCCATGTCCGCATAATCCCATCCTTGGGTGATATGTTCCAAACGGCCGGAGCCTCTACCGGGTCGTCCATGGCCTCTTCTTGTTGCACGGCCTGAATGGCTATCTCCTCAGGCCCTGTTAGGAATCCTGGAACATCATTAGCAGGTACAAAAATGTCAGTTACTGCGCGGTTCTCCAGGAAACTATCCGACCAATATAGATCACCAGGGTCAGGTACCTGAGGCTCAGGCCCCTAGATCTGGTCAGTTGAAGTCATAAGAAGGTCCGGCCGAGAAGGCCGGTCTGCAGGCTAGCTGTTAGGCGCAGAGTACTCGGAGTCGGGCAAGATAGCCTCAAGTCAAAACAGGCCGTCGTAGGGGGCCGTCTGGTCTGTAGACCCTCGTGGCTGATCAGGAACATAGCCGGAGAGATGCTGATTGTTAACCGTTCAAAACACGTCGTTGAAAAAGTTTTTTATACTCTTTAAAAAGAGGCTCCCGCTCCAATGGCCTGATTGGTTAAGGAAACTGTCAAGAGCATTTTGATGGATGTCTCTTATTCGGGTCTGTGAAAGGTACTTCAGCATAAAAAACCTAAGGTCTCGGGAACATGATCACTGTGAATAGTTAATACAGAAAAGAGAATACAGAACACACGCCAAACTCATCCTGTCTCTTTTGAAAAACCCTAAGTGAATTTTGAACATCATGTCCCATGACTGGTTAACACTGTGGACACAGGTGCTAGATCTCCGTCATATGGACCATTACAGAGTAAAGATTATAGAATCGTTTGCAGTCTCCATTACAAGATCATTACATAGCACCAGAATAATGGGAGTAGCAGCCAGGGCCACATTCTAAAATATCTTAGATTATATCTATTTAGTTAGCTTGTCGGCACTATTCATTTTCAATATAGGTGGTGTATTTCCCTGACCAGGGGCTTCTTGTCAAAAGGTTAAAATAAAACAGAGATCCAAAATACTCCTATTGGATCAGCAACATTTGTTATAGAGTATAGAGGTTTGTCTTGCATTCTAATTCTTAAAGCTCTATCAAACTATTGTTAATTTCAAAGGAAAATGCCAACAATCATTTTGTTTGTAACTAAATTAAATAAACCTTATAAATAGATCTCGGTGCTTGATAATACTTAACACTAATTGATTTCATTAAATGATACTTCTGTGTTTAATTCAGGTTTAATATTTTTAATTTGCCTTTTTAAGTTTTATTTAAAAATGAACTCTTTAAGACACATTCAGAGTACTCCAGACTGCGAATGTCAAAAAAGCTTATTATTTATTTCAAAAGGTTTCTTTTCATGCTGGTTTTGTCACCTATCAATGTTTTTTATACATCACGGCAGTTTTTTCAAATTGTAATCACTCCACTTTTTCATGTGGTTATTTACTTCATAATTAACTTTATTTAATTATTTTGGCACAAAATGTCCTTACCATCAAGACTACCCGTCTAGTTCATATTCTAAACTCCAATATTTAATGTTCTTCCTGAATCAGGATGAACACAAGTCTCACTTTTAGTGCCAGATAAGGTTCTAACAATAACCGGCCTCATACTAGCAGATGTTAATTAATGTTTTCCCCAACTCTTTGCAATCCCGTGGAACTGCCTACATAGATGACAGTTTAGCTGATAATATACCGCAGAACACGTAGGTTCTGTTGTAGTGTGTGGTGAGCTTGGGGTGATCCCATGTTGATCCGGTCTTGAGATGTTTTTTAATCTCCTGTGTGACTTAGTATTTGTAAATTTTAGCTTTTACTATCTTATCTTTGTGACAGGGGCGAGTCAATGTTTCATTTTGGAATAATAATGTCTGGCTTAACTCTGCCCTTGACCGTGATCCCTGCACAAACCCTGGTCCTTTGACTCATATTCAAGACGTTTGCAGACACTTGTTGACTCTTGGAATCACAGTTCAAACTTGCATCCACTTGACCCTGAATGCTACTAAAACCAAGGGTGCTTTTTCACAAACAGAGGGAAAAGCAGTTTTCAATGATAGCTGTCCTATGTACCCTGGACTACCTAAAAGAAAGAATAAAACCTCACAGTTTTAGTAAAATTTTAATCCTTGTGCTGACGCATATAATAGATATGATGTAACTATTCACTAAAACATTTTCCATCCTGATTGGCCTAACGTGTCCAAAATAAGCCTAATCATCATCAGCCCTGTAGTGTACAGGTTCCTATAACCTACTATAACCAATCTTATTTTCAGGGGTTCATAACTGATGTAAAATGGAAGGCTATTACCAAGCATTCACGGAATTTCTAAAACGTTGTATTATACAAAGCCCCATGAGTACCAAAGCATTTATAACCTGTTGATAAAAATGCTGTTTTAAATTAAAGCCTAAACAAGATAACTGTTTTCTAATCATCTTATAAAATGTTTAGTAAATAAAGAGAGACTAAATACAATTTATAACAAAAATGGAACACCGATGGATGGCTGAATATAAAGGGAATCTAACTTAGCTTGAAATGCCTTGCAAATAATGAAATATGAAATATTTTACAAATAAAACCCTACAACAGTGGTTTTCAAACTGTGGGCTGACACCACTAGGGGGTGCAAAGTAACAAAAAGGGAACTCGAAGATGTGAAAAAAAGAAAACAAGAATCGAAAATATGAAAAATACATCTATTGAACCCAAAACAAATTAACTTAAACTACATTCTGATACAGAAAAATAAATATAGAGATAGATAAATGTCAATAAAAGTTAAGTAGGTATAATAAAATATGCAAATAAAGTGTCATGAGAATAAAATCTGATTTATTTATGTATTTTATTTTTTCATGATTAGCAGGCCAAAGATTTGGCCATTTGAGAAAAAATAATTGTACAATTGTGTTGTAAGCAGAATCTGAATGACTTGGGCTGGCAAGAAAAGATATATGATAGAAGATATCTGATGTCTGCAGTTCCTTTAGGGACTTTATACTGGCTATTATCATTTAAAATGAGTACAGAAATTAAGTTATATGCTATGTTTGGGGTGGATGTGATCAGAAAGGCAGTGATGATTCCAAAGATCAGTCAAGAAAACTGTTGGAAAAATGGGCAGAACTCTTTTGGAAACAAGGATTTTTCCTATAATGTTTTAAAATCGGAACTTTTCAAAGATGCTTTTAGATGCTTTATTTTCTACAGATGCTTTATTTTCATGTTAAAGCAACTGGTCATTTTACTTGGCTACTGAACATGTATTTTTGGTCACTAACGCTTTAGTGTTTCATTAAGAATTACCTGAATATTTGATCATTAGTTTAAGCAGAAAGAGTAATTAGCTCTGCTATTTTGTGAGCTATACAAGCATGCTGAGCTGTTGTCTCCCATTTATGAGGTCACTAACATGAGCTAAAGCTGCTGATTTTAAAAACATGATTTTAGTTCGATGAACTTCAGATATGCAGAAAAGCGCTACTTACACCCCCTGCCTTTAGTTAAACCAGCACACCTCACTATAGCCTCCTGTGCTTTCTTATAAATCTCTGTTTAAATGCACAAGTGTATTTACAGAGTTTTCCTTTGTCAAAAAGCTCCTAGGTGATAGAAATGAGCTAAGCAAAAAATTAAAAATCACTGACCGCAGCAAATCCTAAAACACGTGGAATCTGTCTCTTGTGTGGTGTGGGGTTACTTTTAAAAATAACTTCATTATATTACTCACACGTATAAAATCACCCGGATTTTGGGTTACTATTCTGTATTAAAATAATTACATTTAGCTAAATGAATGAAAACACCGTTACAGTAAGTTCCTGGAGTCTGTCTCTAACCGGTTGTCCAAATGAGAGTTAATAAAGTGTAACAAGAATGAGACATGGACAGATAAAGGTTTGGGGCAGCCACCCATGTAATGTGGTATCCTGGCTGCAAAAGTCGTTCGAGCAAAATAAACAGCACTGAAGTGCATACAACTGAGTCCAAAACAAGACTGAGGAAAAAGGGAAAAGGGGCAGGTTTTAAAGGGGGAGACAGGAAGTGAGGTCATATGGATCAAGCACGTGGTCTTCCACCATTGGATCATAGCCGGACGTGACATCAGGGGGACTGGAGCTGGTGTGGCCGACTTCCATTGGCTTGGTCCTGGAAGTGATGTCAGGAGAGCCAGGTGGAATCCCCCGGGAATGGTCTACAGGCAAGGGAGAAAAAGAGTCAGTGCACTCTGCCACACCCCGGCATGCCTCTGAACTGCCTTCACCCAAGCCCTTTAGCTGCCTCCCATGCGCACGTGTGTGACAAAAGCAAAAATGTTTCATTATCTTAACCTTTTAAAAACATGCGGCTCCGTACAGAGAGAGGCCATTTCAAAAGAGTAGGCATTTCACAAGCGGTTCCCTTCTGCAAGTAGTTCAGAATACTTTTATTATGTCAGAGTTAATGCACCACCGGCCTGCGCTTTAAATCCACTCCTGAATATTCTCAGAGGAGAGGCCCCGTTTGAATTTTCAGACACCAAGACAAAAACTACTTGATTGGATTACCCGTTTCGGTATGAAAAACTTCTATTGTTTGCTTCAGTCCTATGAATTTGTACATTAATCGTCGTACACGTAGATAGAAAAAAATGCCGCATCTTATATTATACGCACGCACAAGTGCGCTCACGCGACTACACACAAGCGCACTCACGCACGCACTTGAGAATCAACTTGAAAATATAAATATTAAGGATTCAGCCATCCGTTTTTTAAAAACATACTCGTTTGGCGCCTATAATAATCATGAATAGTCTGCATGAAGAATAATTACATTTCATTTAATCCTATACAAGGATAAGAGAAATAATTTTTCTAAGAAGTTCATATAGACGCTGGGGGCTATGTGCTTTGGAAACAGTTGAAAAATGACCGACGTATTCGTGGCTTGCCAAAGGGTGTTTTAAAGGCCTCTAGTTAAACCAGCACACTTCACTATAGCCTCCTGTGCTTTCTTATAAATCTCCGTTTAAATGCACAAGTCTATTTACAAAGTTTTCCTTTGTCAACAGGCTCCTATGTGATAGAAATGAGCTAAGCAAAAAATTAAAAATCACTGACCACAGCAAATCCAAAAACACACATGGAATCTGTCTCTCTTGAGCGGTGTGGTGTTACTTTTAAAAATTATACTTACAAAATGAGTAACCAAACATGTTATATAGTGTAAGGGATGGCAGGCATGGGCTGGCATCTCGACATGTACAGGACGTGGTTCATTAGCCTGGGTGCAAGCCCCTATTAAACCTGAGGCTGCGGAAGGAATAGAGAACTTGATCACAGAGCTTTTACAGGCAGGAGTGTTAAAAGAGAGACACAAAGCATTTGTAACACAAGACTGCTCCATGTCTTTAAAGGTGATAAATCAAAGTGGAGGTTTGTACATGTCCTAACCCCCCAAAACATTCCTGAGACTACCAGCCAGCGGGCTTGCTGGGCCTCACCCAGCGGGGGATGGATGCTCGAAACGGACGGGCTCAGTTGTTTGCAAGCGAACTCACAGAGTCCTTCCATACCTGACTTTACTTTCTGTGTGTAGAGAGAGAGCAGCGCCTGCTCGCATGGGCTGTCGGCTGAAAGCTGACTGGTATCTACCACTTGGTCTTTCTCTCTGAGAAACTGCTATTTGAGGATTTTCTGTGAGATGGAAAAGCTTGAATCACCTGCTGCTGGAGGATTTTCTGTGAGATGGAAGATACATGTATTTGATTATTTAAAATGTGGGGTGAGTTTGAATCCATGAAAATAAGCCCTAAGGTTAAGCTCTGTATATATGTGAACATTTTTGGTATCAGCCACCACTTTACGCAGCTGAAGTGTGAAATCGGCCCCTGCTGGAACCATCACCCCCTCCCTGAGCCATGCAGGCCGCTTGCTTCCACAAGATGTTTCCTTAGGGCCAGCTGAAGATACCTGTATTTAAAATGTGGGGTGAGTTTGAATAGAAAAAGGGCTTGTTTTAGATCGATTTTTATACAAATCTCTGAGAGAGAGAGAGAGACAGAGCACACAGGCCTGCTTGCAAGGGGTCTGCTAAAAGCTGGAGCTGCTTGATTTCTTTCTGTGAGATGGGAAGCTTGAATCACCGCTAAGGCTGTTTTTACTGCAGATTCTGTCTGTGAGATGGAAAAAAGCCTGGAGCCGCAAGTCATAAAGCAAACATGAGATATTTTAATTTCGTGTTCTTATTCAAATCATAGCTAGAACAAAATGCTTCACTTTTTATACCGCCCTTTCAGAACAGGCAGGGAAGTTTCGGGGACTGGGAAGTGTGGGGAGGCCAAACGTCAGGTGCTGCCTCACCGGGGCCGAGGCAGGCCCTTCAAGCCGGCAGGGTACGGAGAGGAAAATACTCGGACTGGTGCAGGGCCAAGGCGGCAATCTGCCTGGACTGGTCAGGACATGCCATGGGCATGTTTGGGCTTGTGCTAGGGAGAGGGTGGGGGCCGAGGCAGACCCCAGGCATGTCTGGGCTTGTCGAGACAAAGGCTGTAACATGCCCAGGCTTGTCCTGGGGGGGAGGGGGTGGTGGTGAGTTCAATGAGGGGGCAGACATCCATCAAACTGCCCTTGACAGTTTATTGAACCAATCAGGTGCAAGGGGCGGGTTCAAGGAGGAGTCTGGGCGGGGACAGGGGGCCCTTGACCAATCTGCCGCCAGGGGGAGGGGCCGGGTCATGTGGATGGGCAGGCCAGGGAAATTCCGGTGTGATGTCATAGGGGCGGGGCTTAAAGGTCATTAATCATTTTGATTGACAGCTCTAATTGCGATGTTGACAGTAGGTGCCTGGCTTATACTACTCAGGCTATTCCAGATTTTAGGTGCATAACAGCAGAAGGCCGCCTCACCACTTCTTTTAAGTTTAGCTCTTGGAATTCTAAGCAGACACTCATTTGAGGATCTAAGGTTATGATTTGGAATATAAGGTGTCAGACATTCTGATATATAAGATGGAGCGAGATTACTTAACAACAACGTTTATTTATATAGCACATTTTCATACAAAAAAATGTAGCTCAAAGGCTTTATAAACCATAAGCAGTATTTTAAAGTCAATTCTGAATGACACAGGTAACTAGTGTAGTGACATCAAAACTGGAGAAATGTGCTCGGATTTTCTTTTCCTAGTTAGGATTCTAGCAGCTGCATTCTGTACTAGTTGCAAACGATTTATGTCTTTTTTGGGTAGTCCTGAGAGGAGTGCGTTACAGTAATCTAGATGACTGAAAACAAAAGCGTGAACTAATTTCTCAGCATCTTTCAATGATATAGAGGTCTATCTTTTGCTATGTTTCTTAAATGAAAAAATGCTGTCCTAGTGATCTGCCCACTTTAGGGTTTGCCCTCACTTTGTGCCCAGTGCTGATATGGAAAAGGCTGGTTCCATGTACTCCCCTATTGGAATAAGTAAGTTCTCGCTCTGTCTCAGATGATTTTATTCACTTTGTTTACTTTTTCCCTTTTGCTGATCTACCAGTACTTTCAACCTCAGTCCTTACACCTTCACTAGTTTCACTATACCTTCACTAATTTTACATTTGTTCCCCATTTTAGCAATTAATACAAAATTTTAGGGTAGTCTCCTGACCTGTCACAATTTCTTCCATTATTCTTGCAAACATACTTGCATATAGTAAATTATATTTATGATAATAAACAAAGAACAACAATAAAAGGACATTTTTCATTTAAGGCTGCTATGGAGATATTCCCACTTATGCTGTACTCAGGTTTCCAAAATATCTTCTGTTTTTATTAAGGCAGAATAATTCTCTGCTACACTATTTTGATTTCATCCGCAGTTAAATACATTGTGTCTAAGCCTTCAATTTGACTAGTACTAGTAATTTATATTTTCATCAAAAAGAAAGAAAAATGCTTTTCAGAAGTACTCACACGGTACATGCTTCAGAAAGAGCTCATTGCATGTTGATAAGGAACTCTTATTTTATGTAGAACAAGTTCACTGTTTTTAAATTCCATTTCACATCTAAATTACTTGCAGTATGTCATTATGACAATATTTGCATGTATTTGTGCTAAGTAAATAGCCACACAATAAATATTGTACTTAGTTTATATTACAACATATAAACACCAACGCAAATAAAAACACATTTGCAAATGCAAATGTATTTTATTGCTAATTTGTAAATATTATCATTGTACACAGTTACAAAATAAGAGTAAGTTCAGACCTTACTTATATTACAATAGTTTATATGCAGAATAAAACACAATATGACAATTCTAGTAAGCCTGCATAAATTATCACTTGCAAGATAGATACAGTGCATAACTAAATATGCAATAAACCTTGTCTGCAGCAAATATGTTAAGGATGTTTTAGGACTGTCTTTTTTAAAAAAACAATGAAGACATCCTTATTTTGAGTTAACTGTATATTTTTTTTTTATCATGTTTGGTAAATATTGGCAGGTTCAGAAAAATATATAGGAAAATGAACCTTAATAAACCTTAAAACACATATTTACAGTTTTATAATCTAAAGAGTTACAAATGTGGGCTTCTTAAAATGTGTGGCTATCCAGATTAAAGATACTAATATGTATCTTTTTCTAACAGCAGGGCCTGCTCTACCATAGCCCTGTGGTCACCTACGTCAGCAAAATGTGTGTGTGGTGGGGGGAGGGCATTTTTTTGTAACCCTCACATTTATTAAATATACTATCATGCATGTGCACATAGGGGACAGCTTAAGGGCTCTGGTGATTCTAATTACCCACTGTTCCAGGGGTTGGCTCTGTGTTCTAATGCCTGTTCCCTTCCTCCCTCTGCAGACTGAATGATTGACAGCTGTTACATCTATGATGTCACTTCCAGAATTCTTTCACCTGGACCCACCTTTTCCTGCTAGAAGGACATATAACCAAAAATTTGACCATTTTGAGAACATTTCTCTGTGAAACACTCGTCTGAAAAGACATATCTTGTGATCATTGCTGGCTTTCTGATTTCAAGTATAAGGGCCCACTGAGTGGTGCCCCAACTCTTTATTGTAGTCTGTTTTACTACTTACAATACATCTAACTCAGTGCCGGTAAAAAAGGGGCCTCCCCATATGTATGTGCTTGAAATGTCAAGGAGGAACCACCCCCTCCCCCCAATTTTATGTATTTGTTATTTTGCAAAATACAAAGCGTGATCTTTCTTACTCTTCAGTCGAAATATATGCGTTAGAAACTGAGACCCACGGCTCGTGTATATCTCTGTATTATATAAAAAAAAATCCTGCGACAAGACAAGACTTTATTGAAGATTTTTTCAAGTCCCGCAAGATGAGACTTTGGCCTTGAGATTTTTTCAAGTCATGCTCTCCTCTCAACCATATTCAACAATGCACACTGTAATCTCACCTCTCATTCGCATGAATGCTTTTGACAGACACAGTTTCTGTTCTCTCAGCTGTTATAAATTTTAACGTTTTCCTCACTTTAAGTTCCCAATTAAAGAAGATGTATTATGTCCAAATTGTATTGAAGAATTTCATCATAAAAGGTTATCAACAGAAAAAATGAGTACACGGGCAATCCTAGCACAGAGAAACGATGAAGTCAAACGAATTAACTGCAAAAATGTTGATCGCTTACACAGCAAATTGGTTACATGCATATCAATAAACTATGCTGAAACAGTTGGTGGTAATCATGGAGAAGACGAAAACATCAACTTACAATATCCCGAAGAATATCTACAACCATTAACACTGTAGAAGGAAGGATGTACCCAAGAAAGGTAATGTAGTACATCTTTCACGGATAACATTACACAAGAAAGGAGATCTTAATATACCATTCGTAATAAAACATTAACAGTTTCCCATTAGAATAGCTTTTGCAAAGACAATTAACAAATCTCAGAGCCAAACATTCGAAAAAGTCGTTTTATTTAATATAGAGAAAGAAACGATATTCAATCACGGGCAGTTATATGTTGCATTATCACAATGAAAGTCGAAACACAGAATCAAAATTCAATGCGATACTGATGAAAACTTAATTAAAAAAAAGTTTTTACTGAAGTTTTACAGTAAAAGTGTAAGTTTAAAAAGTATTTGTGTATTAATTTCAAAGGCAAACAAAACAAAATCGTATTACGCAATGAATAACTCTAACGCAACATGAAACATAATTTACTTTCAAATTATTATGCTTTACTCTTTTTTAATATGGTTAATTACTGGCTGTAATGTAAAATAGTTATATTATGCATATGTAACAATTCCCATGAAAATAAAAATCTGTTCAAATTGTACATCCGCCTCCCCATACGCGAGCAACAGAACTGCAAAGAGGCTATCGTGTAGCGCAGGCACAGGGGTTGGCAAGCGAAGTGAGCAGTGGGCAAAACCCCTAGTATTCCTGAAAAAAAAGCAATGCCCTATGGTAGTATGAAGATATATATGATTTAGTCACAACTTCTATAGTTTTGCCTAGGGTGTGAGAAATGCTACAGTCAGCCCAGCATCATAAGTATATATTATGTCATTTTGTTTAAATTTATATATTTTTATCTTTTATGATGTATCTTACAGTGGTTTTATTAATCAATACCCACCTAGAAAGCAAATCTTAAAGATTTTCTATTTCATTAACAATTGTATATATCAGTCCTCTATGAATAAGTATATGATAAGACAGGTAATATCATTTTTAAAAAGTTGGTACCTTTAAAGCAATAATTAGCTACATACATCCATTTATTATAAACTTTAACACAAAGATTTAACACTCAAAATCTAAAGCTAAAAAAAAACAGACATTTGGCATGTGATTTGTCTATAAAATAAGAAAATGAGGTTAACAGTAAGGTTATTTCAAATTATATAAAGTACATTGGTTTTCTTTTCAAAGAGATCTATTAATAAAGAAAGTGAATGTTAAGTGATTGTAGTAGACTAGAATTATTATAAATAGTACTTATTGTCAAACTACAAAATTCAGTATCTACACTTGTAAAGGTGAACATGATGCTTTCAGCAGCCATTAGCCATTGTATGCAGTATTGTTCAGCTGAGATGTTAATGGCATCCCATGACAAGGAAAATAAAAGGAAATTTAGAAAAGCAGGTTTATTAACTTGTTAAACTCATATATGCTTAAAACACGCTACATGGCATAAACAATTTTAGCACTTTAGTGGATTACATTATAGCTACCTTACTATAATAAACATACCTTGATTTGAACTTGTCATTTGTAATTTCTGTTAGATGTTAGACTCGAAAAAACAAACAGCAAACGTAATGCTAAAAAATGCAAATAATTTCACAATCTTGTTTTTTTTATATCCTTTTATTCTTAATATGGCAATCACCTTCAAAACATAAATTACTAAATAATTTAGTATTATGATTTATGATTCATATTTTTTATGATTCGTGATATTTCATAATCTGTCTAATAGCTCATTTGGTTGAACATTCTTCTTAGAGAAATGGCCTTACTTTAGAAGTTTCACTGCAAGTTCTTGAAAGTCCTCCTCACTTATTCCATAGACATGATTTTTAAAACTCGGAATGCTATCAAGTGTACAATGGGAAACATGTACAGGAACTAAGATTTTCCAAGAATGAGTCCAGCTTTTTGATTTGTGCTCATTATCCATTAAAAAGCAGGACATTTCTGTTTATATTCAGCTGTAGGATGTTAGTGTACATATATCAGAAATGCATGAAGGATTGTCTTTATATGGAGTTGGGTACCATTAGCATACAGTATGAGTAGAGTATGAGGTTTTGTAGAAAAACTCCACTTCAAGCATAAAGAACAGAAGAGAACTTAGCCCACTAACACATTTCTGTATGTATAAAACTTCTGTAAAGATAGAAATATAGTGACATCAGGAGCCTATGCACTTTAAGTGAGTCCATCAGCACAGTAAAAATGTTCTCTACCAAGCTTTTATTTACATCCGTCATCCATTTTTCTTTTTTGTATCCAACTTTAGAGTTATAGTGAGCCAGAGTATATCCACTTAGAATTGGACATCTGCATATCTTTAAAATTTCACATAGATCTATTGCACACAAAAGAGGCATCTGTATAACAGGTTATCCCATTTCCTTAATTACTTTATTTTTATGCTCCTCTTGATAGTGTAGCACATATTTTCTCATAAAACATCTACAAATAGTAATTTCCTTAAAATGATTTTTTTTTCCTTGAATCACTAATGTAAAATGATTCTTAACATGTTCGTCCTAGCACCAGAGTAAATGCTACAGCAGTCTCAGAGGAGACATTAGGAAGCATTTGACAAATGGGGTGGTAATGCTTTAAAAATGCTTCTAAATCACTACTAAAATCCAGTGTGTAATTGAATATCATCACTTTAAGGTGCCAGTGACTAGCATCATGGAGTAAAAAAACAGCAGTAGCCTTGTTTGAGTATGTTTTATGAAAATCTCCAATGTTGGGAGAGAAAAAAACGTGTGCAATCTAAAGGTGACACAAGTAATCGAACCTCTCTGACCCAATACCCACATTCTCTAAGAAGGGTGCCTAATTTTCCACTGTGCAGTATTTTCAGTGAGAAAAAATATCCAGTCATCTGATAATGTCTGTGATAGCTAAAGCCATCAGAGCAGTTTGTAAACACTAAACACATCAACCTAATGAGGAGGTTGCTCTGTTAATTCACATGCCATGCCACAAAGGAAATGTTTTAGGAAAAAAAGAAAAACTCCTAATACATTTATTCATAACTCAAAATTTAGTTAATTAGTAGATTTTTTTTTAATTATTGTATCTGTTAAAGTGTGAAATTAATCTGGTAAAACACTCTGTGGTACAAGGCAAATGTGAAAAAGCAGCAGTTCAGAAAGATTAATTTTAATTTACCACAAAGCAGTAAATAAATCAGATTTACATTCCACAATGAAGCCCACCTCTCACTCCAGTGCAGACGTACACTTCAATAACATGAACATTCCAGGTGTGATGACTAGCGTGTGTTTGGGTTGGAAGGTTCACATGATCTTTACTCTCCGTGTTACTATAAATAATTGATATGATTATTATCTTTTAAATGTAATTTCTTGTATTTTATCAGTGAAAAGTAAATTCAAGTGTTTCTGGCAGTTGATAGAACATTTTAAGCATGCCACAGCATACTTTTTCATTCAAGCCATATTTTATTTTTAAGTTTATATTGTAGTATTTAATGACCCTATAATAATTCATTAGTATGAATGTTTTATCTTGAATATTGCTTAGATTATTTTTTGGACAAGATATTGAACAAAGGTTTGCAAAATTATTTTGAGGATTTTGTTAATTGCTAATGTAATTTTAATAATGTATGTATGTAACATGATAAATTTAGCAGTGTTGTTCTTTCAAAAAATTGCAATAAATACATTCCAAGGTCATGTTATTAAATATATAGGAAAATCAGTTATGCTACTTAATAGGCCTTCATACTAATGATTTAATTCTAATTCTAATGATTCTAATGATTTGTTTATGACTGTTACTCTGTGATTACAGCAAAATAAATGTGCCCAGCTGAACTGAAATAAAATGTTGGCTTAGAATGTTAGATGATGGAAGAGACAGATTCTGTTGCTCTGTAGTTTCAAGTAAGAGACTAATTGCTGGAAATCCCATGAATAGCACTGTCATCTTCAGAACGTTATGCATCCCTTCTTAATTGTTAAGTGTAAAGATATTTTAGGAGATATCTTGGGAGGGGGTGATCTGAAAAGGCCTCTATGTCTATTTCAGAATTCACAGAACATGGCTGTCGCTCCATATTCATGACAAACTGAGAGAATACTCAGGTTTTCTTGGAAGAAGTTTCATTGGCCACATGGCTAATAATGCTGATGTCCCTAACATTTTACACAAAATAACAAATTGCACTAGAATATATAATATTTACTATAGCTCTTATTTATGCTGGACTGGTGTCCTATTCAGGGTTGTTTCCTACCTTGTGCCCCGGTCTGGCTCACCAGTACCCTGAAGTGGATTAAGCTAATTTCAGAATTTTATTTTAAATCTCCTCTATTCATTATTAAACCTTTCAATTTTATGAAATGTAATAAAGTAAGAATTCTCTGATTTTTGTTTATGAAAGTACTAGGAATGTGAGAGACTCAGTTGTCATATGAGTGCTCAACAGGGTTTGTTACTCAGAAGTCTTAATACTGTCTCTGTTCTCTCCCTAGAGAAGGTACTTCCAAGGAGAACTATCTAAACACCATGGTTAACACATAAACACATAAAAGGAGGTTCTGAATTTTGCATTATTGTCACACAAAAGGTTGCTAAAGGAACTAACTTATGGAAAAACTAAAGAAGAGAACCACAGGGACCAATTTGTTTTGCAGTGATTTAGTTATACAGACCTCAGTATGTGCGTCTCGGGAACTGCGGGTCTGACATTGTGGTCAGCACACAGGAGACTGTACTTTCTCCAGTCCTGTTCAGCCTATATAGGTAAATACATGTGTGCATTATGCTTATATCAGACCTGATAAAGTACTTCCAAGAGATATACTAACAACATGTTTAACTCTTTAAAAGAGAGCTACAAGTTAAGCCAAATCTCATTGAGTATGTTAAAACACGACATATGAGAGAACTCGTTTCTCAGATTACGGCCACTACACACAGATGTAGCTCTGCTACATCTCACTTATCTACTGTAATGCTGCCATCTAGTGGATAGCCATAGAATTATTATTTTATTTTATTTTTTTAGTTGCAACAGCTTGCGGGAAATTGTGTTATAAATAGACAGTCCATAGTTATGTTGTCATGAGAAAAGGTATAAAGCTGCTGATGTTTTAAAACAACTAGATTTGTTGCAAGATCGATATTTGGATGATAACAACAGTGACCTAGATAGTGACTATTAATTGGATGAAGCAGAACTTGTAGGCTTTGCACTAATGTGGATAGTTGCTCTGAAGGCATTTCTTCATCACATGGTGTCCAACTTGTCATGACTGTCAGGACAGCACAACATGGACAATCTTTTTCCCACTAAGCGCAAACATTTACCAGCTACCAAATGTGTTGTGTATAACAACCATGGACAGTGCAAAGAAACAAATTATATTTATGGTTCACGTGCTTCTAAGCCTGTACTCTGTTTAGTGCCATCCTTCAAGGACTCTCATTCAAATGGAGACTTTTAGTCGTGTTACGGGTCAAAATACAGATATCAACAATTTCTTTACCTTTTTGACAGAGTTACTATTGTTTTCTAGTTACTATCTTTACATTTTTTACGAATTTACATACAGTTCATTATTTATCATATATTCATAGACCTTTACTGCAGTGTCCTGGTAATAAATGGTCCAGCAATCAATGCATTGAGCATAATTTAAATGAGTTTTGTATTCTGAAACTAAACACACACTTTTGACCAAAGAATAGGATAGGAAAGAAGGGATATATTTTTTTAACAATAGCTCAGCATTTTTCATCTACTGTTAATTGTACACATCTTAAGTGTGCAGCATTGTTATTAATGTGTTTACATGTTTTGTTTTATTTTTTCCCAGATAAGTCTACATCAAAATACACATAAATACAAAGATCAGGTTAATTGACTCACAATTGTAGGTATGCTATCGGGTGCTTGTACTTGATACTGCTGAAATACACTGTATCACCCTGCTACACTGAGCAAGGAAAAGGCGCTACATAAATGAAATGTATTATTATTATTGTTATTATTATTATTTTTGCCTTGCAACAGACTGAGGTACTTTGCAGAATGAGTGAATAAATGAATGAATAGCCCTCGATAGAGAACAGTCACACATTCTAGTCAAATGCAAGGAAGAAGTATCAGGTGTCACTCAGGTTTAATTGTACATGGCCAGACTTGTATGAGGTCCAAGATAATAGCACATAATGTCATAATCAAAGGCTGATCAAAAGCTAATCAAAAAGATATAGGTCTCCTAAGGCTAGGTTTATATTTCATGCGATACTGCTGCTATGCAAGTGGTGTATTGTTTATACTTGCATGTTTACTTTACATAAATCTGGAAGATTCCACCAGGTGGCGGTGCAAGGTTTTCTCACTGTGATGAAATCTGTGTTGCGAATTGCCTGAAGCATCCATTAAATTCCAAGGACACCTTGCCACAATATCTCTGAAGAGGGTGGATGTTTAATGATTACATCCATTAATCCAGAGACGTGCCCATTCCAGCAAGCATCGTGCACAAGGCAGAAACAATCCCTGGACGGGGCATCAGCCCATCACAATCTGAATACAACTACACACGTATACTAGCGTCATTTTAGTATTGGCAAATCCCCAAACCTGCGTGTCTTTGGAAGAAAACCAGAGTAAACTGTGGAAACCCATCAGGAAAACATGCAAATTCTAGGCAGAGAACACCAGGGACGTGACTCCCTGTGAGGCAGCAGTGGTACCACTCCACCACCATGCTTCCCTCAAATTGTGTAAAATGTGTAATTATTAACAGTATTCATTATTTAAAAGAAGTTAACGATTTATCTGTAAAATGTAATATACATACTTTTTAATGCATTTCAGCATGAAAGTGATATCAAGTATAAAGCTAAGGATTCTAAATGTGCAGAGAGCAAGAATATCATAATTTGAATGTGTACTGTGTAGCAATTGCTGGTTGCTACTGCAGTCAGTGCAGGAGGAAGCCCCAGAAGTATGTAGCGATTAACAACGGTTTTAAGACGTTCACTATGTTCTAATTTAATGACAGAATAAACTACGAGATTAAAGTGGAAATTTCAAGATTAAACTCAAAACAGACCTTTGCACCCTATTTTTTTTCTCTGTGGCTCAAATTTGCTTCTGTACATTCTGAAGCTGTTGCGAAGGTGCAAAAAAAAAAAAAAAAAGACAGTACAGAGGATGGTATGTGGGATATTTAAAATGTATTGAGTCATTACGATGGGGAATATGCGACACTTGAAAAGCACTATGAATACATTTGTATGTCAGCATTTTGCTTCACCACATCGAACCATTCATAAAACTTTGAAGCATGCACATCGATCCTTTAGGATCTGCAAAGTTGCTTGCTGTCACATGTTGATAGTAAACAGACACTGACGTCACATTCTAACTTGAACACACTGTGCCTCCCTGTTTTTTCCTGGTACTGCAACTCATGCATGTATTGTGTTATTTTCTGAGGATGTGTCAAATGAATGCTGAATGAATGAATTTATAATATTCTTGCATATCTATTATATAGTAAATCTAAAAGTGATGATTCCATTTTATAATATTGTTAGTTCAAAATACAATGCATAACAACTATACATTTTGATAGTTTGGTTTGTGTTAAATTGTGGCATCCATAATTAGTTCATGATATCTGACTGCCTTTCGCTGTTTGAATATCAAGATAATATTCCTAATAAAAACTGCTGTATATGTTTATTAGATATAGTTTATTAGTAGATAAGAATAACAATAATGTTAAACTTCTTTTTAGATTATTCCAAATATACTTATGCAGATTCAAGTTGAAGGCAGTATCAAAATAATTTCTTAGAATGCACATTTTCCTTTAGGATTAAAGCTCATTAATATTTCATTTAATTTCCAGGTTTATAAAAAATAAGATATTAAGTAATTCATTTCTCATACCAAGCAATGTATTTCATTTAATGTAATCAGAAAATATTGATAATTAAAATGCATATTCTTTGTATAAAACTGCTCAGCAAATATATAGATATGAACTTCAAAGAGAATTAAGCCCAGCCATGTGTCCAAAACATAGCATTTTCCTGAGTTTGTATTCCATTTTAAAACTTCCTAAATTACAATATTTGCATATCTTTTAAGTAGAGAAAATGAACTGGAGTCACTCATAAGGGATCATTATTTCATTTATAGGGAAGTATACCTACTTTATGTTTATTCAAAATCCATGAATTTTAGGGCAGAATTTTAATAAGCTACTACTGCCTTTCAATGACGATATAAAGGATGGTGAATATAAGACTTTAGGACGTCTTCATAACAGAAACTAATGAACTGCTGAATTTATTATTATTATGCAAAATTTCTTAATTAGCAACCGTACAGTCATACTCTTTAACCTGTGTTTGCTTGGAAATAACAAGGAAGCATTTTTGGGACAAATGTAAATCATTAAATGTAGTCAATGGCAAATATTTAAATTACAGATTATTATTATTATTAATCACAAAATTGACAAATGAACAAAAGGTTGTGAAAAAAAACAATAGATAGGGTAACGATATACTCATGATTTATCCACTGAAAGTAATATAATGTGCAATTTAAACCATTTAAACCTTTAGTTTTTATGTTTTTAAATGATTTTAATTTTAAAAAATTAGTCAAGAGTAGGGCAGCACGGTGGTTCAGTGGTAGTGCTGCTGCCTCGCAGTTAGGAGAACTGGGTTCGCTTCCCAGATCCTCTCTGTGTGGAGTTTGTACATTTCCTCCAGGTGTTCTGGTTTCCTCCTATGGTCCAAAGACATGCAGGTTAGGTACATTGACCATCCTAAATTGTGTGCTTGGTGTGTGGGTGTGTGTGTGTGTGTGCGCGTTCTGTGTTGGGCTGGCGCCCTATCTGGGATTTGTTCCTACCTTGCATCCTGTGTTGGCTGGAATTGGCTCCAGCAGACCCCGTGACCCTGTCTTAGAATTTAGCGGGTTGGAGAATTACTGACTGACTGTCTGGTCAAGAGTAATGGTTTGTAATTGGAGTAAATACTTCTGCAATGCACCTGATCCTGCTTGGATATGCTCTACCTCCCTGCAGCTCTAAAACTGCATTAAGCAGGTTTAGTTATTTTATATTTATTTATATATAAAAAAGACATCATTAAACACCTAGTCAAAAATGTGATTAAAATTATCATTGTATTTAACAATTAAAAGTAAACCAGTTATATATTTTATTGTATAAACCCTATGTATTCTGTCTTAACAAACTTATCCTCACATGAAGATGCAAAAATGTGTATTCCAGTACTCCCCACAGAGTGTCAGAAATTAGACACCCAATAACAACAACAACATTTATTTATATAGCAAATTTTCATACAAATGATATAGCTCAAAATGCTTTACAAGATGAGGAAAGAAAAGTTTATAAAAAATAAAAATATAAAAATAAGATTAGGCAGTACTAAAGAGTGAGATGAGAGAAGTCGCAAAATCAACCAGAATCTTCAAGCAAATCATAGAAAAAAACACGATCTAAATCCATTTAGTAGTTTTCCCGCTAGCTAAGCAGAGGTAAGGAACGCCCAGAGGCTGTCACGTGAGTAAGAAGGGACCATCCCACCTCCCCTTGGCCCACTGCGTGTTTCTCAGATTTGAACAAATAAATCAGTACCGTAAGCAAACTATGATACCCCATGTGATGAGAGAGGTCGCAAAATCAACCAGAATGTTCAAGCAAATCATAGAAAAAAACACGATCTAAATCCGTTGAGTATATCTCTCGCTAGCTAAGCGGAGGTAAGGAACGCCCAGAGGCTCACGTGAGTAAGAAAGGCCCCTCCCACCTCCCCTTGGCCCACTGCGTGTTTCTCGGATTCGCGCAAATAAATCAGTACCGCAAGTGAACTATGATACTCCGTGTGATGAGAGAGGTCGCAAAATCAACCAGAATGTTCAAGCAAATTATAGAAAAAAAACCCATCTAAATCTGTTAAGTAGTTCTTGCATGAAAAGTGACCAGACATATAGACATACAGACAAACAAACGTTAGATTATATATATACTCAGCAAAAAAAGAAACGTCCCTTTTTCAGGACTGTGTATTTCAACAATAATGTTTTAAAAATCCAAATAACTTTACAGATCTTCATTGTAAATTGTTTAAACAATGTTTTCCATGCATGTTCAATTAACCATAATCAATTAATTAACATGCACCTGTGGAATGGTCGTTAAGACCTTAACAGCTTACAGAAAGTAGGCATTTAAGGTCACAGTTCTAAAAACGCAGGACACTAAAGAGACTTGTCTACCGACTGTGAAAAACACCCAAAGAAAGATGCCCAGGGTCCCTGCTCATCTGCGTGAACGTGCATTAGGCATGCTGCAGGGAGGCATGAGGACTGCTGATGTGGCTAGGGCAATAAATTGCCATGTCCACACTGTGAGACGCCTAAGACAGCGCTACAGGGAGACAGGAAGGACAGCTGATCATCCTCGCAGTGGAAGACCACGTGTAACAACACCTGCACAGGATCGGTACATCCGAATATCACACCTGCGTGACAGGTACAGGATGGCCACAACAACTGCCCGAGTCACACCAGGAACAGACAATCCCTCCATCAGTGCTCAGACTGTCCACAATAGGCTGAGAGAGGCTGGACTGAGGGCTTGCAGGCCTGTTGTAAGGCAGGTCTTTACCAGACATCACCAGCAACAACGCCGCCTATGGGCACAAACCCACCTTCGCTGGACCAGGCAGGAGTGGCAAAAAGTGCGTGAGTTTCTGCATGACAGCAATGTCAGTGTTCTGCCATGGCCAGCGAAGAGCCCGGATCTCAATCCCATTGAGCACGTCTGGGACCTGTTGGATCGCAGGGTGAGGGCTAGGGCCATTCCCCACAGAAATGTCCAGGAACTTGTAGGTGCCTTAGTGGAAGAGTGGGGTAACATCTCACAGCAAGAACTGACAAATCTGGTCCAGTCCATGAGGAGGAGATGCACTGCAGTACTTCAAGCAGCTGGTGGCCACACCAGATACTGACTGGTACTTTTGATTTTGAGCCTCCCTTCATTCAGGGACACATTGTGAAACATTTTTAGTTTATGTCTTATGGTGTTGACTCTTTTAGTGTTCATACAAATATTTACACATTAAGTCTACTGAAAGTAAAAACAGTTGAAAGTCAGGGGACGTTTCTTTTTTTGCTGAGTATATATATAATAATGGCTATACCTTGCCATTTACAGACTGTACCTTTATATGACCAATGGAATGAATTGAACTTTATAAGCATTATACAGTAAAAACAGGTAGAAAAAAAGAATATTGTGAACTATGCACAATCTCCTCTATGTTCTGTCTGTTGGAAACCCCTTTTTTGAACTACACAAGTGTTTAAGCAGACCAAGGCATGCTGTCGCTTCTGGCTTGTGTTGTATCCAGCTCTTGAAGTTGACAGGTATGCTGTACCCACACTTGCCTGTTTGTGTTTTGCAAAACAGATAATAGCAGCATGTCATGGTTTGACCTCAAAGGAGACAGTCTAGTGATCCAAAATATTGTATGTATTTTACCAGCAAAAGCCCCTGTCCCAAATATGCTCTTTTGACATATATGTATATAAGCACTCTCAACAATCCAATCTGGCTTGTAGTTGTATTTATTTTATACCAAATCATGAGAAGTAAGAAGAAGCCAAACAAAAAGGGAGTACTATGTGTACCCAAGTAGGTCACTTGTTAACCACATCTCATTTGAGCTTCACTTAACTTTCTTTAATCCACTTCATGTCTCATTTTCCGTGCAGCTCATCACGCTGTGTAATTTTCCTGTGCAGGGCAGCTGTCGTTCCCTCACCACTAACCTCATTTTTTTCCGCGATTACAGCCACAGCTTAGTCAGTGTCATGCTTCTGCTTGTGGTGTTCATTTGCATGAACTGCAAGCCCCATTTCTGTGGGCGATCATTTGTTAGCGTCAAGCCAACGTGATGTCTAAGTATATCCTACTGACTACAGGATTATTACTGACAAATAAAAAAAGATGGATCAGCTAATTTTGTTCTTTCTATAATGTTACCAAATTTCAATCAAATCAATGAAAGCATTTTGAGATTTTGGGGTATGTAGTTTTTATATTGATGTATCAAAATCTCCTTAGTGGATGTCTACTTCTTTTTAATTAAAAAGGAAATAGTGTTTTTCTTAATGAGTGAAGTACTAGGGTGTACCATGTTAGACATTATGGAAGTAATGAGAAGTCAAGAAATATGTCACAACCTTATTTGCTCAGAGACGACAGACCGGGATAAAAAACTGCAGGAGTTTAGACAAGATTTCATCAGACAAAGTTATACTGCCAAAACCATAGACACTCAATAAGAACAGTACCCTGAGACAACCATCTGAAATTTAAAAACTAAGACAACAAGAACCGCATCCCCCTTGTTGTCACCTATAACCCACATCTTGAAGCACTTTGTAAAATTATAAAAAAAACTTCAGCCAATACTAAATAATGATGATTGTCCAAAGCTCCCAGTGTGAACCAACAAATAACAGTGCATCTCCCTGTCTACAGAAAAGATGCAGAACGTGTCTTCACATTTATGACACCACTTTGCCAACTAGAACATCGCATAAAGGGATCATTCTCCTGCAGATCATCTAATGTGATCAACCTAATTCTCTTTATGAAATGCCCAACACCACCTTCTATGTGGGAGAAACTGGACAAACACTCTGCCAAAGAGTTAATTTACAGAGATTCCACATTAAGCATGGTAAGAGGAATGTTCCTGTAGGACCCCACTTCAGCAGCCATGGACACTTTAAAGTCACAGTGCTTAGGGGAAACTTCAAAACACAGCAAGAGAGAAAAGAATGTGAAATTAAACTCATGCTAAAATTTAACACATTACAGCATGGTTTAAATAGAGACAAGATTTTTATAACAAGATTTGAGCATTGTTTACAATTCTCAGACTGACCCAGACAACCCGACTACAGATCCACATTGTATGGAAAACTCATCAAAATCTTCAAAAGACTTTGTTGGACAGTTATCTTATCAATAGATCTTGACTACACATTGTTCAATTTTCTTGCTAAATGAATCTTAGCCTGAAGAGGT
>JANRMT010062833.1:9511534-9533325 GCA_026402145.1 Polypterus bichir lapradei
TATATATATATATATAGACACATATATATATAGACAGATAGATCTAGATTTAGGTGTAAAGCAGCATCTATGGAATGGTAATACAGAGCTTCAAGCTTCTGCCTCAGTGCTCCAGAAACCTGGGTTCAGGTAGTAACTCACTGGAGTTCTTTATGGAGTTTACACTTTCTCCCCAAGTCTGAATGGATTTTCTTGTGATATTCTATTTTCCCAGCAAAAGTAAATGGACCCTGAATGAATGATGGTCTGTCTCTATGAGTGGCAGTATGGAATGGCAATATATATATACAATTTTAAAGTTATTCACATGCAATTACGATATGTTCCAGCTTCAGAAAATCTATAATAAATACAGTGGATTCAGGTAATGTGACCCTAAAAATATATACTATTTGTTTGTATATATATTTATAATACATGTATGAAACAAGTGTATGCAGCACACACAAGAAAATAACATTGTTACCAAAGTCTTGCTACTGTCTTATGCAGGTTAGCAATCACAGGAGTTATATGCTAAGAAATCATTCTGTTGTAATTATTCTTCAAGGTGTTTTACTTAACCAAGACACAATCTGACAAGCCACTCTCATTAAAATGTAATTTCTCTTTAGCTGCACTGCTTTACCTTTTCAAATTTGTCCTCTGAAAATTCCTCATTGAAATGCCTAAGCATCTTGACCTTGGAATGTTAATCTAAACACAAACATTTATCTCTGCCTTGTCACCATTTTAGCCCATGTCTTCTGATCAAACACTTTAGAAAGCTAGGCATCCATCATTTTGCTGTTTTTGCTCTGACGTGATTTATAGATGGTTTCTTGTAGCAACAGTTTTGTTAGCAAGTTTTAATGGTTTCTAAAAGGAAGCTCAGTATTGAATGGTGGGTTAAAACAAAGCTTCCTCAGATACATTTAATTCCCTCAAATCCAGAAATTAGTAAACATGTTAATCTTTGTAGTCATAATGACTTGATACATAATGGACAGAAAGAGTTAAAATAGCACTATATTTTTTCAAAGGTCCAAAAATGATAATGATCATTACCCATCCACTTTTTGAACCTGCTAATAGTAAATAAGAATCGTAGGGTGCAGCATTCTGTCCCAACAGCAAGGCAGGAAGCAATCCTAGATGAGTTGCCAGTCAGATATTCTGTATTTAAAAATGCAGTATGATGGCTGAATTCTGTTGTTGCACTGTACATGCTAAAGACTGTGCCTAAGATGCCAAATAAAAACTCCCAAAATTTCAAGCAAAATAACACCTTTTACTGGCTAACTAAAAAGATTACAATATTCAAGCTTTCGAGGCAACTTAGGCCCCTTCTTCAGGTAAGATTTAATCTGTTTATCATTGAATTACACCATAGTCCATTCCAGATCGCACGTTTTGTACTATGGTAACTTTGATATCTGGATTACAAAAACTCTCAAAAGACTGAAGACTTACCATGTTTGTGCCTCCAAGTATTGTAAACAGAGTTGTTCCTGGTACCCTAAATCACTCTCTCCTCACCTTTTTTCTACAGCAACACCACTTCACTTCACATGTCCACATTGCAAATCCTGGTGACTACACAAAGTTTTTCATTGTGTAATGAAACCACATTCTATCCCAGGATACATGTTTTGCACTGTTGTAGCTGCCAGTGGTCAGATACAAACCCACGATGTCCAGATTACAAAAGTTGCCAGAAGTGGGTCCCTTTTTAATGCCATGTTTAATAGAAGACCTTCTATGCCTGTGCACACAGGGACTGCCTTTACGCACTTCAAACTGATCACTTATTGGTGATGTCCGCTGAGCGATTCCTCACCACCTTTTTGGAACAACACTGCCAATACTTCATTTCATTAGGAAGTTACATTGTATAAGATCTGATTTAGAAACTAGTGCATTTTGGATGTAGGTTTTTAAGTCCGGGTTATGTGTTTTATTGCATGTTATCATGCTTTTTAGTTTGATCTCAAAGTTATCCTAAATTTAGGGCATATTTGTTAAATTGTTTAGCAATCAACTGGCACCCCTTCCAGACTAGTGAGCAAAATAACAAATGCACTCTTTGCCAAAAAAATTAAATCCAGAATATCACTAATAATTCAGAGTGACTAACTTCCCATGAACATTAACAACAAGTACACAGTGACACATCTATAGATTATACTATTTATTTGAGACAACTGCAGAAGGCTGCCTGTTGTACAGTTGAATAATGGAAATGTGTTATTAATCACTTTCAGTGATTAATTGTTTTATCATATATAAGTGTAATGTTGGCTTGATTTCTGTGCAGTTCTACCAGCAGCAAGCAGCCAATCGCTCTGTGAAATAATGCAATCAGCTTCAGTCTCAGCTTTCAAATCCCGGCTGAAGACTCACTAGTTCAGTTTAGCATATCCTGACTAGAGCTGCTGATTAACTGTACAGACTGCATCTCTGTTGTTAGTCATTAGCACTAAAACATAAGTAACATGATAGTTATAATTTGTTACTAACCCTCACCTATTCTGTTTCTCTTCTTGGTACTCAAATGTGGCATTTGGATTGGCTGGCCCAGTGCTATCTCAGCTGTGGAAAGACCAATTGGGGGAGGTAGCTTGATGGCTGAGGTCTCCAGGACTCTAAACAAATCCAAATCATATTATATGATATTATCTACTGTTAAATTCTGCTCCATACTTATAATTTTTTTGTTATACTGTATTGAGGATTTGTTCTGTTCTGTGTATTGTATTGTATTGACCCCCTTCTTTTTGACACCCACTGCACACCCAACCTACCTGGAAAGGGGTCTCTTTTTGAACTGCCTTTCCCAAGGTTTCTTCCATTTTTTCCCTACACAGTTTTTTTGGGAGTTTTTCTTTGTCTTCTTAGAGAGTCAAGGCTGGGGGGCTGTCAAGAGGCAGGGCATGTTAAAGCCCATTGCGGCACTTCTTGTGTGATATTGGGCTATACAAAAATAAATTTTATTGCATTGTATTATCGAGAAATAATGCAATTTTGACTTGTGGGAATATATTCCTGTAACAGACAATACACATTGTTTAGAAGATCTCCTCTCCATTTACAAATAAATATTTAACTAATATTTGAATAAACCAATGATATTTTGTATGCAGCTCATTTACCTAAATTCTACCTCTGCCACACCCCGCAGTTGTGCTCCTGCTACTCAACTATGAAAGGTTTCTAAAACTAAACAGTGAGAAATGATGAGAGACATGTAACCAGTGATGTGTGGCAAGTGATGTTTGATGAGCAACAATGATATATGACAAGGATTAATACTGATGCTAGATGATGGAAAAATGATAAATAATAATGACCTAAAAGAAGAACAAAAACACAAATGATAAATGAGAAAATAAATACATTGCAATACTGTAAAATGTACACAGAAATTAGATATACAAATAAAATAACAGGCTCTTACTTTTGTCATAGTTATTGTCGTCATAAACCAGAAGGTATACACCTTGAGTAATTGTATATATTTTATTAAATTAACAAAGATTCCAAAGATTGTAGGTGTGCTTTATGACCAAAGCTTCCTTCTTTGCCAGACATCTCAAAACAGTCAAATAATGGGTAAATTACCTCTGATTCTGAGATTTTACAAAGGCACAACTTAGCCAGAAACCATGGTATCACAATTGTTGCTCCAGCATACTGATTTAGAAGCAAAGCCTTTACCAACTCAGCTGAAAGCTAAGCAATAAAATATACTGTATGCAGAACTATTTAAAAGAAAGCATGATCATTAGTAAAACAATATATGACTTACTCATATGCAATAGCATTTTGCCATAAAGTGTTAATATCTTTCGGAGAAAAAGTCAAATTACTCTTTACTTTTGATAGCCATACATCTAAGTGCATGAACAGGCCTAAGTTATGGTTTGGGTATGTTGTTGCCTACAAACTTACTAAAGCACTGGCCCCATCTCTTGTATGGCATAACAAAAAAAGCAAAACACAAAACAAACACTTCCTGTTCAAACAAATACTAATACTCATGATATGCCTGTCATGACTAGCCTCTTTCTGTCTTCAGAATTCATTGGGGAATTTTGTCTCTCCAGGTGACATTGCTTGTCATCTCTCACAGCAGCATTCAGTTCTTGAAAAATTGGTAATAGGCTGACAGCAATCACGGCAAAGCATTCATTGCTCCTATTTGCAAACTTTGAAGTCTCACTACTCCAGCAGTGAACAATTGTATTTTCAGAAGACACTTGCTGTTAATTGCTGTAAACATATTTTGGTAATATATTTTTTTCAAGTAATTTTGTGATTGTTTTTGTTTTTCTTTATTTTAATGTTTTCGTGACATGATCACAGTGCCATTTTGTTGCCAACTTTCCCTGCCGACTCATGCATCTTGGTCTTAAATTCTAACAGTGACCATGTTGTTAATATGAAAAGATATGTTGCTAGTCATATGGTTGGGCACCATTGTTACATCAGACATCATACATTTTTCCTGCAATTGAAATGCTTTATTTGTTGTAAGTTGCATTAACAGTTGGTAGAGTGATTGACACAAATATTTGAGAAGACTGATAAACAGTTATAGGCAACACAGTTCAAAAACTAGATACAGAATAGATAAGAACCATTGTTTTAATATGATGAAAATGTAAAGGAGAAAGAAAATATAAGATGTAATTAGACAATGACAGGCAAATGTGAAAATTGCCTGATTTGAAAACTACATGAAGCTCAATGTGGAATTCATGTGGAAAGTGAACAGCTGCAGTTTATGATTAGAATAATGTTTCTTTACTTTATATTTTTTATTGTTTGCAAAGTACAGGGTGGTCCAGATCTAATTATGCAATTTTCATTACACTATAACTTATTAAGTTTTATTACACAGAGAATTCACAAAAAAATCTTTTTGTTGCCGATAGATGGCAGCACCTGCCCTACATTCCAAAATGGTGGGGAGACGGTTGTCAGTCAACCAGCAATTCTTTTGTCTTGTATTGTTTTCCTGCATTGCATTAAAAGTTGCATAATTAGATCTGGACCACCATATAGTATGCAGTTAGATACTTCAAGGTTTAAATCAAGTTTTTTTGATTTATATTGACCATTTTAAATATTTGGTTACATTGGACACAGTGATAGTTGCTCCTGCCTCGCAAAAAGGAGACTGGAGTTCAAGTACTGTGATCTTAACATGTCCACATGGACATCCTCTGGGTGCTCCTCACACAGTTCAAAAGCTTGCAGGTTAGGAGGTCTGGTGATGATAACTTGGCCCCTGATGTGTCTTTGTTCACTCTGCAGCGGCATTTTCCCTGTCCAAGGATTGTTCCTGCCTTGCAGGGAGAGGCACCAGTTTCCCCACAAAAAGGATGGAATATTTAATATTGATTAGTGAGAACACTAACTGATATTAAAGTATCACTAACTTTATTACGTAAATC
The DNA here is from genome assembly GCA_026402145.1 of Polypterus bichir lapradei. Classification (NCBI taxonomy): domain Eukaryota; kingdom Metazoa; phylum Chordata; class Cladistia; order Polypteriformes; family Polypteridae; genus Polypterus; species Polypterus bichir. The sequence continues at coordinate 9,516,973 of JANRMT010062833.1, forward strand.
AAAAAAAGATATATTGATTGGATCAAATGACCCATTTGTCCTAGCTCACCAATAGTTGGAAATACACGATGTCCAGTGTGTAAAAAGGTATCTAAATAATATGTATCAGTGTGGCAGGATTAGCATCCTTTAGCCTTTAATGGCTGTCAGTGTGGTGTAGTGATTAAGACTTTGGACTTCAAATTATGAGGTTATGGATTCAAGTCCTGCTACTGACACTGTGTGACCATGGCCACGTCACTTTACCTGCCCAAGCTCCTGGGAATAACAAAAGACATGTACCCAACTGTATCTCTCAAATGTTATAAGTCACCTTAGATACAGGCATCAGCCAAGTAATTGGGAATTGTGGTTTTAGTGATTTTCAATTTCTTTCATTTTTAATTTTTTTTTTTTTTTTTTGGAGGACCATTACCCTTTGCTCAGCAAGTTAAGGGGCTTTCAAGAAGGGCTGGTACTTCTGAATTGAACTGGATTCAAAGTAAAAAAATAAATAAATCTTTATAGTTTTGTAAATTTTAAGGCTGACTTGAGGAAGATGATGTCACTGTAAGGAAAAGGATATTCAATAAATTTTCATGCTCCGTAGATATGGTGTTCCAGAGAGGCCAGATTTAATACCAACTCATCCAGGGGTACATTCAGTGGTAGCAATTTACTGTCTGATTTCTGATGTGCTAACAAAATAAGCAAAATGTTAGCTTCCCAGTTCATAATCTGAACTTCCCATGTTACTGTTCCAGGAGGTACAAGGAGTACAAGTGTTACTTGTGGAAAAGATATACACTACAAAAAAAAGGTGCAAGGATGGATGCCAATATATATATAGACAGGAAGAGATATGAGTTTGCCACACAACACACGTTTATTTCTGTGGGAAGCACTTTTCCCTCACTCCCCACAGCAGCATGGTACAAGCACCAAAATAGCACAGTCCCTTCTTCATCTCTCCTTTTTGTTCACTTCCACTGCTCCTTTTCACAAGCTTTGTCCCTGTTCCTCCTGGCTCTGGCTCCTTTTAAGCAGACCCTGGGAGTGTTCCAGGTGCTTCATTAATCAGAACTGGAATCACCCCCAGGTGTGGTGAAAGCCCCCAACAGAGCTGTGCCACATTCTAACTCCCAGCATGCCCTACAGGAATCAATGGTGCCACAGCCCCCCAAGATGGCTGCCCTCCAGCATCCTGGGGGAGGTACAGTAGTGTCTTGTATATGCTCTCTTCCCTGCTCTTTCCATCCAGCTAGCGTCCTAGCCGGGTAATGGTTGTATATATATATTTAAAACCATATCTTAAGTATTAATTTATATTTACTTACAAAGAATGATGTTGGCACCATATCATTATAAACCAGTTACATTCACAATACAATATAAATTAATTGTTTAATTCAAATAATTCATCTCTCATTTTACTAGCACTTTAAAAATGTTGTAAACATTTAAAACTGGCTACTAAGATGTTAATATTGTGTAAAGAAAACCACTGGAATTTTTTAAAGAGACGTAAAAGTAGAACGTGTTTTGTTTGGATAATTTACCTCATACAGTAATAACAGAAAATAAATGTGTTGAATGAATACTTAAAAATGAAAATGACCCTGAATAAGACATGACTGCCAGCTTTAGAGGATGGCATACTTTAAACAGAAAACTGAATTTAAATATTTTTGAACACAGGCAAGAGATATGTTTGGCAGTGTGTACTTCAGTAGTCTTTTACATTCTTGTATTAGTATACAGAGGAAACATACAGTTAATGTAATCTTTATTTAGCTGTGTTAGTATTATTATTATTATTATTATTAGTAGTAGTAGTAGTAGTAGCATTGCCATTTATACAAAATGCTGTGAAATTTATATTTCCATGTCTGACCAATATTCATATTTAAATGCAACTTTTACACTTTTTCAGATGCAATGTGGTTTGGATGCCTGCCTTGTCCAAGTGTTTCACATGCTATCAGGTCTGCTGGCCACAGCAGTTGTAGTTAATGATTGTCTCAGTGATATACTAGCTTAGGCAAAGACTTATTTTGCCAGAGGTTTCACAATATTCTACATTATTTTTTCACATTTAAGTGGCTCAATGTTTCGATTCATTATCCTGGGTTCAAATCCCATTCTTTAGTATTTGTGGTGTAATGTTTGCACATTTTCTGCATACTTGTATGGATTTTTCTCTAGCTGTTCTGGTCTTCATTCCAAAGACATATGTTTTTAATCCATTCATGATTTTAAGATTTATTTCTGAGTGTGAGTATGTGCCCTGAAATAAACTGGCACCCCACCTAGGTTTGATTTCTGTCTTGCAAGTGATTCTTTTGACCATTCCCACACCAACCCTAAATTGGATTAAATTGGTTAAAACATGCTATGTATGTTCTAGCCTATACAAGACTGCTGTTTATATCCGTTTGCATTAAAACAATGATATTCAGAGTGAGAATTCACCTTTTAAAAGTACCTTTCCAAAGGCTTTTTAGTATTTTGAAGTTTATGGTGGGTAACCTGAAAGCAGATTGGCAGTTGTGGGTACATCTCCGTGTCAAATAATACAGGATGTAGTTTTGAAATTACTGTTTGTTTACCTGACCTTATTACTTGTATTTGATAAAGAATATCTTCATAGTTTGATCTTTATTTCTCATTAAAATCAGAAAGGCTAATGTGTCTAGCTTTTTTGCAACTGTTTTAAAGACAAGATTATTAACAACAGTATTTAAAACAAATCTAGTTGTAGAAGTTAGGTTAAGAAGGGAAGTGATAATTAGTGAGCAGCAGTATGGTTTCATGTCAAGAAAGAGAGCCACAGACATAATGTTTGCTCTGAGGGTGTTGATGAAGAAGTATAGAGAAGGCCAGAAGGAGTTGCATTGTGTCTTTGTGGACCTGGAAAAAGCATATGAAAGGGTGCCTCAAGAGGAGTTGTGGTATTGTATGAGGAAGTTGGGAGTGGCAGAGAAGTATGTAATAGTTGTACAGGATATATACAGTACAAGGGAAGTGTGACAGTAGTGAGGTCTGCATTAGGCGTGACGGATGCATTCAACGTGGAGGTGGGATTACATCAGGGATAGGCTCTGAGCCCTTTCTTATTTACAGTGGTGATGGACAGGTTGACAGATGAGATTAGACAGGAGTCCCCTTGAACTATAATGTTTGCTGATGACATTGTTATCTGTAGTGAGAGTAGGGAGCAGGTTCAGGAGACCCTGGAGAAGTGGAGATATACTCTAGAGAGGAGAGGAATGAAGGTCAGTAGGAGGAAGACAGCATATATGTGTGTAAACGAGAGGAAGGTCAGTGGAATGGTTAGGATGCAGGCAATAGAGTTTGCGAAGGTGGATGAGTTTAAATACTTAGGCTCAACAGTAGAGAGTAACGGGGAAATATGGAAGAGAGGTGAAAAAGAGAGTGCAGGCAGGGTGGAATGGGTGGAGAAGAGTGTCAGGAATAATTTGTGACAGACTGTTATCAGCAAGAGTGAAAGGGAAAGTCTACAGGATGGTAGTGAGACCAGCTTTGTTGTATGGGTTGGAGAGAGTGGCACTGACCAGAAGGCAGGAGACAGAGCTAAAGGTGGCAGAGTTAAAGATGCTAAAAGTTGCATTGGGTGTGACAAAGATGGACAGGATTAGAAATGAGTACATTAGAGGGCCGGCTCAGTTTGGAAAGTTGGGAGACAAAGTCAGAGAGGTGAGATTGCAATGGTTTGGACATGTGCGGAGGAGTGATGCTGGGTATATTTGGAAAAGGATGCTAAGAATACAGCTGCCAGGCAAGAGGAAAAGCAGAAGGCCTAAGAGAAGATTTATGGATGTGGTGAGAGAAGACATGCAGGTGATGGGTGTGAAAGAGCAAGATGTAGAGGACAGAAAGATATGGAAGAAGATGATCCACTGTGGCAACCTCTAATGGGAGCAGCCGAAAGAAGAAGAAGTCTTTTGTCATTTGTGAAGTAGTTTCTGCCGCATGTATGTATGCAAATGTTTTATGTACACAAATGCTGTTGCCTGTTAGAGGTCTTAGTGGTCACCCTTCAACAGTATCCTGCTTGAAATGGTTCCAGCATGCCTAGAAACAGAATCTACCAGTTTCTCAATGTGTGCCTCAATGTGCCCTATGATGGATTAGTATTGTATGCTGGATTGGGAATGTAAATATGTCATAATGTTATGATCAAAAAGCATTTGAGCATATCTGAAAAGTATTTTTGCACTTTCATATATTTTTAATGTGTATTTAAGTCTCCTTATGTGTGTCCATTTGATTCCTGAAACCTTTTGTCCGAGACGATATAATTACTCAAAGTTTGCTTTTGTTGTCAAAGGTTTTGGAAGCCTTAGCAGACATTTTAATTTACTAACTTTATGCATGCCTTGTTTATGAAAATCACTATGTTATAATAACCTCACTTGTATAACCCAATGCTGACTTTTGTTACTAATAACATTCATTCATAGTTATCCTTTAATATTTGATTCAATTTTCCATGAAATATACCTCACAGTAAATGACCTGCAATTTCCTACAGGAGTGTTCTAATAATGTCTGCATGATTGTGACATACTTGCTTGTTAAAACGCCAGCACCTTGAGTGTTTTAAGTTATGTGTAATTTTCATGTCTTTCTATATTGCTTTTGTAATAGAGTGCATTCCTTTTCCTTGACATTTTCTTTTAAGAGCGCTGAAAGATTCCTTTTTGAGTTAATTCTTTATGTCATTAGCGGTATTTTTAGCTGACTTTTTGCATTTCTAATTTCTTCTCTTTCACTTCTTGAGGTACTGTTTTAGATACAGAATTGTGTTTCATTTAAATAGGACAGTTTGTATTCAGTACAGTTCTTTTTTCTCCATTTTCTCATTAATAACTTATTCCTTATTGATATTTCTGTAACAAATTGGTTTTGCTGCTTTTTAAACCTTCCTGTGATTGATGGTAATACACAGAACACTATACCAGTCACCTCTACCACTATAGAACTGAAGAAGATCCATAACAAATTGCCTATGCTTGCTTAAAGGTGTACTGCATTAGAGAATGGTATATCTTTTTGCATCTTGGAAATAACTTTTAAAACGATAAATAATTTAACCAAGTTCATACGAATGCCATTCTCAAATGGCTTTGTAAAAGTTTTCTCACCCACATTCAGAGATGCTTAGACATGCAAAACATTTTTTCATATTAAAGCATGGCCTTCTTCTTCTTCTTCATCCTCCCTTCTGTGCCTTTACAACATCAGGGTTTCAGTATGGTTAAAATGAAAATTGATTGGCGTTATAATAGCTAAACAATTTATTGTGTCTTAGTGCTTACTGTGTATCTGTGGTAACTACATAATCTCACTATGCTTAAGTATTTGGAGTCATAGATGAAACCTAAAGGAAGCTAAATCAAGGTTCCATCTAAAAGCACTTCCTCACTTAAGGGGTATTAATGGTCTGAAATTAGCAAGTCATGTATTTGAAGCAGAAACTCAGATACTGGGACAATTAATTGTCCATTAGCTTATCAAACAAACCTGGTGAACTGAATAATCTCCTCTCAATTTCAAACTTTATAGCTGTTCAGTTTCAATAATTAATTTACAGTTCTCCATGTCAAAAATAAATAATTAGTTATGCTGTTAAAACAAATAATATGTTGCTACTAGTATAGCTATGAAAAGATAACATCTGAAATTTAAAAGTGTTGCTGCAGAGTGAAAATGACTTTAAATATCGCCTGATCTCCACTTGCTCTTGAATGTTCACTTTTGTCCTCCCAAAACACAGGAATCAGCCAGCATGACAAAGTAAGGAAAAAAAATGATTCTAGCCCTTGTCCTGCATGGAGGAAGACACAAAGAAGCCCATCGTCACAGACCTCTTTCAGTTGTTTACTTTTGTTCATTTTTTCAATTGTTATAATAAAGGGTCAAAAAACTACAAACTCGTGGAGTATACAGTACAGTTATACACAGATTAAACAGAACAATTCACAGTTCTTAGATTTAATAATAGACCCCGGCACAACAAAAAATCCAGTCATAGCCCAGCTGAACATCCTGAGATGAAATAGAAATGAAGGAAAACTGCCACAACCTAATAAAATGTGACTAAAGATAGCTTTATCCCATAAGTAATGCTAGGTGACACCAGCTATTAAATATTCTTTTCAGTCCATTACTGGAATCAGTTATAGAATTACTGAATCATTCTTTACTTTTAAAGTTTTGAGGCCTCATGTAAAATGAAATGTGGTTGCGTGTGGTTCAGTAATTTTGGCAACACTATTAAACCCAATGTATGCTGCAGGTGTAATATAGGTGAAGAAGTACTGCCTATTCAAGTTTAAAGCATCAAAAGATCAAACAGTATCTTCATTCCAGCTGAAACATGTTACACCATATGTTGTCCTTTTAGATATCTGATACCATATGTTAAGTAGCTGATGCTTACCACATGCAGGTCTGAGCTTGATCACTCCAGGATGCTTGCCTCCATTGCCTATAGCACATACATTTGTGAGGCACCAATGCACTTTTTGCATTCCCCAAATCCCAGTTCTAAAGGCTTGCTGCATAAAACCTTGTGAATGTTCAATCGTTTTTATAACACCCTTTCTTTTATACTTTCTACCTATATCATGCCACTTCTTCTGTCCAAATGCTCAGGTTAAGGGTGAAAATACATCTTTTATCTGTTGTTTTTTGACATTATTTTTCCTGCTTTTATCTGTACAAAAATGTTGACTTTTTATTATCTGTTATTCAAAAATATTGCCATATACTCTTTACCCAGCTTAATAGGCAGAAATGTCAAGTATATAACACCTGAGTAATGCTTGTTAATATCCAAACAGATTGGCATCTTGCATTTTAACATTGCTTTCTTTGTTTGTTTTTTAAAGCACTTTGTGCTTACTATTATAAGTCCAGTATAACAGTATGATTATTGTGATTGTGTCAGTTATGCAGTAGTTGAACCTATCTATCTTCAGTTTGTCTATTATCTGTACCCGTTTTGCTCAATTTAGGAGCAAAGAGGACAGAGTTTCAGCTGCACTGGGCGCAAAGCAGGAGTGCATTTGGTCTAATGTGTGGCACACTCATTCACACTGGGTCAGTTTAGAGATAACTTCTTTCCAAAGGAGTAAAAAGGTAAAATGTGTAAAAGATAAAACTAGAAATCATGACCAAAATCATGAATTATCGGTGAAAAGTTAATCAATGGCATAAAAATTAAAGAAGGTGCTTTAACCTTTACTTAGTAGTAAATGTTATTGTATGCCACTCAACATGTATGTATTACTGTACATAAAAGTTATAGGCTATTGTAAATGTATTTTCGTGTGATCAAGCATAATTCCTATGTCAGTTTCAATCACTTCAGTTCAGCAGACACAACTGATTAGCAGGAAGTATATCACTGTGACTTGTACAATCTATATAATTACGGGCTGGTAACAATGGGAAATCAATTACATTAACATAATCTCTTGTTATTCATTGCTGAATTGTGATTGAGTAACTGTCTTTTTTTATAATGCTCAGTGAGTATTGTTGCTATTGATTCATTGACACTCTAGACATTTTACATTCATGACTATCTGATGGTTTATTCATGGTTTATACAGGCAGTGGCACAAAAGCTTACTCCCTTCTAATAAAAGGTATCACTATTCTCATTACCATCAATTTAGCGGAACAGCTTGTCCTTTTACTTGCTGTATTGTTTTATGTAAGAGATTTCCAAACACAAATGATTTGCTTGTTTGCTGGAATGGCAAGAAGTCAAATGAAATATAGAATGTCAGATTGGTCACAGAAAATGTGTTTCTATTCTTGCTAGAAAATAAATGAATTAGACATGTTCCCACATAAATTCTTGTTGTAAAGTCAAGTGAATGTTTGTTTATGTGGCCGATGTGCTAGGATGTTTAGAGAACCTTAAATAAGCCACAGTGCCTCGTTAAACTAATTTGTGATGCTGGGAAGAGTAAAACAATTTGGGAAATATACACCCATGCATTAAAGGCAACTTAAATGGCAATGGATTTTGAAAGGCAAGTCTCAGCTTATCAGCATTCATTGCAATTCCTTCCGTATAAGTAACCAAGTCTTATTTATATTCCCATAAAAGTTTGCATCAATGTTTAATCTGGCTAGGTTCTAAAATGTGTATTATTTGATCAGATTTACTTTGTAAACATACATCATACAAAGTGCAATTTGTCAATTAAAATTAAAGCTTAATTGTTGCTAAAATATGAAAAGCAATTTCAAGTTCAGGGTAATTATCATGCCACCAGATTACCGTGCCCTTTGGCAGTTCCTTCTTCCATGAATCTATAAACATGTGGCTTTTGAAAATACCAGGAACCCAGAACTGGTTGTGGCCTGCTTACTTGATGATACATACAGTAAATAAAAGTCTCCTATGGAATGGCCAATTAGTTAGTATACCCATGGGGCACTATCTGTATTTTGTGTTTGCCTCTTCCTTCTTGGAAATGTGTGAATCACTGCTTTTGATGTACAGTAAATTCAGAATATAAAAGCAAAAAGTCCTCTTAAACTTTAAAATTAAGAGTATTGATTAAGTAAAGATGGCTTGTCTTGTCACATGCTTAACCAGTGATTTCACCTCAAACCTACGATTAAATATTATTCTTAAATTAGACAAGTCACACAGAAGAAATCTGGAAATTGAGTCATTCAATAGGAAAGAGAAACTTGCCTATGTTTTGAGGAAATGGTGTGATTGTGCTTGGCATGGCATATGATGACACCTCCATTTAAGCTTATGTCATGTGGCACAGCCATTGAAAGATAAGGGAAAAAATAATAAATGATCACATGAGGGGGGATTGTATAAAAAATATCACGTAGCTAACGGAAATGCAGAAATATTTAGGTATTGTTTTCTCAGTTTAGAAGGTTTCAAGATGCATGGCTGTCTATATTGAATTGTGGTATACAATTTGCCTTATCAATATATAGTATCATTTTAAAACATTTGCACTAATCATTATCTTGAATAAGTGGTGATTTTGGTATTTATGTAACATAAAAGGTATTTATACATCTCAAACTAATAAACAAAAAGATTTTTTCTTTTTCTTTATTTTTAAAGCCCATCTCAAACTAATAAAGAAGATATTTTTATTTATTTTAATTTTATTTATTCATTTTTTTAATGCCACAATTTTAATCACATGTATTAATTTAAAGATTGGAGAAGGAGGAAAGTATTTATAATACATGTGTTAACTTTTTCAGATTGCTTGGGGTGCCTGTCAAGTCATGCCAGCAACTGACAAATAAATGTCTTCCAAAATGAGGCATTTAATAAACAAGGCATACTTCATTAAGAGTTTAGCCAAAAGACAATAGCCAAAGAACAAATGACATGTTCTCATAAAATGGATAATACTGACATATATTCAAAAATGTCAGCTAAATAACCGCAAGCTTATTGTGTCATGCCCTAATGCATTGCTAAACACTGTTAACTGCTGACACTTTAGTCTAATTGCTATAGGGAACATTTTCAATATTATATTCTAACAGGCCAGTTAGGGGTCATTCACTGTAGCAAAAGGCAAAGCAAGTAACTTGCCACATTCGGGAAGTCAACAATGATGTAAATTATTATGGGCTGGATCCATTTTGAGAACACAGCTGTTGGTGGAGTGATTTATTAAAACTTACTAAAGAAAACCATATTTTTAACAGGCTCAGAAAATTAAATGCAAACATTTTCAATCTGCCTTTCCTGTATTTCCAGTTTCAATATCGTCTTTTAAAGAATTTATGTACCTTTTTTCAGTGGTGAGCATAAAGGCAAACTGCTTTAGTGCCTGAATTACATTTAATTTTTAATATTAATCATACATTTTTTTTCTGTTAAATACACTTTATGACTTTTCGTTTTCTGATTATACATAATGTATTATTTTATAGGTGTTAAACAGCAAGAATTTAAATGGATTTAGAGTATTTTAATGGTACTTACTGTAAAATATTAATGTACATTAATGAAGAATTAAAACTTACTGATTCTTATTTAATAAAAAAAAAGATGTCTTCTAGGAAGGGTGATGTTACAGTGGGTAGTACTGCTGCCTTGCCTGGTCAGTGCCTACTGTATGTTTAGACTTTTCCTCCAATATACGGAAGGCATGCTTGATACCTTGACTGATAACTTTAAACTGGCTCTGCATAAATGTGTCTGGATCACTGCATCTGTAACCTGTTTTTATTTCATTATGATATGTATCTGAAGGAGATGAAAAGTATAAAGTGTTTTGTATTGAATTTTTAAATCATACAATATTCTTTTAAACAATGGTGTCCCTTGTCTAACCAACTTGTGTACATACTACTACCAAGGCATATTAGCTGAAAGTTCATACAAATGTAGCCCCTAAAAGGGTTTGCCAGAATAACCCCTTCTCCCAAGAGTGCTTCAAAGTACTGTACTGTTATTATTAAAGAAGCACTTAAGAAATTCAGAAACCTAAATAAAATCTTCAGTAATGTATCTAAACCTGAAATAAAAAGCTTTATAAATTGAATATTTCTGGTGTGATACCCTACTATTATGACAGTGCTTTTATGTACTGGCTATAAAACAAAAATATCTTTATGGTTATTCATAATAATAATAACAACTATTTAACCATCGTTCAATTTTAGGTTAAAATATTAAAAATAAATTTTTGCTCCATTTCTAATCTGTTAAATTGTCTTTTTATATTAGCCCCTATTTTTAAACTATACCTTTTGATTATTGTAGTTTCCACTTCTCTAATTTAATACTCACTTAAACATTGGCCCTACTAAATAAAACAATATGGTTTCCCTACTTTTTCCTTATTATTGTACAAAATCTTAAGTACATAGCAAATTCTCTTTTGTATGTGGTAGTTTTTTTTTCTGAATTCATTACTGTGGGCCTGATCATAACATTCCCTTTTTGAATTCAGTCCAGTTGTAATGACTGTACTCAACTGATTGTGTGTGTTATATTGAGCTCTGCTGGCTTACATCCTATTGCCTTGTCAGTGGATTATACCGATTCCAAATTCATTCAACTACATTTTTCTTAGACTTTAACTGTTCCAAATTATAAACATTGTATGTAATCTCATTACATTTGCCCCTGATTAAGGAAAAAACAGGATTTGTCGAAGAATTTTAGCATAACCAGTAAAGTAGTACCATGCCAAGAAAATGCCTTTTTAAGATTAAATAAAAGACAAAAGCCATTTAAAAACAGGCAATTTTGATTCCAAAAGATCCTAAAATGTGTATTTTTTGCTTTATTCAACATCTTATATTGTGCTGTGTTTAGCAAAGATAGCAAATACACCAGAGTTAAATTAACACTTAGATTGTATGTTGTGACCTCCAGGTGGCGATGCAGTACCCCAAACCCCAGACACAATCTCACAAACATATATTCTGATATAAATAAAAGGTTCATTAACAAGAATACCTTGTACAAAAGGCACCAAAAGTGACATAAGCCAAATATATTTTTTTCTCTATCTTTTTCCTCTCTCCTTCCACTCCTCCAGATGAACTTTGTCCATCTTCCACCTGTCTCGAACTCCCTGGATGAGGTTGAGAGGTATTTTTTATCTTGGACCTGAGGAGTATTTCTAGTACTATGGCATAGCCTGATGGAAGTACTTCCAGGTCAATTGGAAACCTCAAAATGCAGGGACTGGGAATCCAATCAACCTCCCTTGGAGGACCCCACAGGGTACACTCCCAGCAGAGAAACTCTGTGAGCCTCCATGTCCAAAGCACCGATTTAAAACAGAGGAATCACAGTCAGTGGTTATATGGCTTTGTCCGCAATTAACATGGCCATGGTTTCCCTCCCACATCTTGTAAGGGCAGTGTCTCCAAACGTGTCCAATTTTATGACATTCAAAGCACTGAAAGTTCCCCATTGGACATTTTGTTCTGCAGGCTGAGAAGGAGAGAAACCCATGCTCGATCCTCTGCTCTGTGGAATTCGACTCCGCTCTGTTCTATCCCGGGGACTCATCTGAGCAGTAAGAACAGCACCACATGACCATAGGGTTTCTTTTACTCGAATTTTAGAGCATTAGAACACTCTAGACGAGAGCAGGCCATTCAACCCAACAAAGCTTATCCACTTATTTCTTCCAAAAAAACATTAAGTCGAGTTTTGAAAGTCCCTAAAGTTAAACTGTCTACCACAATACTTGGTAGCTTATTCCAAGTGTCTATCGTTCTTTGTGTAAGAAAAACTTTCTAATGTTTGTGTGAAATTTACACTTAACAAGTTTCCAACTTTGTCCCCGTGTTCTTGATGAACTCATTTTAAAATAACAGTCTCGATCCACTGTACTAATTCCCTTCATAATTTTAAACACTTCAATCATGTTTTCAATCATGTCACCTCTTAATCTTCTTTTGCTTAAATTGTATAGGCTCAGCTCTTTTAATCTTTCCTCATAATTCAACCCCTGTAGCCCTGGAATCAGCATAGTCACTCTTCTCTTGACCTTTTCTAGCACTGCTATGTCTTTTTTGTAGCCTAGAGACCAAAACTGCACAAAGTACTCAAGATGAGGCCTCACCAGTGCATTATAAAGGTTGAGCATAACCTTCTTGGACTTGTATCCGCACACCGTGCTATAGAACCTAGCATTCTGTTAGCCTTCTTAATGGCTTCTGAACACTGTCGGGAAGTCGATAGTTTAGAGTTCACTATGACTCCTAAATGCTTCTCATAAGGTGTACTCTCGATTTTCCATCTGCCCATTGTGTACTCAAGCCTAACATTTTATAGCAGAACATACATTTTTAGCATGATTCCCCAATTCATTCTGTGGTATGGTCTATAAATAAGAGACAGAGCCCTTACTGTCTTTACCCCTTGTTTCTCTGTTTTTAGAGGTGCCATCCACAATTTTTTAGTATTCTGACCCTTTTTACTCTGAACTCCCTCCCTTCTATCAGTCTTGGGCTCCATAATCTAAATAGACACTCAAGCACTGGAAAACCAACTATTAGACTGTGTTCAGCTGTCAGAACTGCAGCTACTCGGTTTCTTTAACATAAATCCAGGGCCCCTTCACTCTGCTTTCCTTTACGCTGTACCGTACAAGGATTTTATCTGTATAGTCCGATCTATACAAGGTAGTAGCCCTGTCCCCAATAGTTGTAAATGCCACTCGACTTCTCTAAGAAGGGCTTGTGTGGTTTTCTTGATTTTCTTAATGGCCATCTCGAGAAAATTCATTATGGACAATAGTTTCCATACAGGTTGGAACAGTTTCCTTAACTCTGGTCAAAGGGGTATTCAGACATTTTCATTTGCTATCACTGCCCCCCGGCGGACCCCACAGAACCCAACAGGGCTGTCCCATGGAACTATAGGTCCCAGCATGCCCTGTAGGCATCTGTGTGAGAATCCTAATACAGGTAGGCTGCCATCTAACATTTTGGGGGAGAAAATATTTATCAGTGTTCAGCTACCTGACCTGCATGCTGTCCATTACAATAGCACTACAACTTTTAGTATCCATCCATTATCCAACCCGCTATATCCTAACTACAGGGTCACAGGGGTCTGCTGGAGCCAATCCCAGCCAACACTGGGTGCAAGGCAGGAAACAAACCCTGGGCAGGACGCCAGCCCACCGCAGGGCACAACTTTTACTAGTTAATGGTTAATTTAAATTTGGTAATATTGCACTTGGGGCTCAGAAATTGAATCCCAAGAAGCCTAGCTTGTTTTTTTTTATTTTCTTCTGGTCCCATAGAATAAATGTGTATAAAGGACTTGGGAACATTAATACTAAATGCATCAACAAAATCACACATACAGAAAGGTAAACTAAAATTATGCAGCAGTGTTAATAATCTAAAACATAAATTCAGAAGGGATGATCATAAGGGGAAGACAAAATTTAACAAAGAAATAAAAACACCTTCCCTATAAACCTACATCCCTAGTACCACACAGTACTCTTTCTTGTCAATTCTTTTCTCACTCACTTTCCTGATCTCACTTTCAACGCCCGGCAATTTATGAGAAAATAATATAATAATAAACAGACATGTATCCCGAACTGTTGCAGTAAGTTCACATGAACTGGTAAGTAACCACTATTGATTTCTATGTGTCAAGACTTGGAATTACATATGATGTTTTACTAAAACAAATAGTAGTCTTTAATAAGGTAAAAAAGGCACACGGGGAAGGAATAGGAAGATGAAACAAAGAGCTGCAATCACACTGCTCCACTTCCTGCCAGGGCTTCACATGGCGAACCGTGTTGAAAAGAACGACGAGGGATAGCAGAAAACTGCAACACATTGGACTGGATGGACTTTGGGTAGGGCTGGGGTGTTGGCTGAATCAGTCTTAGTCACCTTGGACATAGGTGGCCCTACTAGCAGTACACGATTCTCAATAGCATCACTTGGCATCATTAATTACGCAAACCACTCTCTCACGTTAAGGCACTGACTCAGTGGAGGGTGGAAGAAATAAACCAAGACAATCAGTACCAGAAAACTGGTTAACAGATTTTTAATTTTTTAATTGACTATAGGGTTTTTTTCCAGGTACAATAGGTCACGTATAATATAATAAAAAAGCTGTCAAAGTAACCTGCATTCTAGAATTATATAGAGTACATTACAACAGTATTTTGAGCTGCTTGACTATACAACCTTTAATGACAAAGAATTTTCTAGAGGATTCTGCATCAAATAGGATACAAGTGTTTTATATGCAGCTCAGTGTTCATGTTGTTTCATCTTTTTTTAGATCTATTCTTAGTAATCTTTATTGATTGGAATTCATGCTGCTGAAATTTGCTGGTCCTGTGTGTCAATGATTAATATAACAATTTGTCCTGTCAACCATAGTTATCTGAGTAATTAGCCTGAAAACAATAGAATATCCTAACAGAAACAGGAAAGTACATAATGGTTAGAGTTATTCCAATTGCAAATATTAATAAGATTTAGCTTTGCAGGGTTAATGTAGTCCATCAGTGGAAATATGCCTAAATATTAAGGTTTGTGCGCAAACCATGGTGAGGTATGTGTCAGTTGTAAAATATTAATTGAAGGTTAGCAGACTGTCTTCAGACCAACCAGTAGCAATAAAGAAATGCTGCTAAATATTATGCAAGGCATGGCTTTGCAATTGAGTATAACAGATCAGAGGCGCCAGTAGTGCCCAGTTTACAGCAGTATCAGTTGTATCTGGGCACAAGGTCAGCTAAGTGGGATCAGGTAATAAGCTGCCTTAAAAAGTGTTTCATATACACAGTAATATTTATATAAGTTATGTTACTTTGCAAGATTTTTGGTGTTTAAACATAATAAAAAATAGTGTTGTCTATTTTAAACTACAATGGTAACAGCCATTTCCATTGTGTTGTGAATCCTAATTATCTGACAGCTGTACCTCAGTTTCTTTTACTTTTAAATGATGATTAGTTAATTGTAATAAAGTAACAGTTCTTCTCCTAAGATTGGTAGATGTGATGTGTATATGGGTAGTGGTGGGGGGTTATGTGTGTCTCAGTAAGCAATAAAGCTATGGGCACTTTTTCACCACAGGAACATTTTTCAGGAGCCAAGAACTTTTTATAAATTCAGGAACTTTTGTAGCCTTCCCACTGCAAGAACTCGGGCCATTTGTAGTTCCTGTTATATTTTATTAGCTCAACCAGGAAGTACAGTAGAGTCTCGCTTATCCGACATAAACGGGCCGGCAGAACGTCAGATAAGCGAAAATGTCGGATAATGGGAGGTGTTAAGAAAAAGCCTATTAAAAGTCAAACTATGTTATAATTTTACACATTATGAACCTAATACAGTGGAACCTCGGTTCATGAACATCTCTGAACACGTACAAATCGGGTTATGACAAAAAGTTTGCCAAACTTTTTGCATCTGTTCAGAACCACACACTAGGTATACGAATGAGCCAGTTTCCCTTTCGGTTTATGCGCGCCGATGATTTCCACACGTGTTCAGTCTCTCCCTGTGCATTCCCTGTGCAGCAAGAGAGAAAGAGCGCGAGAGAGAGACACAGACAGACAGAGAGACAGACACACACACACGCCCGAGAGAGAGACACAGGCAGGCGTACGCACACGCGCACGAGAGAGACACAGGCAGGCGCGTGCGCACACACTCGTGCAACAGAGACACAGGCAGGCGCACGCACACACACACACACACGCGCGCGAGAGAGACACAGGGAAGCGCACGCACACACACACGCACGAGAGAGACACAGGCAGGCGCACGCACACACACACACACATGCGTGAGAGAGAGACACAGGCAGGCGCA
>JANRMT010062833.1:9533335-9564779 GCA_026402145.1 Polypterus bichir lapradei
CACACATGCGCGAGAGAGAGACACAGGCAGGCGCACGCACACACACGTGCGAGAGATACAGGCAGGCGCACGCACACACACGTGCGAGAGTGACACAGGCAGCCGCACGCACATACACACATGTGCGAGAGAGACACAGACAGGCGCACGCACACGAGAGAGAGAGAGAGACAGCCGCACACACACACGCGCACACATACGTGAGCGAGAGAGACACAGGGCGCACACACACACACACGCCAGGGACGGCTGGCCACATAATCCACTGAAATCATGTTTTACAACAAAACAGAAAAATTTAACTGAAAAAATTAACTTAGCAACAAAAAATAGACTACGCTCATGCTTGCAACTTGCAGTTTTGTTACCAATTGATGTGTTTTTTTTTGTTTTTTTGTGGTGGGACGTTGGATAATACAGAATGTTGGATAAGCGAGACTCTACTATATTGCGGAATTTGTGGGGTTTGGGAAATTAATTGTGCTGATTGGTTGACCACAAGCACAAGCCATCATGCAAATCTGTTAGAGGTTTGGACTTCAGAGTGTTATCTGTGAAGATGGGGCACTGCACCATACATTTCATTAATAAGTGGGGTGATCTGCCCTCTTCGCACCACATTGTTCTTCTTTGCATGCTACATATTTTCTATAAAGGATACAATTCCTGCTGTGTGGTAGGAACACAACACACAAATGTGGCCCACAGCCTGCATCATACAAGAACTCATTGTTCCCTGAAAATAAAGTTCCTGGGGTGCAAAATTAACTTATTTTGTCTAGAGATTAGAGGCCCTGGTAAGGAGTGGGCAGACACAGATCAAATTGACCCCCATGAATATTCTAAATAAAATCACAATGAACCTTGCAGAGAACAAGGATATTGTGTCCCACTTTTTGTTAATGAGTATTTGGTCTGGTCAGCTAAGTAGCCTTGTCAGGATCAGCTCGAAAAAAAAGTTTGAGTAGTCACCATGTGGTCTCACTAAGTAGAAGGCGAAAACTATTATTTGCATGAACACACTGATCAACGTTCTTACAGACATTGGATTCAGGACTTGAAAAGGTACCACCTACTGACTCTGAAGTTATAAACGGGGACTTCAATACTCACATGGGTAATGAGTTATGTGAAGGGCCATGACTGAGAGGGAAGGACTGCCTAATCTGAACCTGACAAACTGGATTTTGCTGATCATGGACTGTTCATAACAAACATCATGTTTGAACACAATGATGCCCTTAAGTGCATCTGGTACTAGAGTGCCTAGGGCCTGGGGCCAATTATTGACTCAATAGCATTGGTATGTGATCCGAGTCCACACATTCTGGATATTTAGATAAAGAAACATGCTGAACTTTCAACTCATCCTCACTTATTGGGGAACTGTCTCAGTCAGATACAGCATGTGGTGGATAGAAATGGAAGAACCACATGAGTTAATGATGATGTACTGGAATCCGCTAGCTGGTGTTCAGAAGTGATTTTAACTTTCACATTTTGGAAGAGCCTAATACATATCTCTTGAGAAGTCAGAGATTTAGAGTCTAAATGAACAGTGTTCAATACTAAAGTACAAATAACGGTCATGTGGAAACTGGCAGCAGTGAGCTCAAGACAGGAAACAGTCCTGTACAGAGCATCAGTCTATCGCTGGGCCCACACACAGCCACACAAGACCATTTTCGTATTACCAGTTAATATATCTCGCACATCCCTTTAGAAATGTGATAGGAAAACAAGTATGCAGAGGAAAATCAAGTAGATATGGAGAGAACCTTCAAACTCCACATGAACAACAAGTGGGTGTGCGCAAAAACAGTCCAGACACTGGATCCATAAAACAGCACTACTACCCAGTTGTCAAGTGAGATGCTCTGCTAAACACTAATATCTTTAAAAGATTTTTAGTGCTTGTTCTATTCAAGTATAGCC
Source organism: Polypterus bichir lapradei (assembly GCA_026402145.1). Classification (NCBI taxonomy): domain Eukaryota; kingdom Metazoa; phylum Chordata; class Cladistia; order Polypteriformes; family Polypteridae; genus Polypterus; species Polypterus bichir. The sequence goes on from JANRMT010062833.1 coordinate 9,535,271, forward strand.
AGGTTTCTGAAAAAATTGTTAAAAAAATGTGGTATGGGAAAAAACATTTAATATACAGATGCTTGTGTTGAAATGGTGCAAGCCTGGTAATCATTAAAATTTAACTAATCAAAGAAAACAAAATAACTGAAAGAATCGATTTCCATTACTTCCTTTAGTTTCCTTTAATATTCCTTTGCAACTCCCATATTTTGTATTTCCACATGTTTTCTATTTCCCTAAGCAGATTTTCATACTTTCCAACCTTGGAACAACTATGCACTCAATAAACCAAGGACATCCTGAGCATCCTTGTGTAAGGTAAACCTCCTGATATTTCTCAGCAAGACAGTATATTCATTAGGAAAAGAGTATAAGAAATAAGATAACCTTTAGTCATTTAACTCTGAGCTATCCAGTCAATTTTGCAAGTAAAACATAGAATGCAATATATGTCTTATTATTATTTGATCTTAATTCAAAGCAATTACACTATCTGGTAGCTGCTTAATCAAAATATACAGAGTTACCCTGCATTGGTGCCCCCATTTTAAACCCCTCTTTTATAAAAAAGCTTACATAAGTTAATTGTGAAAAACAGAACCAATGCCCCTTCACTAAGATTGATTGAAGGTGTTATTCTCACTTTCTTTATTGCATTTTACATGCCATTAAACTGATTCTGAAAGACTGAAGACAAATCGTTCACACCTGACTAAATGCATAATTAAATAATCTAACCAAGCAACGACAGCAGATAAATACGTAATGCATGATACATCACTGGAGTAAAACTACCATAGCAAAACTATGTAACATCCTCTGTAAGTAACATCCCCTAAAGTACAGTAGAACAAACTACAAAGCTGATTTAATTTCCACAGGAAAGAAATCTCATGAAAAACCTAGCAATTACAATAAGATTATACCATCACTGTCAATCTAATTGTGCAATGAAACAGCAGGGGGTATCCATGAACCCACAAAGGAGCCAAAGAGATTGAAATAATAAAACAAAAAGGGTGTTTATTATTGCAGAAATAAACACAAGGGAGCAGAAAACAGAAGGGGGACTTTAAAGTATAAAAAAACAAACAGAAATCAAAGCCTTTGTGTCTTTCTGGGTTTTACTGCACAGGTGTTGAACTTGAGTTTATCTGCTATGGTTGTTAAGTGGGATTTGCTCCTATCAACAAAGTGTAGCAGAGGTTTGCCTTATAGTTCCACTCTTTGCTTTTTCCTTCAACTGCAAACCTGATTGCCCTTAATAATGAGCCAGCTTTATATCCCAGACTGGGACTATTTCCAAGGTAATCTGTGGAACGACATCCAGAGAGTGTTCTCCACTAGAGAAATTAGGGGTTCCTGAGCACTACTACCTTTTTATAAGATCAAGTATCTTTACTGGCCCTTTCTTCACCTGCTCATCACAAAATGATATGTATTTGTGACAGAGCTTCACAGATACAATATGGACACTTCTAGTGTGTAGATTTCTAAATACATTACCTCTTATCTTTCTTCATCTTATTAAAAAGAACAACTGCTGGGTTCTTTGACCTACAGCACCTTGTGAAACACTGCAAGATTCCACCCATGCAGGAACTCTCTCTTATTTGTACTGGTATCCTTGCCTATGGTCCTTCCAAATCACCCAGCACACCGACTGGGCATGCTGCCTGTTTATGGTTGTTTTCCCACATTGGCACTTGGAATGCGTTCCTGTCACCAGTGTGAGTTCTTTTTTCACAGAGCAGGTTTGTGTCCCGTCTTGACAATTTCTTGTGCTCCTTCTTTTCTGACAATTCCTTCCCAACCCCAGCAACCTGTCTGAGTAGCTAAATTAATAAAACAATGTAGTCCACAGATTCACACTTGAAAGTAAATGTAGAGCTCATAATATGGTTGTACTGTAACCTTGGTAACAGCAGAGTAGTGCCTTGTCTCCAGAGGTTTAAAAGGCAGAGGCTTAAGGTCAGTTCATTATTTCTTTTTTCTTGGTTTTTTTTTGACTGATGGCATTGACTAAAAAAATTAACACAACAATATATGCAGTGTGATCATTAAATAAATGAGTTACAGTATTTTAGCTCCTTAAATAAACAATGTTCTGCTGTGGCATCCTTAAAGACATCAAATAGTGATTTAGGTACCATGTTTTTCTAAAGGTTATGTAAATGTTGAAATAATTAACATGACCATTATATAATTTTTGAAAACTGTTTGATTTAGAATAGAACTGCATTTAACTCAGAAGTGAAAGTTGCAAGACTCGAATACATCCTGGACAGACAGTGTGCTAGACTAACACTGGGAGAACTCATTCATTCATCCATTCTTTCATCATTGATGAAAGAGAGGGTCCTAAGCTCCTTTGGTAGCATCAGGCATATGTTCATCACACGGACACACTTCAACACACAACCATACTTACTAAGTAAGTCGTGGTCAATTAAAAGCAGGCATGTCTTTAGGATGTTGCGGGAGACCAGACTACCTAAACAAATCAGTGTGGAAACATGAAGAATATGCAGACTGTACCCAAACAATGACTGGATCAAAAACTGCCGTTTTACATTAACCTATGCAGACTGCAGCATTTATGTATGATTCAAATCTTTTCTTGTAATGAGGATACACAGTTTATAGTAACTATTTAGAAATATTCTGTTGTAATTGAGTAAATAGTTAAAAAATATATAAGCTTTCCAAGAATATATTTAAAATACTGAAGCAACCAAAATTAGATAAAATAATTGTGTGCCACATTATAAAGAAAGAACCATATAAAAGCTTGATCAAATATGCCTTGTCACATACGTGCATAAGGGAGGCAGCTAAAGGGCTTGAATAAGGGCAGTTCCAAGTCATACCGGGATGTGGCAGAGTGCACTGACTCTTTTTCTCCCTTTCCTGTAGACCATTCACCGGAGATTCCACCTGGCCCTCTTGACGTCACTTCCGGGACAAAGCCTATGGAAGAAAACCTTGCCAGCTCCGGCCCCTGTGATGTCACGTCAGGGCTCGAACCAATGGCTGAAGACCTTCATGAGCCCGACCCCTTTGATCTCACTTCCTGTCTTCCCCTTTAAAAGCCTCCACATTTTCCCTATTCCCTCAGTTCTGTTTTGGACTCGGTTTTGTGCACAGCAGTGCTATCATTTAAACTACAAGTTGCAGCCAGGAAACCAAATATACGGGTGGCTGCCCCAAACCTTGCTATGGCTCATTGTGGCTTTTGTGACAGCCTGAATCAAAATAGTATTCATATGAGGGACATTATTAGGTACATTAAAAGCAACAATGGTGTGCAATTTTAGAATGTGCTTTCCATGAACCTGAATACGTTTCAAACTTAACCACTCTGTGTATCATTGTTTGGCACTTCAACTTGATCAGAACTGTAATAGCTTTTGAAATGAACTTCAAATTTTGTTTATGATTTTTGAAAGGCTTTTACAATTTTGTGGTATACATTTCATGTAAATTTTTTAACATTATACATTTAACCTCTTTGGAATTTCAAAGCTTTTTGGAAGTTATTACAAGTTCAATAGAGGATTCTTAACTGCTTTTAGAAAAAAAATGTATAATTCATTACTCATTTTTACTAATTTGGTTTATTATTCTAATTATTCTAATTTTGGTTCTACAATCATCATTATTATTTGTAGTATTATTATTTATTTACCCATTTTATCCCAGCAGCATCCCTTTCATATACAGCCAGTCCACACTATATGTCCAGCTAGAAATATGGGTTTCTTCCTTACACTACTAATGAAATGATTGTAGCCCCTGACACTCTCCTAGATCTTGCTGAAGAGATAATTTTTGAAAGTAACTTTTACTGTACACATATATGATAAGGAATTCAATTTCCTTCCTAGTATAAAGTAACAGGGACCAAGCTGAATGAAATCACTAAAACATTATTGTATCTGTAAGAAAAAAGATGAAGTTTAAGAATCCAAGCTTTGAAAGCCTATTTCGAATTTTAATCAATACAACCTTGTAATTTTTGGTCAGTATTTTCAGGGCCATTTTTATTACAGTTTACAAAGTCAAAAATAAAGCACCAAACATTTTAATATATAAGTATCAAGTCCCATTTTTTTCTCATAAATTAAGGAGAAGCCAAGATGGACATGATATTTATTGGTCAATCAATAAACTAAAAATGCTCTTTTTTGTAAATAATGATATATTTTTTAATTACAACTTTATCACACATTTTGCTATAACTGGCTAAATTTGTATTATTTTAGCTGTGAAATTAAGAAGATATCACTTTAAATGCTCACAGGAAGAATGGTCTTGTGAATAAATAATTTAAAGAAAGTTATATTTGCACTATTTGCATGAATTCACAGCATCACAGTACCTTCAACTAGAGCCTTCAACAATTACCTAACAAGAGCAACTACTGCACAAGTGGAATTAGATTTAAGGACACTGAATACATCTAAGATGTAGGTGAATTTTTGCCTACAAAATCAAGTGCATTATTAATCAAGAGTGGAAAAATCACTGACAGATTGGTGTGTATTGTGTAAATACAAAAATCCCATCTATAACAACAGAAGACAAACATCTTGCGTAGATGATCTGAAACAACCCTAAAGGACACAAATCATGCAAAAGAAGTGAATAAAACAGAAACTGGTGGAACTGAAGCTGGTCAACAGCATGGCTTGCCAGGTAAATTTTAAGGTGCCTCTTTATCAATACACTTTATTAGGAAGGTTTCTATGGCTGCCAGTGTTTTATGAAATTGTAACTGCCATAGTTGAATTTCTTAAAAAGAAAGTGAACACCATTGGATAGAGGCCATATTCGTGTACTACCAACATTTTTATACTGGATCTTCAAAGCTGCAGATTCCATTTAATTTTCAGTAAAAAATTTCAAAGCTGCAAAAGTTACTCTCAACGTAGTGTGACTTGTGACTTGAAAGATGAATGAATCAGAGAAGCCTGAATATAGCAATTGAAGAGGTGGCAGAAAAAAAGTCTCATGCTGGCTCTGTTACAGACAACACATCTTGTGGCAGATGAATTTAGCTGATGGTGTCTGTTTCATCTCACTTGAATTTAATATCCATCCATCCATCTATCCATTAAAATCAGGGCCACTGCAGGGCGCACACACACACACACACCCGCACACCAAGCACACAAAACAGGGAAAATTTAGGATCACCAATCCACCTAACCTGCATGTCTTTGGACTGTGGGAGGAAACCAGAGCACCTGGAGAAAACCCACGCAGACACGGGGAGAACATGCAAACTCCATGCAGGGAACATCTGGGAAGTGAACCCAGGTCTCCTTACTGCGAGGCAGCAGTGCTACCACTGCCCCACCGTGCTTCCCTTGTATTTAATATCTACAAAATAATAGGTATTATTTAATCTTATACCTCACATTTCTATGACACTTGTACAATATGTTTCTCGATAAATATGAACAATGCAAGATATCTGCAACTTAACTTAAAATTATTAAATTAGTTAGTTCATAGTAGTAACAAACATACTGTAAAGGTTTTTAGACAGAATGTTTTTTTCTTTTGAATTGTGTTGTATGGTTGACCTACCCAAAACTGATCATCATCTTGTATATGGTATTGACAATAAACAGTGCAAGCTATTTGAGAAAAGAAATATCCTTATTAAAGGACTATGAGGTGAAGAACCTTGATGAAAATGATAAATGATCAGAATGTCCACAGAGTAACAAGCAATAATGTCACCAACTTCTGTCGTTGAATAAAATCCAAAACCAATAATATCCTAAGCCTGGAAATCCCACAGAGTCCAAAAGCCTTCTGGCTTCAGTTTAGACTTTTTTTTATAGATAATAAAAAGCCATGTTCTGTCTACAAAGAGAGCTGTTGTTCCTGAGCATGAAGACATTTTTCTATATAGCTTAACACTAGAATCCCTGAAGTCTATGAAAAAACTTGTAATCCTGGGCCACCTTAAATTCCTTTACACTTCTAAAAACATTAGTGTCTTTTGTTTTGTAAATGTGTCGATCAGCACAAGCAGCCTGCTATCCCATTCTCCCCACCTTCGCAGCTCAACTCGGGCAAAAAGTTCAACCAGCTCAAGGCTCTTCATCTGGGTTGTGAGGTGGTGCTATATAGGGTAAACAATATATCAATATTTGGAACACATGCATTTTATGTGTGTTCCATGTCTAAAACAATATATGTAAATGTAGGATGACAGGAAATGCAAGAAATATTGAACACATACCTAAAACAAAAACTTTTTTCATGTTATAGAACTAATCACAAAATTTTGACATAAAGCGTATAATGTGTCAATACTGAAGTCCAAATATCAAATAAACATTTTCACAAAATGTACATGTATAACAAAACAAGTGCACTTTTACTGTATTTTAAGAATATAACTGAAGAAAAAGAAATCGGGTTAGGGTATGACACTGACATGACAACTTGGGTGGTGCAGCGGTAAGAACCGCTGATTCATAATCAAGAGGTCTCGAGTTTGATTCTGGCCACTTTCCAGAATTTCCATTTTGAATAGTGAGCTACTCTTATTGTTACTATTATACAATAAAAAGATACTGTACATTTGATTTTAGTCTGTAACGGTCGGTGTAAATTTATGGCACTTGTAAAGTTTAGCTTTTTCTCTTTAATTCAGTTTTATTTTCTCAGTCAGGTTCACGCTCCCTCTGATCTGACACTGATGTTTTCAAATGAAGATGTGCTATAACAGAGGATGAACTTAGATGAGAATGAGGGTTCTACATCGGAGAAAGAGAACAGAAGCCCTCCCCGCAAGAAACATCCACTCACACATAAGAACAATGCAGCTTCTCCAGGCGTAAAGGCGAAAGATGGTACCCTTTGGATGCAGCAAGAGGTCGGGCTTCATCCTGCCTATCAATCTGCCACACGCATGTCCTTCAATAAAAAAAGCAGATTATGTTTTATGATGGTCTTTTTATTAAAAACACATTTATATGTTACTTATATAAAAGCAATATCAAATGTTATTTTCCTATTTACCTTGATTTATTTACTTATTTTCCTACAGTGTAAAGTCACAAGTAAACACGGGCATGCTGACAAGGCAACATGTGCAATGCCACTCCTTATTCAGGAAAATATCAGTTACAAAAAGTGTGAAGGCAGCTTCCACCTGCAGCTATAGACATGTCAGTACGCAAGCGACTCTCCACGCTAGTGTTTAGATCTGGTAGTGCCATGCTGACATTTCAGTATACGAGCAATGGTACAAGAATGCAGTCAGACTTCTTTTTTTGGGCACATACATTGTCAGATCTATACCTGCCATCTTTATGCCATATCAAGATGTTACGAGGGTGTCTCCTTGGCCTGGTCCAGCTACTCAGGTCCTCAACAATGAGGATCCTGTGAGCCAGATCACCCTCTGGGAATCATGCCACATGGCCATAGTGCTTTAACTGATGCTCACTCACAATGCAGGTAATGTGCCTCGTTTGGGAATCCTTGAGCAACCGCTCATTCGACACAAAGTCAAACCAGTGGTACCTAAGGATTCTCTGAAGAAACACAGTACCGAAGAAGTCCAGTCTTCATCTCAGGTTACTGGATAACGTACATGTCCTGCAACCATATAGCAAAACAGGAATCACCAGGACCTTTGGACTTTGACCTTTGCCCTTTTGCAAAGATATTGGGAGCACCATACACCCCTTTCCAGCGACACGATCCCGCTCTCCCAATCCATCTACTGACTTCATAAGAAGAGCCACCAGAGACATGAATGTCACTGCCGAGGTAAGTAAACCTCTCTCTGCAGACAGCCACACTGCTGATGGCCATGCCCATGAGGTCATTAAAGGCCTGGATCTTGGGTTTTATCCAGGACATTTGTAAGCCCAGACACTCAGTATCCTTGCTCAGTCTCTCGAGAGCCCTGATCAGAGCCTCCATTGACTCTGCAAAGATTATAACATCCTCTGCAAAGTCAAGATCATTGAATCTCTCTTCACCAACAGATGCCCCACAGCTGCTGGACCCCATGACCATGCCCAACATCCAGTCCATGCAAGTTCTGAACAGAGTAGGAGCAAGAACACATGCCTGACGAACCTAGAATCAACTGGGAAAAACACAGAGGTTTTGCCTCTGCTCTGCACAGCACTCACAGTACTTGCGTACAGGCCAGCCATGATATCCAACAAATTTGATTGGATCCCACGAAGTCTCAGGATATCCCACAGGGCAGCTTGATCAACTGAGTCAAACACTTTATGAAAATCGACAAAGGCTGGAAAGAAAATCTGCTAAAATTCATGTTTGTGTTCCATGATAACCCTCATTGCCAAGATGTGGTCGATGGTGGACTTCTTAGGCGTAAATCCAGACTGCTCCGGTCGCTGGTAGGTGAACAAGTGATCACAGATCCTATTGAGGATGACCTTATCCCCCTGTAGTTACCACAATCCAGGCGATCACCCTTCCCTTTCCAGATAGGGACGACAAGTCCCGTTTTCTAGTCAGTTGTAATGACGCCCGTCTCCCAAATGGAAACAAAGATTGCTTGCAATGCCAGGAGGAGAGCATTACCACCAGCCTGGAGTAGTTCACCCTGAATACCACAGATTCCTTTAGCCTTCCCTAACCTCAGCTGGTTTACCACCTGAGACTCAGTGAGATTTGGTGGTTCACAGCTAATTGGAGGATCAGCCTCAAGAACCATGGACCCAAAGGTAGCCAAAGTTGTATCCAGAAGATCAGCTTAAACACTTGCTCAAAGTACCAGCCAAGCAGGTCACAACTGCAGTATCATCTGTAAGGACCGTTCCTTCAGCCACCCTGACTGCAGCTCTCCGAGTCAGATGTACATAATGCTTGGATTCCTCTGTAAGCAGGACATAGGTCACTAGAACATACAGTAGATAGTGTGTCACTTGGTCACAGATTCCTCTAACAAACACCTCCTTATCTGCCCTCAAAGCCCTCACAGCTGTCCTTCTCAGTTCCCGGTACAAGCCAGAGTTGCCATCAAGCCATGCACTGAAACTCGATGATATCCAGGGTGTCCTGCAAGATGAAACACCTCCTTCTGGGAACACTGGTAACACCAACACAACCCTGAGCAATCTTCAGAGTCTTGTCATGGGAGGTCTCTAATATCATATTAGGATCAGTAGTCACACCCAAGACTGTAAATTCCACACACAGACTGCGTGCAAACTCATTAGAAACAGCCTGATGTTGGTGTCTGGCCAGGTCCAGCCTCATTTTCCTAGTAGGTGGTAGCCTACTTGATCTAAGCTGGATCTTCAGAGTAGCAACAACTGTGGTCAGAATTCACAAACTGGGCACTTCTGTAGACCCTGCAGTTTTGTAAGAGCCTGTAGCGTCTGCCCACAAGGATGTGATCTTCTTCACCGCACCACCCGTTTTGGAGTACCAAGTACCAAGTCCAATGGTATACTTCTCCAAGACATCACTCACTGCAGATGGAGCATACACTGAGACAACAGACCACCAGAGAGTGTCTTAATCTGAGTCTCATAATACGCTCATTGAATGGAGTGACAACAGACACTATCGGAAGGAGCCAATCTGCCACAGCAACAGCTACTCCCTGAGTATGAAAGCCATAGCGACCAGACCAATAAAAGGTATACCCACCTACAGAGATCAGGCCAGTCCCAGGTCTGCATACCTCAGAGAGTTCCACAACTGAAATGCAGTGTTTACAAAGCTCCTCCAACAGCAGAGGAAGATGATCATCATGCTGAAGAGACAAGATGATCTGTGCACCCACCCAGATGAGCCACCTCAAATTGGGACTCAAGTCTTGCCAGGCAGCGGGCGCTGCCTCAGCACCACAGCAGTTCCAGTCCCCATTGGCTCTCTGATGGTTTTGACTCTTCCAGGGATGAAGCTCCCAAGGGGTTCCCCCATCCCCTTCATAATGCAAGCTGCCTTCGTATGGGTGGCTGCAGCTGAGCTACTCTCGCAAAGAGCAGAAAGGAGCCCTGTCTGCTGTGGAGCCCAGTATGCTGTCTCAGAGCTGTGTGAAGTTTTTTATGGTGTCTGGAGTGCCATTCCTGCCACCAACCCCTATGATTTCCCTGTAAGTTGGAGGACCACTTGCAGGGCCTGATGCAGTTTAATGTCATACCCAGGACACATCCAGAAATATGAATATTTAAAAAGATGAATGGAACAAATGCATCATCAAACTGAAGAACAAAGTGCATAAGGTGAGCATTAACAGAAAAACAATTCAGTGAGGGAACACTGCTGAATTTAATAAATAACTTCAGATCAGTGTCTGACCTGGTTTGCTACAAAGTTGCTAACAAATATTACCTTCTATTACCTCATCTTACATTGACTGATGGGATCTACTTGCCATATTTTCTGACATATCTCATCTCAAACAGTAATAGTTGTCTGTTGTTTACTGAATGGGGATGCTCCTGAGAGACACTCAGAATATGATCTGATAAAAATAGTATAATTCCCTTTAGAGCAAGACATTGTGTGTATATTTGATTGTGTACTTGCTTGATTTTTAGAGTAATACTCTAAACCAATTGTAAACTCTAAATTACATTATTAAATAACCTTAAATTAAAATTTGACTTGCATTTCAGCATTACTCATTTCTAACAATAGTTATATAAATGAGGCTCAATTGAAATCAACACATGCTTACACATTCTCGAAAAAGCCATGTTATTTGGGAATTCATTCATTGATAAATATTTTGTATTTTCTAAGGAGAAAGCAACGTTGACTAATAAAAAGACACATACTGTATTTAATTGGTTCTTCATTATACATGAAAACATCACCAAAAGCTGATCTGTTTTTACATTGTTGCCACATTTGCTTCAAACGATTAAGCTTCTCTGAAGGGTTTGTGTTCTTTTGATAAATGGCCTGTGATATGCCTGTGCTGAGTGTTCAGTGTGGCTTTGCCTTAGATCAACTCTGTAACTCAAACACAGGTTAATACTCTATGAAAATGAAACCCTTTATAATTCTGTGGCTCAGAACGTCTGTGCTATTGCCAGGTAAGAAAGATGTATTTAACATGCAGAAAATTCAATTTCTCGATTTTTCATCTTTTCATCCTGCTTGAAACACAAGATTTATTCAAATTTAATTGTAGTGACCTGATGGGAACAGTAAAACAAAACCCTATCAACTGGCCATATGTTCACCTTAATAGCTGGCAATTCAAATCCCAGTTACTATAAAACAATAGTAAAGGATTTCTTGTTTTACTGAAAAATAAAAAAAAATAAAAAATAGAAATTTTTACAAGGAATGGGTGTTTAATAATCTTGTCCTCAAACAGTTGTCCATCCTGAGTTGTTGCTGACTTCAGTATAAGTTCAGTATAATTTAAAATTTTCTTTCTTTTTTTGGCTGTCTGGGTAGGTACGGGAAAGACAGCATGAAATGTGTTTTGAATAAATATAATATAGTATGCCTTTCTGACAACTTTTTTATATTTTAAATATTCATTGTGATGCAAATCAGTAAAATATGTTAAATATGAAGTAGGAGAAAATTATGAAATTGAGTCTCAGTTTATGACTTTAGGGTGAGGTGAATAGGCTGCTTTTCAGTCTCAATAATTCTATGCAGAAAGAAGGTACTATTGACAACTAAAAATCAAAGGATTTCCCTAAAGATTATAAAGGAAAAGTTTTAAAGTCATAATACTGAAAGTCCAAAGCTCAGTCAATGAAAACAATGTGCCAGCTAAATCGAACCAATAATAAAAGATGATAATTTACAAAATCAAATAATGCTGTGCTAGTCAGACACTCTAAGACTTTGCTGCAGGAGGGTCATAAGTAGCCGGTCAGCAATGGTGGTTCCCACAAGAATCAGAAATAAAAGCATCTGTGTCCATATTACTAAACTTAATCAAATAAAAAAAAACAAGAAATTGATCTTTTATTGTATTTTTTTTTGGACAACATTTTTCATGGGCATTTTACTAGTAAATAATAATTAATGCGTACTTACCAAAATATTTTTCAGTGCAATTAAACTTAGGTGACACAAGCTGATACTGAAATACAGGGCACTCTACCATTGGCTTTGTGAAAGGAAAATATATGAAAGCGTATATTTTATATAAATATGTGCTATCAGAGTAAAATATTAATCCATCTAGACTTTTTTTTTATTTTCTGAATTTTCCTTTTCCAGAAGCCCTTTTTGGACAGTAAAATTTTAAACATTCTTATTAATTATCAATGTATCAGTACTATAATAGGAGACCATGTAGAAGATCAATAGAAGCACAGCTGGGAAACAAACTGTGGTCCAAGCACTGTGGAGCAGCAATGCTACCCAGTATGCCATCACTCAATACTCATTTAACATGCTGATATTAAAATTGTTTCACTCAGCTGAGAAAGCTGGCTATCACAGATTCACATTCAAAAACCAACAAGTTTGATTTAGATGCTAAATAGAGATTTATGTACATGGTAATTTGCACAGAGATATTAAAAACTGCACAAGGCTCATTGAGAGACAATAAAAACCATAACATCAAATAGCGTCTGCTGAAGAAGAAGAGGTCTAAGATGGCAGATTAGAGAAACTGATGGTTACTGCTGAGCTTCACAAAACCACCGTTTTTATTAGTATCTATCCACTATACTCTGTGAAAATTTTCTTTCCTTTTTGTTTCTTCTTTTTTGTGAAGTGCACTTATATGTGCCTGAATGAATAATTTAAAAAGACCCAATAGAATGCTGCAAACAAATGTGAAAAAAGAGCAAGATCTGATTCTACTGAGGTTCTGCTCAGCCAAACAGCTGTACAGGGAACAATTTTAGAAATACTAGCAATAGCAGCATTCTGGATCCTGTAGTTTAAAATGTTTATGAAATAACCTTTAAAAAAGCTCACCCATTTTTACATGCATTTTAAGTACATGCTTGGAAATTGGAAAGTCTCAAAGAAGTAGATTTCAGTAGCAGATGAAACAATTGTGTCCTGGCTCGGTTGGTATTTGTATAGAAAAATTGGGAAAAGCAAATGCAAGAAACAGTAGATCATATCCATGATTTACAAAACAGAAGAAGAAAAATACTATATGAACATATACAAATTAGCATTACCCTCCCAGAGAATGTGTACAGTTGGTGCCACATCCAATCAAATTCTTTAGAGAAATGCATTTTTAAACATCAAAACTAAATGAGGTTGTTCGAATGAGCACCAGTCCTAGCCCACTAACTGCATCTAATAGTTACTAGACTAAATAACAATATAAATATAACTTTATTTGTCTTTAAATAAATAAAGACATAAAAAGATAGATAAGTAAGTAAGTCAATAAATACATATACACACACACTTTGGTCTGAACACACACTGGAATTACTATAAAGCAAGAGTTCCCAAAGTGGTCGATATCGACCCCCTGGGGTCGATTTGAACTTTCTAGGAGTTGGTAGTTTTAATAAAAAAATTTGTGGGGTTGACGACAGCAAAAATAGACCCCCTTACTACTCCCATTTGTTTGTTCAAAATATCTATAATTCCAATAGGTACCTAATTAAGAAGTAAAATAATTCAAAAAAACACTTTTTTGATAAAAACATATTACATACCAAACTTGCGAATGAAAAGGTAAAATGTGTCATTAAAAGAGTCACACGTAAGAATGCATGAAAATACACATAGCACAAACATGTCTGTGCATTGTCTTATCAAACGTATCAAAGCAAGTGCGGACATGAAAAACCCTTGCATGTCCGCACTTGCTCACGGTGGGACAAGACGACAGATACTCTGCTTGTATTGTTTTGCTTTAATTTTCGTTAGTGCAGGTTTCGATATTAAATGTTGCACAAAATAATGCCATATTCCGTAGTCCTTTTATCTTTTTCAATCATTAATTACAAATGATTAAAATGAAAAGTTTGATATCTAGTGAAATATTTAATATCGAGTACCGTACAAATGTATTAATTTGAGTAAGTAAAGTAAACGGTTTTAAAAGTTTTTGGTAAAGGGGTCTGCGGACGATAAAAGTTTGGGAATTCTTGCTATAAAGCAAGACAATTCAAAAGAAAGAAAAGTTCTGACTTAGCAGTCACAGTTCCAGTGAGGTATTATGCAGGCATATTGCTTTTGGCATTGCTTTTTGTGTTTCTTGCCACAATTCTTCTGAATAATTCCTTGACTGAAAGTCCTCAGTGTTAGTGTGTCAGAGAGGATGTGCAGAATTGTTCATAATGGCTCTCCGTTTTGTTTTAATTGTCTCCTTTGCTATTAACTTCAGTTTCTAGAGTGCACATCCTTTAACTGAGCTTGCCCTTTTAATTAGCTTGTTGATTCGGGGGCCCCCTCTTGAAGTGATGTTACCAGCCCAGCACATCACAGCATAGGACATCACACTGGCCATCATAGAGTTGCTGGAGACATGTGGAGGATGTCACTTCTCCTAAGGAAAAAGTGCCTGCTCTACCCTTTCTTATATAGTTCCTCTGTGTTCCGAGGCAAGTCCAAACTGTCATTAATGTGGACCCTCCATTACTTGTAGGAGTGGACCACCTCTATATTCACTCCTTCAATAGTGACCAGACATAGAGACTCTTTGGTGCAGCAAAAGTCAATAACCAGTTCCTTGGTTTTGCCGATGTTAAAATGCCGACAATTCTCTTTGCACCAAGAAACAAAGTTCTCCATCTGACTCCTATAATCTGTCTCATTCCCTTTATCAATAACAGGACAGAACATTGTGATGGCCGCAAGAGCTGAGCTGACAGAAAATTCTTACAGTATGAAGACTCAAAATCAAAAGTGATGATTGTTCAAGATTTGCCAGCCAGAAAAACAGTGTAAGCGCAAAGGATTTGACAAATTAAAGGCTTGCCTATGGGCAATCAGCACAGTGCTTTCAAAGCTCTATCCTCCCTCTGAAGGTCACATATAATGGAGCGACTGAGGTGTTTGACTGCCCTGTTAAGATGATGGAAGTGTCTAGTTCATTAGTCTAAACTAATCCAAAGAACTGTCATATAATTTCTAAACCACAGGTCTGCATTTAGGAGTTATTAAATGCAAAACTGGTGTTAAAAGCAAAATATACATTGGTTCCTTATTTTTTTTAAATCTGAAATTATTACTATATTTTATCTTTTTTTTTTTTAGATTTGCTGGTTTTGCTCAAATGTAAATTTTAATAAGCACTCTGTGCACATGTTCTTTTGAAACAAAAACCACGCTGGCTTCTCCTCAAGTTCATATTTTTTTATTTAAGGAACAATGGTTCAAGAGGTAATTGCAAAGACCAGGAAATTCCTGTTATTTACTTATGTGGTAGGGTGAGCAATGCATTGTGTTTCTGTTGTTTTGATAGTCCTTGCCCCTATTTTTTCATATAGTTAGGTCCAAATGCAGTATTTAGTCACAATCTATTTTGGTTAGGAAAATTCAAACTTTATTTTTCATAAATCGTATTATGGCTAGTAAAGCATTAAAACTAGATACTTGGAACATTAGAAGAACCCAAACAAAAATTAAAAGAAATGCATTTTCTCATTTTTGAAAAAAGATAAGATTAATATTATTTCATTAACAATAAATATATGAATGGCAGAAAATTTCCCAAGCCTTCATCAGTGTGGAATTGGAGAGGTGCTTTTTTCTTCTTTCACCTCTAAGAGCAGAAGAGTAGCTATTTTAGTAAGTAAAAATGTACTTATTAAAATATTGAACTGCATTACAGTTGGACATTTTCATTATTTGATCATTAAACAGGCTTTAACAAGGGAAGAAATTACTATTATGAAAGTATAGTGTCTCCCCAGTCATTCTGCACCTGACTTCTCAGTAAAAAATAAATTAGTTAGAGGGGATTTCAATTGTCAATTAACTCCACTAATGGATAGATTTCTTCTAGGCAAACTGACTCTGACACTGCAAGTAAGATCTTTTTGAGCTGCATGTAGCAAAGTAGGTTATACAGATGCATGGAGAGCTTTACACCCTGCAGACAAAGAATAAAGCTTCTTCTTTTATCCTTATAAATGTCACACAAGATTGATTATTTATTGTCATAAAAACAGTGTTACAGATGGTGATCTCTAGTTCTTTCAGTTGAAAGTATAACTGTATTATTTCAGACTATGCAATGGAATATCTCACTATAAAACTTCAGAACTCCTGATTACATTCTAAACATTTGAGATTTGATCTTACCTTTTTCACGTATCAGAACGTAATCTCTTTTTTTCCCTTCAGAATTCAAGCCATTTTGTCTATTACTATTCCATTCACTGACAAACCATTTTTTATGGGATACTTCCAAGGTCTTTACCACGACCTTAGTTGATGGCACTCACAAGAGGTACAAAATCAAGAAGAACATAAAATTTTGGAATCCATCTCATTATTGCTTAAAAAGAGTATATTAAAAGCCAAAATACAAATACATTGACAGAGATTTGCTGCCCACTGTTTTTTCTTACATTTCCTTTTGAAACTTAGAAAGGGATGTGAGATTTAGTCAACAACAAAGATTTGAACAGGACGGCAATGTAGAAACAAATCTTAGCTTATTGGTTTTATTAGTAAATAGCTGTGCTATCAGTCTAAGAAGGGTTGAAATCTAAGTAATTAACTTAGATGTCAGCTTTAACATTTGCAGTGCACCGTCTATTGCACAGGTGTCAAACTCCAGGCCTGGAGGGCCGCAGTGGGTGCAGGTTTTCCTAATCAGTGTCCAGTTTTCATTGCTAATTAACTTAATTTCCCTCTATTTTAATAGCCCTGTTTTTAAGGATTAAGTCTTCTGAATTGATTCTTTTCTTCATTAAATGACAGCCAAACAGAAATTAGACATGAAACGAACCAACAGATGACCAGCTAAATTGGGATTTCAAACTCCAACCAGTTCCTTAATGAGAAGCTGATTTTTGCTGTTAATTAAACCCGTTATTCAATTCCATGGCATGTTGCTACTCTCTTTTTGCCACAGCAGACATTTCCAAAACTGTTGATATTCTGTTTTTTTCTAAGAACTCCTAAAATGTTTTGGTAACCTGAGGGATCAACCTTACTGAGACCTTCATCTTTACTTTCAGATTTTGTTTGATGGGTACATGTGAGCTGGTCATGTCCTGCTTGTTATATGTCTCATTACTGTCCGGCTGCTAATTAAGGTAAAAACAACTAAGGAGCCTGAGTCAAGCTAATTAAAGCTAAGGCTAAAGAAGTTAATTAGCATCAAAAACTGGTCATGAATTAAGAAGATGGTTAGAATAAAAACCTGCAGCCACTACGGCCCTCCAGGACTAGAGTTCGACACCCCTGGTCTACTGGATTGTATTTCATAATGCAAGTAGTCATTTACCATTCCATGAAATGGTGCTTCTGTTATACGCCATTTGGTGTGGGACTCATAAAACCAGTGGTAATGTTTGTGATGCGCCATCTGTTGAATAACATTGATATGGCAACAGGATGGACCCACAGACATATGTCCTTCCATTAAGGTGGTTTATCTTTGTACAAAATATTATATCTTATCAAGAAAAGGTTTTATTTCTACTGCTGAATATAACCTTTGCCTTGACTTTCTTAAATGGTGATCTTTGAAATGTTTTATGAAGTCTAATTGCTACAGTTTTCTGAGTAATATGCCAAGTAGTAAGCCAAGGAATGCCAGGAAAAAGATTTGTTTTCTTTCTTTTAATAATGCTTTGTTTTCTGTTCATGTTTCTATTATAACTGGTTTCTGTATGTTAGGACCAAGTATTCCACTATTTTGGTTTATTCTCTTACAGAAAATTCATTCACCTGTGCTTCTATAGATTTTAGTAAGTAAAGGGTTTGTGATTAGTTATAGCTTACAGTGTTTAATTTGAATAATTTGGTATACCATGGCTTCCTAAAATGACAACAAACTGCACGGATTGGATATGAATATCTCATTCAGTTCTACTTATTTGCAATAAAACATCTTTTGTCTCCCCTGTCAAAACAAAGAGTGAAGCTTGTTTCTTCAACACCAAAAGAAGGGCAAACTCTACAGAACACTGATTCAGTCGTTAATTTTAAGGGTTCCTGCATCTTTATAACTAAAAACTATTACATTTTAAACTTTTTTTTACAGATTTGTACAACACAGAACTGTCTGCTAGAGCTTCAAAATTAAAGGATCATTGTTTTAAACAATTTCAATCTCTCAGGTATATTGTTAAGAATGTTAAGTCATTTTAAGGCAGCATGAGTCATTTACCTTGGATATTGAAAGTAATTTAATGAGTACTTTCATATTTATTTGCATTCTTCTTTTTGTTTGTGACTTAACCACATCTCCATTTTGTTAACTATTTTATCAACAGGCCACGTCATTTTGCTTTTTCTTATTTGCCACCATTTCTTTTCCCTATTGCTGGGCACATGGGCGTACTGCAAACCATCAAATAGGTATGAATTGCTATGGGATTGGGATTGGACCCCCATTACATAAGATGATAGTATGCTTAAAGACTTTGTCCAAGCTTTGCAATCTAAAAAGATCAAGACTAGTTCAAATAACAAAAGGCTATCAGACCAGGTTTAGGGCTGAGGTATTCAACTCCAGTCCTGGAGGTCCAGAGTGGCTGCAGGTTTTCACTTAAACTAGCTTCTTAATAAGGGCCTGTTTATTTACTAATAAAGCAATACTGAGATTAGTTTTAGTTAACTTGCTGGTTACAATTCAAAACTCATAATTGCCGATTTTAGTTTTATACAGTTTTATTAAGGACTAGCAAAATACCCGCGCTTCGCAGCGGTGAAGTACTGCCTTAAAATTTTTATTAAGAAGAAAATTAAACCTTTTTAAACTGAGGGAAAATATACCAATAATTATTTGTTAAAGATCTCTTTGTATGCCACGTTGTCAGTTCGGCCCTCCAGTTGCAATATGACCAAGCTGTAGCTGTGCGCTGAGCTTACTCTTGAGCATGCAACATACAGTTGGCCATGTGAACAGTAATCTTGTTTCAAATCTCACAGCTTGGATTGCTGCTGTCATAATCGGTTTGAGTTTCATGGTTTGTTTCAGTTACGACAGTATTTGTAGGACTTGTGTTGAAGAGACATTCGGCATCTGTCAAGCGTTGTAAGTATACAACCAGTTTCATTGATAACTTCACATCCAGCTTTTGAGAGTTTAAACATTTCTAAACATCAAAGTGTCCACTACTGAAATCGTCACCTGTGAAGCTAAGATGTTTAAGAGGCATTGGCGGTTGTCCAAAGGTGTAAAATATTTGGCCATTTCGGTACACTTAAGCATTTCACTCTTCTAGTGCTCCTGTGCAGTATAATTATCTCCTGTACCGTCATCAGTCCACACCTTGAACCTGTCCCAGTCATTCAATACATAAGACACAATGTTCCTCCGGATATCAATAGTGAGCCTGATATGGCTGTGCAATATGTAACAAAGAGAATGGAAAAGCAGGTGCCATCTCCGGGCATGGAAACCACTTGGTAAGTGACAGTTCTTTGATCGATGGTGATTACCTCGATAGACATGTTAATGGGGGTACGGTTGGAATGATAAAGGAAATGGGTACCTAAACAATGTAAAGTAAGTCTAAAATACCTATACAATAACTATAATCGTAATAAATGAACAATAAAACAGCGGAGAAGCCGTGGATTAAATAAAAAGGCTGTAGTATCAGCAGGGAGACGTGAATACCGTGGCGAAGCAAGGAAGGGAATGTAGAGACTGGAGCGACAGACGGCCTTATATAGGCAGGCAGCCAACAACGTGGGAGGCATTGGGATGGGGGACCCAATGCCGCCTCACACGGTGACCGAGCTGCAGGCTATGGACGTATATATGTACGTAAGTAGGATTCAGTTAGCGTTGGGAACCCGCGCACCAAATTTCTTGAAGATGGGCCCATAAGTAACAAAGACCGTTGAAAAGTTCAATATGGCAGCCGACAGTGGCATCATATCACCGAAATAAGTACCAAATTTCAGCCTTCTACCTATGAATAAGAAAGTTCAACATGGCGGACGTTGTTGACCGTTACGCGTAGAATTTTGAAATGAAACCTGCTTAACTTTTGTAAGTAAGCTGTAAGGAATGAGCCTGCCAAATTTCAGCCTTCTACCTACACGGGAAGTTGGAGAATTAGTGATGTTGGAAACTTCAATATGGCGGCCGACAGTGGCATCATACCACTGAAATAAGTACGTACATCGGTTTTGGTTAGCGCAGGGAAGCCACCTACCAAATTTCGTGAAGATGGGGCCATAAATAAGAAAGTTCAACATGGCGGACATTGTGAAAATTAGTGACATTGGAAAGTTCAATATGGCGGCCGACAGTGGCGTCATACCATCGAAATAAGTACATACATCGGTTTCGGTTAGCGCAGGGAATCCGCCTACCAAATTTCGTGAAGATGGGGCCATAAATAAGAAAATTCAACATGGCGGACGTTGTCGACCGTTATCGACCGTTACGTGTAGAATTTCGAAATGAAACCTGTTTAACTTTTGTAAGTAAGCTGTAAGGAATGAGCCTGCCAAATTTCAGCCTTCTACCTACACGGGAAGTTGGAGAATTAGTGACGTTGGAAAGTTCAATATGGCGGCTGACAGTGGTGTCATACCACCGAAATAAGTATGTACATTGGTTTCGGTTAGCGCAGGGAAGCCGCCTACCAAATTTCGTGAAGTTGGGGCCATGAATAAGAAAGTTCAACATGGCGGACATTGTTGACCGTTATGACCGTTACGCGTAGAATTTCGAAATGAAACCTGCTTAACTTTTGTAAGTAAGGTGTAAGGAATGAGCCTGCCAAATTCCAGCCTTCTACCTACACGGGAAGTTGGAGAATTAGTGATGTTTGGAAAATTCAATATGGCGGCCGACAGTGGCGTCATACCACCGAAATAAGTACGTACATCGATTATGGTTAGCGCAGGGAAGCCACCTACCAAATTTCGTGAAGATGGGGTCAGCCTTCTACCTACACGGGAAGTTGAAAAATTAGTGACGTTGGAAAGTTCAAAATGGCGGCCGACAATGGCGTCATACCATCGAAATAAGTACATACATCGGTTTTGGTTAGCGCAGGGAAGCCGCCTACCAAATTTCGTGAAGATGGTGCCATAAATAAGAAAGTTCAACATGGCGGACGTTGTCGCCCGTTATCGACCGTTATGACCGTTACGTGTAGAATTTCGAAATGAAACCTGCTTAACTTTTGTAAGTGAGCTGTAAGGAATAAGCCTGCCAAATTTCAGCCTTCTACCTACACGGGAAGTTGGAGAATTAGTGATCAGTCAGTCAGTCAGTCAGTCAGTCAGTCAGTCAGTCAGTGAGTGAGTGAGGGCTTTGCCTTTTATTAGTATAGATTTAATAATGCAGATGGCAAATGACTGATTTTTCATCCAGTTTGTCTCAAGCCCAACACCTGGTGACACTTGTCTAGATCTCATCTTTTGAAACAATAAAGACAGAGCAACAAGAACAGAAGTTATTGATACTTTAACACTAGAATTACCAGAGCCTACGAAAAAACTTGTAGATCCATCCCACTTTAAATCGCTTTGCACCTCTCCATCATCGTCTTAATTGTCCTGTAAATGTGTTTATAAGCAGCAAACAGCAAGCAGCCTGCTATCACATTGCACAGTTTTCTCAGCTCAAGTCTGTTTATCTACGTGTCAGTTGCTTGGAGTTGCATAGAGTGAGAAGTCAAGCAAAATCACACCTTTTATAAATACTATATCATTATTTGGAACACATGCATTTCATGTGTGTTCCGTGTCTACAACAATTTATGTACAGTAAACACATCATTAAAACAGAAACATTTTTCATGTTTTAGTATTAATTGACAAAATGTACACATAAAGTGTATAATGTGTTGAGCCTGATTTCCATAGATCAAATAAACACTTTCACAAAAGGTTCAAGGACACTACAACAGCTTCTGTGGCATAGCGGTAAGATTTGCCGACTTGGAATCAAGAGTCCCCGGTTTGATCCTGACTGTCTCCTGTATTTACTGTTTTCAGTAGTGAGCTGCTCTTATTGTTAATATTATACAGTACACACATACATTTGGTTTGCGTCTGTAACAGACTGTGTACATTTATAGTACTGTACTTGTAAAAGTTACCTTTTTTTTCACTTTTATTCTCTCAGTCACGATCACCATACATACACCGTCCTAGGGATCTGACGCTTTTAGTTTTTATTTTAAACTGGGAATAACTGTGGATACGAGGAGTGTTTTGAGGCAATGGAATTGGACATTCTCTGATCTGGAGGGAGAAAAGCTGACACACAAATGCTGGTGAATCTGCCTTCTTCGTATCACACTGTCAGTTTACTTTTTTTTTTATTCAGTTTTATTGAGTGTTCCTGCTGCACTGAATAAGCTCACGTCTTCTGGTGCACGATGTCGACGCAGCACGGGGAAAAAACGAGACAAATACATGGGACATTGGGTGTAAAATTAATCAGAAAACATCATCGCACTAATGCAATGTTATTTGAAAACAAACAGCTTCAGATTGGGTGTGAATTTACGCTGGCGCTGTTACTTAGAGCCAAATCAAAAGAGGCGAAGGGGAGGGGGGATGTTAGAGCGTGACTTTCCTGGGGAAGCGGCTGTCTTGGAAAAGAAGCTTGTCGATGTTGCATCCTCCTTTTCATTTTCCATCGCTTTTTCCAGTAAGATGCAACGACGAAGTTCCTATGCAATATGAGCCATGAACACTCTTCTTTTCACAGTGGCCCCAGTGCATGCCTTGCACAGTACATGTGCATTGATCCTGTTGCACTGAATAAGCTCACGCCTTCTGGTGCATGATGTCGACGCAGCACGGAGAAGAAAAAAAAAAAGACAAATATATGAGGCACTGGGTATAAAATTAATCAGAAAACATCATCGCACTAATGCAATATTATTTGAAAACAAACAGCGTCAGTTCGGGTGTTAATTTACGCTGGTGCTGTTACTTAGAGTGAGATCAGGAGAGATGGGGGTGTTAGAGCGTGATCGTGATTGAGAGAATAAAACTGGAGCTTATTCAGTGCAGCCCCCCAGTTTTATTGTCTGACTCACGTTCAAGCTTCCAGACACACACCCCCCTCCTACCGATCTGATGCCGTTTTCAGATAAAGACGTGGTACAAACTTGTTGTGTTACACCCCCTCTTTTTTTGAAAACAGTGTCAGATCTTGTGCACGAACGAGACTGGGAAAACTGTGGACGTGGATGTGAGTGTTGTGCGTGAATGAGAATGACTGTGGATGTGAATTTTTTTTATTCAGTTTTATTCTTGAGAGTTCCTGCTCACACTGAATTAGTATGCACATTCTGATCCATGATGTCAAAGCCGTACTGACAAAAAAAGAGAGACTTAGGTATATATGACATTTGAGAATTCCCTGTAAAAAAGCGTCAGATCGAGGGTTTGGGGGGGAGCAGGGAGATGTTCTGGGAACGTGAACGTGAGTGAGAATAAAACTAAAAAAAAAGACGCTAACTTTGACAAGTACTATACATTTACAGCGGCTGTTACAAAAGCAAATAAAATGTATGTTTTTATTGTATAATATTAACAATAAGAGCAGCTCTTTACTCAAAACCGTAAACTTGAGAAGCTGCCAGCATCCATCCCAGAAGCTCTTGATTGGGAATCAGCAGTTCTTAGCATTGCACCACGCAAGCTGTCATATTAACCACTTACTGTAACCTGTTTTTCTTTTTTCTTTGTTTATATTCGTGAATAAAAGAGCACTTGTTTTGTTATACTTGTACCTTTTGTGAAAGTATTTATTTGATATTTGGACTTCAGGCTTCACACATTATACAGTCACATCATGATTACAACTGCATGAAGGTATGCAAATGAATATAATGTTGCATTAGTGCAACAACGTTTTCCGAAATGTACAATACAGGTCATAAAATGAATTATTCCAAATGTTATATATACCTAAGTCTCTCTTTTTTGTCAGCGCAGCTTTGACATCATCGATCAGAAGGTGCATACTAATTCAGCATGAGCAGGAGCACTCAAGAATAAAACTGAATAAAAACAAATTGACATCCACAGCCATTCTCAGTCATGCACACCGCTCACATCCACCTCCACAGTTTTCCCAGTCCCAGTCTCGTTCGCGCACAAGATCTGACGCCATTTTCAAATAAAGAGGGGGTATAACAAAATAAGTTTGTTTGTTATACCACGTCTTTATCTGAAACCGGCGTCAGATCCGAGGGATGTGTGGGGCTTGAATGTGAGTGACAGAACAAAACTGAAAAAAAAAAAAACAAAACACTAACTTTAACTAAATTTACATACGCAAATCAAATGTATGCTTTCATTGTATGATATTAACAATAAGAGCAGCTCACTACTTAAAATGATAAATTTGGGAAGCAGCTGATTGATTGGAAGGCAGCAGTTCTTAGCACTGCACCACACAAGCTGTCATATCAACCGCCTACTGTAACCTGCTTTCTTTTTTCTATGGTTAAATTCTTGAATAAAAGTGCACTTGTTTTGTTAAACTTGTACCTTTTGTGAAAGTGTTTATTTCATTTTTGTATTTCAGGCTTCACACATTATACAGTTCATGTCTACATTTTTTCAATTATTACTAAAACATGAAAAACGTTTCTGTGTTAATTACGTTTTACATAGATTGTTGTTGACACGGAACACACATGAAATGTATGTATTCCAAATGATGATGCACTATTTTACCCTATAAAGCTCCAACACTTCACTCGAAGATAAACACTGAGCACTGAGAAACTTCTTTGCAAAATGAACTGCAGCGGTGGGCGGGGTAATGGGATACCAGGCTGCTTGCTGTTAATCGACACATTTACAGGACAAAAGACTCTGACGGAGAGGTGAGAATGGATTTAAGGTGGGCCGGATTTACGAGCTTTCTCGTAGGCTCTGGTAAGTCTAGGGTTAAGCAACAGTGATCACAACATTGCAAAATTTGAGATAATCTTTGTAAACACACAAATGTGTCACTCTGACGTCACATGTAATGAAGACCATGGAGCGGCTGCTGCTTCACCACCTGAGGCCACAGGTCCGCTGCGCCCTCGACGCTCTACCGTTCGCATACCAGGAGAAGGTGGGAGCGGAGGATGCCATTATCTATATGCTACACCGATCCCTCTCCCACTTGGGCAGAGGCAGTGGTGCTGTAAGAATTATGTTTTTGGACTTCTCTAGTGCCTTCAACACCATCCAACCTCTGCTCCTTAGGGACAAGCTGACAGAGATGGGAGTAGATTCACACCTGGTGTCATGGATCGTGGACTATTTTACAGAGAGACCTCGGAGTCCTGCCACTCGCAAAAGATCACTGACGACACTGCTATTGTGGGCTGCATCAGGAGTGGGCAGGAGGAGGAGTATAGGAAGCTAATCAAGGACTTTGTTAAGTGGTGCGTCTCAACCCACCTACACCTGAACACCAACAAGACCAAGGAACTGGTGGTGGATTTTAGGAGGCCCAGGCCCCTCATGGACCCCGTGATTATCAGAGGAGACTGGGTGCAGAGAGTACAGATCTATAAATACCTGGGAGTGCAACTGGATGATAAATTGGACTGGACTGCCAATACTGATGCTCTGTGTAAGAAAAGTCAGAGCCGACTATACTTCCTTAGAAGGTTGGCATCCTTCAACATCTGCAATAAGATGCTGCAGATGTTCTACCGGATGGTTGTGGCGAGTGCCCTCTTCTACGCAGAGGTGTGCTGGGATGGCAGCATAAAGAAGAAGGACGTCTCATGCCTGGACAAACTGGTGAGGAAGGCAGGGTCTATTGTAGGCACGGAGCTGGACAAGTTGACATCCGTGGCAGAGCGACAGGCGCTGAGCATGCTCCTGTCAATTATGGAGAATCTACTGCATCCACTGAACAGTGTCATCTCCAGGCAGAGGAGCAGCTTCAGCGACAGACTGCTCCACTGACAAACTGAGGAGATCGTTCCTCCCCAACACTATGAGACTCTTCAATTACACCTGGGGGGGCGGGGGGTAAACGTTAACATTATACAAAGTTATTGTCTGTTATACCTGCATTTTTATCACTCTTTAATTTAATATTGTTTTTTGTATCAGTATGCTGCTGCTGGATTATGTGAATTTCTCCTTGGGATTAATAAAGTATCTATCTATCTATCTATCTATCTATCTATCTATCTATCTATCTATCTATCTATCTATCTATCTAAATGTACACCAAATGAAGACTTTTAACTTGAGGAAAGCAGACCTATTGTGGATGAGGAATTATCTACAAAACATCAAATGGGAAAGCAAAAACTCTGAAACTATAAATGACAGTTGGTATCACTTCAGAGATCTTCTGATCCAGGCTTTAAAAATGTTTATTTCAAAAAGTGATAAAATAAAAATTATTAAAGAATCGTCCAAAATGAATAAACAGGAGCATTATTTAAAACGTAAAACCAAACAGATCATTGTACAAGAAAATTTAAAAAGACAGATAATTCTCACATAGACGAACTAACAGAAACTACAGCAAGAGATAAAAAAAGAAACATTTAAAACGTCAAATGAGAAACCCAAATTAAAACTGCTAGAGAAACCAAAACAAACAGCAAGCGATTTTTTCACTACTACTCCAGTAAAAAGACAATAAAAGAGAACTTAAGAAACCTTAGGGACACGTATAGAGAAGGCATTCAAAATGAGAAGGAAATAGAAAATTAACTAAACAAATATTTCATTCAAGTATTTATAAAGGAAAAAGCAAGCAGAATGCCTCATGTAGAAGTGAAAACAATCTCTGATTTCACAGATTTTAAAACAGAAGAGTCAGATGTGCTTCAAGCCCTCAATACGTTGAAGACTAATAAAACCCCCGGACCTGATCGGATCTTACCAATTGTATTAAAAGAAATGAATGACGTCATCTATAAACCCTCACTAGGCATATCTCAGCAGTCACTTCAGAAAAAAGAGTACCACGGGACTGGAAATTTGCAAATGTGACTCCAATCTTCAACAAGGGAGACAAAATGGATCCTAGTAATTATAGACAAATTGTTCTTATTTCTGTGCCCTACAAAATTATGTAAACTTTAATAAGAAATATATTAGAAAATAACCTAAATGAAAATAATATTCTAAAAAGAAGTCATCATGGGTTCATGACAGGAAGTTCTTGACAAACCAATCTTTCAGATTTTTTTTTAAAGAAGCAACCGGAATAGTTGACAAAAACAAAGCGTATGACATAATTTACCAAGACTTTAAATAGGCTTTTGATACAGTCCTATACCAAAGATTCATTCTGAAACTAGAAGCTGTAGGCATCAGCAGTAACCTACAAAACTGGGTCTATAGTTGGTAAACTGGCAGAAGACAAAGAGTATAGATAAGAGGACATTGAACCACATGCAGCTGGGTTATCAGAGGAGTCCCTCAGGGTTCTGACCTTGGACTATTACTTTTTCTAAATTATATTAATCACATTGATTTTTTAATTTATATTAATCACATTGCAGTTTAATGTATAAAAATGCAAAATGTTACATGTAGGCAAAAGAAACATAAATTATAAATACAAGATGGAAGACATTGTCATACAGAAAAGCAACCTCTGAAAAGAATTTAGGGGTATATGTTGACGTAACCGTTTCATTGACTAAACAGTGCACATAAGCAATTAAAACAGCAAATGTTAGGTTATATCATAAAAGCTGTTGAATTTAAGTCAAGGAACGTTATGCTCAGACTTTATAATACACCATTAAGACCATATTTGGAGTATTGTGTGCAGTTCTGGTCATCACTTTACAAGAAATACATGGCAGAACTTGAAGCTGTACAGAGGAGAGCAGCTAAGTGCATCCCGGGACTTAAGGACATGTTCTACTCTTACAGACAGAGAGAATTAAACCTGTTTAAGGTCATACAGAGGAGACTACGTATGGACCTAATCCAGGTATTTTAAATACTCAAAGGCACTGCTAAAGTAGATCCAGCAACATTCTTTCGGTTTAAAGGTGAATCACGTACTGAAGGAAATCAATGGAAATTAAGGAAAAGTGCATTTAAAACTGAAGCCAATAAACACTTTTTCACACAAAGACTTGTGGGACTCTGGAACAAATTACTAAGGTGTGTAGTTGCAGAACAAATCTTGACAACCTTTAAAAAGGATGAGTTGGGATAGCTTACCTATTAGCTAAATAAACAAGCTTGATAGACTGAATTGTATCCTCTCATTTGTCAGATTTCTTATGTTCTTAATTGTTGCCTGTTTTCTTAACCAGCCATCGGTTAACAATGAGGTACAAATGACAAGGTAACTGCCACCTCACCAGCTAATATACTTCCATTTAAATTTGTGTACAGTGGAACCTCGGTTCATGAACGTCTCGGAACACAAACAAATCGGTTTACGACCAAAAAGTTCGGCAAACTTTTGCATCTGTTCACGACCACAGACTCGGTATACGAACAAGACAGTTTCCCTTTCGGTTTGTGCACGCCGATGATTTCCGCATGTGTTCAGTCTCTCCCTGTGCACTCCCTGTGGAGAGAGAGAGAGACACACACAGACGTGCGCGAGAGAGACACACACACACAGACGCGAGCAAGAGAGAGACACACACAGACGCGAGAGAGAGAGACACACACATAGATGCACGCGAGAGAGAGACACACACACAGACGCACGCGAGAGAGACACACACAGACGCACGTGTGAGAGAGAGACACACACACACAAGAGAGAGACACACACACACACACGAGAGAGAGACGGCTGGACGCATAAGGCCGAGAAGGCAGTTAAAGAATGCACCAGACTTGTTTTTAAAGAGACAGATCCAAGCATTGTTTTAACCTCGTATTTAATGAAGACTTTTTTCTATTGGATTTTAACCTCCACTTCACTTCTGTTTACAGCGATCAGTTCGTAGCATGCATTGTTCCAATGTTACTTTTTTTGGTGGTTTATTAAATTACGGATTTTTCAAATGTTCATTTTTTTCCCTGTGCTTAAAACTCATTAAAAAAAGTGTTTTTAGCAAGTGGTTCGTAGCACTATAGCACGAACTCTACAGGCACTGACATCCTACCCACTCATGTGCAATTAACAGAAAAAAGTATTATAAGAAAGATGTGCAAAGGAACACACTTCTAATATCCAAAATGTAATATCGGGTTATGTCTTGGTGACTATTTCAAAACAAATCACACAAAGGATGTACAGTACAGCAGTGGACACTAGACATACCTTTCCTACTGTATGTTGATATTTTAGTATTAACATGCTTCTGTTAAACAAATTATGATGAAAAACATAAAAATGAATTTTCCCCAGCAGTTAACATAACGCTAACGAAGTTATTATATTATTTTGGTAGTTTTTCTAGTTTCAGAAGGTTAAGATAGATAGATAGATAGATAGATAGATAGATAGATAGATAGATAGATAGATAGATAGATA
>JANRMT010062833.1:9572842-9632091 GCA_026402145.1 Polypterus bichir lapradei
CTTTTTGCCACTCCTGTCTGGTCCAGCGAAGGTGGGTTTGTGCCCATAGGCAGCGTTGTTGCTGGTGATGTCTGGTAAGGACCTGCCTTACAACAGGCCTGCAAGCCCTCAGTCCAGCCTCTCTCAGCCTATTGCGGACAGTCTGAGCACTGATGGAGGGATTGTGTGTTCCTGGTGTGACTCGGGCAGTTGTTGTGGCCATCCTGTACCTGTCATGCAGGTGTGATATTCGGATGTACCGATCCTGTGCAGGTGTTGTTACACGTGGTCTTCCACTGCGAGGATGATCAGCTGTCCTTCCTGTCTCCCTGTAGCACTGTCTTAGGCGTCTCACAGTGTGGACATGGCAATTTATTGCCCTAGCCACATCAGCAGTCCTCATGCCTCCCTGCAGTATGCCTAATGCACGTTCATGCAGATGAGCAGGGACCCTGGGCATCTTTCTTTGGGTGTTTTTCACAGTCGGTAGACAAGTCTCTTTAGTGTCCTGCGTTTTTAGAACTGTGACCTTAAATGCCTACTTTCTGTAAGCTGTTAAGGTCTTAACGACCATTCCACAGGTGCATGTTAATTATTTGATTATGGTTAATTGAACATGCATGGAAAACATTGTTTAAACAATTTACAATGAAGATCTGTAAAGTTATTTGGATTTTTAAAACATTATTGTTGAAATACACAGTCCTGAAAAAGGGACGTTTCTTTTTTTGCTGAGTATATATATGTATATACACACATACATCCACATATATATATACATATACACACATACATACATACCCACACATACATATATATATACATACACACACATACATATACACACATATATGTGTGTATGTGTATATATATATATGTGTGTGTATGTGTGCCTATATATTGAAATAGTTCTACTGTCAAATAATGCAAAGAGTACGCGACACGTGTTTCGCCCTAATTCTGGGCTCATCAGGCATATACACTCACTGCACCCCCTCTCGAGAATCGAACCTCGGGTGTCAGCGCTAGAGGCGAAGCCTCTTGCGTTGCGCCATGGTGTGTGGTTCGTTTATTTGACAATATGTAGATCGGGGTAATTACATTCAAGGCATTCGTAGTCTGAATCACAATCTGACTGTATGGGTGGTTACCTACCAGGTAACGCTTGTGGTTGGCCAGCAAGTCGGCTAACATCCGCCACAGTGCCCTCTTTCAGTTGCGAGAAGCAGATCATAGAATGGTTGAAATAGTTTTACTGTCAAATAATGCAAAGAGTATGCGACACGTGTTTCGCCCTAATTCTGGGCCCATAGGCATATACACTCACTGCACCCCCTCTCGGGAATCGAACCTCGGGCGTCAGCGCTAGAGGCAAAGCCTCTTGCGTGGCCCAACGGCGTGTGGTTCATTTATTTAACAGTATGTAGATTGGGGTATATATATATATATATATATACGCAGCAAAATACCTGCGCTTCGCAGCGGAGAAGTAGTGTGTTAAAGAAGTTATGAAAAAGAAAAGGGAACATTTTAAAAATAACATGATTGTCAATGTAATTGTTTTGTGACTGTTATGAGTGTTGCTGTCATCAAGGATTTGATTATCATTATTTCTTTCAATCAGGTTCGTACTTTTAGGATGTGTTGTGTTCAAGTTACATTCCATGTTTGTCAACCGTTGTAAAGATAACAGGTTTCATTCATCGATTCCTTTCTTACTGCATCAATAAACAGCTTGTCTTCCTCTTTATTTGAGACATCACACACTGCATGCACAGGTTTTTTTTACACTGTCTTCCTTTAGCTGGACATTGACTTTTTCCACCGTGTGCTTTGTTTCCGCAGTAGCTGCACTTATGAATATGCTTGTATGCGTCACTCGCTTCATATTCTTTTGCTGCCTTCTCAATTGTGTAATGCGTTTTTTTGTTCAGCGCTCTTTGGAGCTGTTGCTTTTTGTCTGCATACTGTGTTCACAGTCAGTTCACGTGAGCCGCTCGGAGTACATGCATCGAAGGTTCTCAGCTGTGCTTGTGCTATCTCGTGCGATGTTAGCTCAGACCCGGCAATGCGTCTTCTCATTAAAATTGTATCTCGCGAATATTGTATTTGTCATAGGCATGACAAACGCCAGCTGCAGCGTGTCTATGAACTTAATATAAACTTAAGGTTTACACCGTGCTTTGTTTCCGCAGTAGCCCACTTATGAATATGCTTGTATGCTTCACTCGCTTCATATTCTTTTGCTGCCTTCTCAATTGTGTAATGCGTTTTTTGTTCAGCGCTCTTTGGAGCTGTTGCTTTTTGTCTGCGTACTGCGTTCACAGTCCGTTCACCTGAGTCACTCGAAGTTCTCAGCTGTGCTGGTGCCATCTCATGCGATGTCCACGGCTTTATTTAATGTTAGCTAAAACCCAGCACTTAAAAGTTTCTCTTACAGTTTCGCTGAGTTTGTGCCAAACACCACCCTGACCATCTCATCTTCGTCTGCATAAGCACAGTCCTTCACCCGCGAATATTTAGCGGCAGAGTGTTTCTATTGGATTGCCGCTGACGGACGGCCTTATATGGGCAGGCACTCAATTACGTGGGAGGCGTGACGATGAGGGACGCAACTCCACCTCACACGGCGACCGAGCTGCAGGCTATGGCCAGTATATATGTACATAAGTAGGTTCCAGTTATGACCGTTATGCGTAGAATTTCGAAATGAATCCTGCCTAACTTTTATAAGTTAGCTGTAAGGAATGAGCCTGCCAAATTTCAGCCTTCTACCTACACGGGAAGTTAGAGAATTAGTGATGAGTCAGTGAGTGAGTGAGTGAGTGAGTGAGTCAGTGAGGGCTTTGCCTTTTATTAGTATAGATTACAATAAAATTTCAATCACAAAACTGTTTGTTCAATTTCTATGTTTTGTTTCTTTCATTTGGTAAATTCACAGGTTATAGATTCCCAGGCAATGCCGGGTACTCCAGCTAGTGTAATATAAAATGAAAACTTGCTTTCAACTATATCAGTTCCTTCCAGCTCAATCATTACTTTTTCTGACTTGTTTTCATTTAAAATATTTCATGTGTTTTATTACATTATCACTTGTACTTATCCATAAATTATTGAAACAGTAATTCGTATTTTTTCTCTATGTTGGAAACAATACATTTTCTGTTCAAAAACAGCATTATTTCATTTAATTAATTAATCTGTATTTGGATTTAAATTTGCTGTCATTTCTATTCAGTATTATGCTGGGGTTAAATCATTTCATTTTTTTTTTATCCAGGATCTTTTTTTTTTGCTAACAAAAGTTAATCTATAGAGGCTTCTCCCTGCCAGAACTAACAATCTGATTGAGGAAGCAGTTATTTGCTGTGAATGTCATCCACACTTTACAGTGTGCATTCCCAAATGATTTTTCCCAGTCAAAGTTGTGAAAGTTTAAATCACCCATAATCATCACTCCTCCCTTCTTTATTGCAAATACCATATGTCTCATTTCATTAAACATGATGTTATTTACAGAGCTATCTAAATTTGCTGGTCTCTGCCTTACTCTAATTTGAACATCTCTTGATTAATTAAACTAAATAGGATGGATGGATGTATTAGTAGAAACCACATACTGTAGCTTTAGTAAAGTTTGAAACTTAGTATGACATCTGGCAGGCCAAAAGCTGTGCTATATTACAAAATAGTTATTCAGAATTTTAAGTACTATGTATTTACAGTATGTTAAGTTTTGAAAAAGGAAAATACTTTTTTTTTCCATTTAAAGTACTATAAATATATAATGTTAATTCAAACTGATCAGTAGATTTTTTTTTACTTATTTTGCAAATTAAAATAAAATAAAAATTAAAAGTAGCAGTAAGATGATGCTGTGATGATGCAAGTTTGGGGTTTGTGGCTGTGTGCGAGTTTTTAAATAAAAAAAACATTCCAGCTGAGCCCCCTGGGAGCAACCACTATAAGAAGTCCTATGGAATACTGAGGGATGGTTGCGGGGACACAAGCTGGATGAAAGGGTTGACTGTACTTGTCAGAGTACATCTCCTCTCACTGAGGAGACTGAAAAGGGTGAGCTGAGGAGACATCAGTTTTGGAAGGAGGCAGCGAGTGGTTTTAATTGACTGTATGTTAACCTTGGATTTTAGCCTGTTTCTTGGATTATTTATTTATTGATTGATTTTAACCTCAACAAACACTCTTTTTGAGGGATTATTTATCTACTCAGTGAAGAATGCACTACACTTTGTTCATTGACAAAAAATATTTGTTAATAAAATGTACTAAGCAACATCTATCATGTTACTGTGTCCTTATTGCTCAGTCCATCCTTAGTCATGACAGCATGCCAGCTGCAGGGAACTAGGGCATCACAGATGCCAGCAATCTCTTTCTCAAAAAACATATTAAATGTTGTGAAACTTGCCTTTCCTCATTCACCACCTCATTCACAATCCAAAGTTCACTCCTTTGGATTTTTGTGGGTTGGCTGTAAAGTGCACTTCTGTATGTCATTTTCTTTTGAAAATGCTTTCAAATAGATTTGTTAAATTGTTTCTGATTTCAAGTTTAAGCTTAAATTTACTGCCATGCCTGCACTGGACAATGAATGTCATTCCTGAATGTCTTCCTAAAACTGGTGACAATAATATAGTCCAGACATGAGGAAATTAATGCCAGAAAACATAAATTAAAGACATTTCATGTCAGAGTCAGCAGCTGCAGAATAGCCTTATGACCCTAGAATAAAAATTGCCCCTGAATCTACAGGTGCAAGTGCTAATGTTCCTGTATCATTTTCAAGACAAAAAGGAAAACAATGTATGCTAGTGCAGGATAGCCAATGTCTTTTATTAATACTGTTTGTCTTTCTAAGGCTGAAAGCTATATGCCAATAATATTATGATCTGACTATCCAAGCCTCTTTAGAGGAATTCAAACTGTTTAGCCCATTGTTTTATCATGGGGCAATCTTTCCTTAAAACTTAAAGCCCTTTAAACAAATGCACAAATTCTTTTCCCACAGACCCATAGTTATATGCCTCACCCCCGTAGCTACTCTTGTTTACCTATTCTTTTATTTACCTTTCAGAAATTACAATTCAAGGCTGCAATGCTGTTGCATGTATGATTACAGTCAACTAATGTCAGTAGTTACTTCAGAATTCACCCTGGTGTTACTGTCACTTTAGCTTCTCTCTTGGGAGCATCCTTCTGCACCCCTGACTGACCTAGCTGAAAAAGGAACTCGGTTCCCAACACACAGTGATAATTCATACACGAGGTGAGACACAAAAATAACTGGATTGGTAAAAAAAAATATTCATTGATGAATTACAGCATTCTAAACATTGCCACCTTCTATATACTCCCCCTCCCTATCTTTACACCACTCCTTACGTATCTTCCATTGATTGAAACAGTGCTGGAAGTCTTCTTGCTTGAGGCTCTTCAACAGGCTTGCCGTTTCACGTCTTCGCTTCATCCATTGAAGAAAAATGTGTTCTCTTCAGGTCACTTTTGATTTTTGGCAGAGGTGGGTAGAGTAGCCAAAAATTGTACTCAAGTAAGAGTAGCGTTACTTCAAAATAATACTGTATTATTCAAGTAGAAGTAAAAAGTAGTCATCCAAAAAATTACGTATAAAAGTAAAAAGTACTGAGTATCTGTTTGATCATAATGAATGATTTATTTTTTAGAAATGTTGTAAGACAAACAGACAAAAATATAAAATAATGTGGAAATTCTGCTATTTCCAAATAATAAAATAAAAAATGATTAAAAATAAATAACATCTTTACAAAATAAAGATGCACAAATAACACAAAGTTCCAAATCTCAGTTTTTCACAACAAAGCTTTTCAAGCCAATACCTACAGTAGGTAACATGTATGTTTGAACAGTGCAAACTACTTACAGTGACAAGATATACTGTACACACTGACAGTATAATACTGCATATTCACTTGCCCTCCAAATAGCACAGCTGATAGAAAATAACATTAGAACAAGGCAGCTTGAGCACGTACAAGAAGTCTCACTTTACCTTGACTGCCTGCGTCTGTGCATGTTTGGTTAAAACGTGCTTGTTAAGCTTCAGCAGGAGTTGGCTGTCATATTTCATGTACAAGTGGAACCTTGGATTGCGAGTAACTTGGTTTGCGAGTGTTTTGCAAGACGAGCTAAAATTTGTAATAAATTTTGACTTGATAAACGAGCGAGGTGTTGCAATACGAGTAGTCCGTATACGCTTTGTCTGCCAAGTGTCACGTGATCACAACTGAGCTGATGGTTCTTCTCTCTCTCACTGCGGGATTGTGGGCAATCGTCAATCGGCGTGCCTCACTCATATAGTCAACATCTGTACAAGCGTATACTGTGTACTACAGTATTGTGCCCATGTGTGTGTGCAGTGATATGTGAGTCCCTGTCTTGCACCCCAAAACACGAAGCTTAGTCTCAATACTTTAGCGACACCAACTTTATTCAGCTTGAAACAGGAACAGCGCGGTTATTTATTGTAGCGGGATCTGCCACTCTCCTATACACAGAAACAGCAGTCAGACAGGGTCATGTCCAGGTTAGTGGCCAAGTAATACTGTGCTTTGCACATTTATAATTTTCCTTGTTCCTTGTATCACCCATTAACGGCAGGTGCTTATAGCATGACCACAATGTTTTCGGATTCGCTTTTACAGCGAACTGCTACATTGCTGGGTGCCTGCAGTCACCTCGGAACGCTCTTCCGCTTGTCGTCCCGTTGGGTGAAATCCCACGAGTTTAGAAACTCACTCACACCAGCCATGATTATTTTCAAAGGTAAAGTGCAGGTTATTTTATTTTATGTATGTTTACTTTATATTTTGTATTAATCATTCTTATATGAAAGGTTTTGGGTTGTGGAACGAATCATCTGAGGTTCCATTATTTCTTATGGGGAAATTCGCTTTGATATAGGAGTAGTTTGGATTGCGAGCACGTTTCCGAAACGAATTATGCTCGCAAACCGAGGTTCCACTTGTATTCTTTTTTTCCCTGTCTGCTGTCTGTGAGGAGTTTGTGCCATTATGCCGCCAGTTTGTGTGTGGTCATGTGACTGCATGGCTACGTCTGATTTGTGAAACGGAACCATGTGATTATTGTTGCTACATCTGATTGGTGAAACAGAGTCTTGTGATTATTATTGCTACGTCTAATTGGTGAAACAGTCATGCAGTAGATCCACTGGTGGCTTCTCTCTGGCAAAAATACAGTATAGCGTATCTAATGGAAAAAAAGTAACGTTTCGAGTGTTTCTTCTTCACAAATGTACTCAAGTAATAGTAAAAAGTATGGTGCAGTAAAACTACTCTTAGAAGTACAATTTTTTAAAAAAATTACTCAAGTAAATGTAATGGAGTAAATGTAACTCGTTACTACCCACCTCTAATTTTTGGGAACAAGTAAAAATCACAGAAAGCTAAATGATCGAAGACAGGAATGTTTTTGTCAGTCAAAAACTGTTTTATGGAAAAGGCAGTATGATCATTTTGAACAATCTGATTCACCGCTTTGATGTTTTCATCCATCCGAGACAAGCGTGGGTGACCTGGGCTTTGAACGTCTTCCACATGTTCTTGTCTTTCCTTGAAACATTTGTGCCCTCAAAAATTTCAGTGTGAGACAAACTGTTATCACTGTACACTGTTTTTATCATGTCATAAGTTTCTGTGGCTGTTTTGTTCAATTTCACGAAAAATCTGATGTTGATTCACTGTTTGATTTTTTCACCCGATGTTATAGCGGCAACTCGTGTAGCAATTGTTGTGCAGATACTGACTGGGCTATTCACAGGATATACCTAGCCGGTCGGGGGTTTGAGAGGGCGTGTAGGAGGGGATATAGTTATATGATTCACGTTTGGCCGACCTCCAGACGGTTTTCCAGGAAAGACCCAAGCCCAGTCTGGTTATTGTTGTGTCTCACCTTGTATTTTGCATATGTGCAACCAGACTTAAAAGGTTTAATCTTTAAGCATCACTAAAATAGTCAGTGCCATAAAGGAAAGAAAATACAATGTGGCAATTCATAACATACAATTTAGATCTTTCTGCAGTTTTGTAAGCAGACAAATATTGATGTCCAGGCAGATCACCTAAGTTTCAGTAGTGATTCAAAGCGTCCTTGGTCTAACCTCTTCCTCCTTTTTTAACCAGGTTATTTGTAAAATTATAAAGCTATACTAAGGCATAATTCTGTTCCCAAATTCTGAAATCAACCTTTTTTGGAGCTTGTAAACTATTCTTATTCTTCTGACATAAGCAGCTTACAAATGGAGTTGTAAGAAGCAAGATACAGTAGCCAGATGTGCTTGTGTAACTCAGAAACGTGGTGGTAAAAATTGCTGTTAGGCTGCACACATGCTTAATGGTTCTTATATTCATTTAAATCTAGTACTTACCAACAAAAACATGCACAGCCACAGAGTTTTTTACACTTTCTACCTAAACTAATTATCAAAATATTCAGGTCATTCTTAAGCAAAGAAGCATCAACTAGATGATAACATACATAAAAGACCACAACACAAGCACATTAGTGAGTCTTCATTGTTTGTTAACTTATTTTTATTTTTACAGTTGTGTTTTTTTTTTAGTTATATTTTTATCTTACAGTTAAAAAAAGAAAAGCACTTTATTTTCCTCCCAGGCAACGCTGGGTATTTCAGCTATGTTACTAGTTTTGTATCATAGATCTCCATCCATTAATTCAGCCATTTCAGCCTCCAACTACATTCACAAGTTCCGCAACTAAAAATGTGTGAACTTGTCTACCCCTGGATTTTTGCATTTTAAGTAAATCATTTTGGCTTAAACCCTACATTGGGCTCTACTCGTGCCAATAGATACCATTGCCATGAAGTCCTCTATACCATGGACGCTGGTCTTTTACTATACAGTTTCAGTCAGAGTCCCTGATGGTATTTGGAGTCTATCCTCTGTTGAATCTCAGCCTCTTGTTTCCAATCTTTCAGTTCTGACCACATTCAGAGCTATATCTATGAGGGATGCCTTGCCTGCTATAGGGTCTTCAGCATATCAGCCTCAGTTGTTGTTGAATCTGACATGAAGAACATTATTTCATTTGCCATAGGAATTTCTGCATTGCCTAACTGAATGTCTTCTGTTGCTGCTTCAGCAGTCTCAAGCCAATCCACTGTCAGTACTGGTATTCTATCAAGGGTTAAGAAATTCACTTGATTTTGTGTCAACACCTGATGCCTTTGATGTGTCACTGCATCCTTCTACCTGTTATGGTTTCATTTTGGCAGCATCAGCTTTAATGAACATAGGGGGTCTTTCATTATATTTGCTCATTGTCTGCTGTTGCAGGCTTCATAGTCTTAGCAACGGCCAGTACTGGCCTTTGATTTATTCCCTTGATAAAATGTTTTTTATATGTCTTGATTTCCTGTCATATCTGCTTTTATCTTAGAGCTTTTTAGCTCTGCATTTCACAATCCACAAATTTATTTCTGCTGAATCTACATTCCCTTCTTTGGTTTTCATTTCACCTTTGGTATTAGTAGACCTTTAACAGTTCATTTTAAAAAGACCTATGCTCCTGAA
Source organism: Polypterus bichir lapradei (assembly GCA_026402145.1). Taxonomy (NCBI): domain Eukaryota; kingdom Metazoa; phylum Chordata; class Cladistia; order Polypteriformes; family Polypteridae; genus Polypterus; species Polypterus bichir. The sequence continues at coordinate 9,582,433 of JANRMT010062833.1, forward strand.
TAATCATAATCAGTCTCTTATGTTAATGACTGCAGCTCATTTTCTACTGCCCTTATGTTCAGGTCCCGCTACCAGTCTTTCTTGTTTACAGTGCTCTTGACAATGTTGTGTATTCACTTTGTCCTCAAGTGCAATGCAAATTGAATGATTCTGTACTACTGTTTACTTCCCTTGTTTTTCTATTGGGGTCTCTCATTTTCATGCACATTGTAAAAACATTTTTAATAAAGTTAAACTTTGCTTACTTCACTGTATTGGTAAGGGATGTCAGAATGGCAAAAGTTTTCCAGTGACAAAGGCAGACTGGGTTTGCACAGAATAGGATACTGTTTCATTGAGAGACGGATAGCCATACTGACAAAAAAAAAAGAGTTCCTGGTCATGCAAATTTAGAAACACAGGAGCCATTAGGATGCAGTACACCATTTATGTGTGTTGCATGATTTCGAAGAGCTGTAAGCAGGAGGTAACAGAATGAGACACAGAAAGAAACATGGAGGTAAATATTTAATGTTTCCCTCAGGATGCTAGAAAGCAGACAACTCAGCTTCTGTCAGAGATGTGTAACCATCACCTTAAAGAGTAAAGAGAAGGAGGAAATGCCAAAGGTGCCAACCCCTTCATGAAGCTAGAGGGCACATGGTCACAGAAGGTAAATTATGCGACCATGCCATCTCTCAGATAGCGAATGCAGCTGGGGAGCTGCCTTATAGACCTGGGTCTTTGAGGCTAAAGGGAGGTTCATGGATGCAGGAAAATAAAATGCCTTTAAAGGATGTTAAAGCTTAAAGCGTGTGTGGCAAACAAAGCCCCCGCCCCCCAGCCGACTCACGGGCATTGCCAGAATTGACCGCAGGAAAGGGCTATAATGGTAGAATGCATAGTAGGGAGGAGAATGAAACAGACACTCGACTGGTGAGAAGTGGAGAAATTATGGTCTGTGAAAGAGACACAGAAGGAAAGAGGGAGTTGAAGTGAAGGGAGTGCTTTTAATACTGGCCAGGTGGCTGAGCACCGTATGGTGTAAGTGAATGTTTTAAATACATGAACTGCTTCCAACCAAAATCTTCTACTCTTTTGCTATATCTTGTTCTTCTGAATATGTGGACATGTGTAATTATACTTCAGTGAGCCACCTTAATAAGTTTGCTCCTGTAAAGAGTTTTGTCACCTATTACCTTGGTATACTGAGCCCCACAAAGCTCAAGATTGGGTCACAGAATTGAGCAAACTGAGAGAATGACGGGCTTAACTTTCAATCAACAAGTTTCAAGGGAGCTTCAGTAATTTTAATACACTAAAGGAGGCTAGGTCCAGTTATTATTTTAAAATAATGCATATCGAAAAATAAAACTGTTGTTTTCCATTACTGACTATAAACCTAATCACTCAAGCTCTCTAGTTCCTTTTGATGATGTTTGTGAATAGTTTGCAGAATATTTTCAAAGCTCACTCAATGTTCTGGTTCCAATTCCTGCATAATCTTCCATTTCTCGTGTTGCTTCTTTGAGCTGTTTCAATGACATCTGTGAAGTTAACTTGTGTTGTTACCGGAATGGATTTGTCTACTAGCTTCATGAATCCTATTTCTACCTCTTTATTAAAATCTTGTTTTTTGTTCATTCATTACCAGTATTAAACAAGTCTTTAAATATTTTAATCTTTACACTTTTTGCAATAAAAATAACCTAGAAAAAGACAAATCTTGACTCTGCTTAGTTACCTAATTCTTCTTGTTTGTCTGAATCTATTTATTTTGGTACTGTTTATTCTGAATTCATTTAAAGAGATTGGAACCTCTGGTACTGTATTAGAGTGATTAACTAAGTTTTATCCTGGACAGAAAGAATATATTGCTATTGAGTCCTGAAGGGTTGGTCCAATTCTATTTTCTTTCAATTTACTGTGCATGTTTAAAACTCTGTGCTGGCAGGGTATGTATTGTTTATTGTAATGAGTTAAAAAAAAAGTAGATGAGTTAAACTTATCTGAAGTTATTCTAAGTCATTTGCTTCTTCTAACTTCATTGATTACACATCCTGAGATCTAAATTGACACCCACAATTACTTTTCAAAATAACAATGCCTGTTTCTGGAAAATATCATTTTAGTATTTTAGCAGCTTAACTAAATCTATACCACTTATGTCGAAGTTTTTGATAACTTTTATCGATTTCTTTTTATTTATATTCTATGAATCACATTTAGTTTTAATTTTTGTATCATCTGTTGTATAGGATCTCTCTGTTATTTTGTATACTATACAAATACAATTTATTATTATTATTGTATAATCCCTGCCCCTACCAGTCTTTGTTTTTACAATTGTGAAGTCCACCTTTAAAATATGGATATAGTTAAGAAATGCCCTTGATTTAAACTTTAAATTTTGTCTTCTGGGTCCTATAGATAGAAGTTGGTATTGTTCATCTATTTGCCAGTATTATTCACAAAATGTATCCTGTCTTGATAAAATATATTTAAATATTATGAGATATGCTACTTTTTGCAGGCTTATGTCTCTTATTTTTAGACTTGTACTCCAGATTGAAAAAAATATTTATGCATGAAGGTTTGGTTTTCATATTTACATTTTTGTTTAAAATACTGGGACTTATTTTTGTTTTAAAGAATGAATATATGTGACAACAGCAGCATTTAATTACATAGCCCATTTTCATACAAGTGGTGTAGCTCAAAGTACTTTGCAAGATAAAGACAAGTTTATATGAAACAAAAATAAGATAAGGCAATACTAAATAACAAAGAATAAAGTAAGATGGCTGGAGAAAAAAAAACAAAATCTACAGGGGTTCCAAGGCCAAGAGACTGCCCAATCCCCACTGGGCAAGTGTTGTTAAACACTGCTAGTAAACTGTATTTTCACTAAAAATATGTCCAGTTATAGACTTTTGACTGAAAGAGACATAGTAGAATACTGCTACCTAAATTCAGAAAAAGATGTATTTCTTTGAGGAACTCTGCTAATCTGCCAAATTAGTAAGCAGAGGTTATCTGAAGTGGCTTTGCCATGTTTTTGCGCCACATACACACACAAGTTAGAATTCAAATACCCTCTCAAATACAAAAGGAAATACTTGAAACACATGATACTGATATTTATTTAATACTATGTATTAAAATATTGTGTTTGCTGATGACATCGTGGTCTGTAGCGATAGTAGGGAGCAGGTTGAGGAGACCCTGGAGAGGTGGAGATATGCTCTAGAGAGGAGAGGAATGAAGGTCAGTAGGAATGGTGAGGATGCAAGGAGTAGAGATGGCGAAGGTAGATGAGTTTAAATACTTGGGATCAACAGTACAGTACATAGTAATGGGGATTGTGGGAGAGGGGTGAAAAAGCGAGTGCAGGCAGGGTGGAATGGGTGGAGAAGAGTGTCAGGAGTGATTTGTGACAGACGGGTTTCAGCAAGAGTGAAAGGGAAGGTCTACAGGATGGTAGTGAAACCAGCTATGTTATGTGGGGTGGAGACAGTGGCAATGACCAGAAAGCAGGAGACAGAGCTGGAGGTAGCAGAGTTAAAGATGCTAAGATTTGCATTAGGTGTGACAAGGATGGATAGGATTAGAAATGAGTACATTAGAGGGTTGGCTCAGGTTGGACGGTTGGGAGACAAAGTCAGAGAGGCGAAATTGCGTTGATTTGGACAGGTACAGAGGAGAGATGCTGAGTATATTGGGAGAAGGATGTTAAGGATAGAGCAGCCAGGTAAGAGGAAAAGAGGAAGGCATAATAGGAGGTTTATGGATGTGGTGAGAGATGATATGCAGGTGATGGGTGTAACAGAGCAAGATGCAGAGGACAGAAAGATATGGAAGAAGATGATCCGCTGTGGCGACCCCTAACGGGAGCAGCCAAAAGAAGAAGACTCTTTATTACAATATTGGTTAGATTTGGTTTTTTTTTGCTTTTATTGTTTTCTATCACATTGGCAAATTAACTTCTGACAGGATTAGAAAAAGGTGATAATAATAATGCATAAGTTAAATAAGTTGTTGTGTTGGTATTTTCAACTGTGCCTAACAGGATTGAATAAAATTCACATTTCTGCAAGTTACCTGTCTACAGTAAAGTGATACGAGTAAGATTTTTGTGTTTCTTTCAGCAAACTTGTATTTTATTCTCAAAGGCATTAATAAAGTAAATCCAGCAGAATTCCTTTAACTTAATAGTGAATCATGTACTTGAGGACATCAGTGTAAATTAAATGGAAAGGGCATTTAAAGTCTGAAACCAGAAAGAACTTTTTTCTGTAAAGAGTTGTGGGAATCTGGAATAAACTACCAAGCCATTCAGTTGAAGCAGAAACCTTAACAAACTTTAACAAGTATCTGGATGAGATACGTATTGGGAGAGCTTAGCTGTTACTTAACAAACAAGACTGATGAACTGGTGTTCTTATAAAAATGAAAAAAACGGACAGAGCTAATAATTACTCCTCATATTTTTGGCAAGAGGACATTGTGTCAGCTGAGACAGAAAGAGTTACCCAGATTGATCTTTATGACAAGAATTGGTTATATTCTTTATTTGCTCACATTTATGAAATGTGTAGAATCAGTGTTTATTTACATCCATATCAACTTCTAGCATTTTTTGCATCCACTATAACTGGGTTTGTGTTATACTTTTTGAGGAATTGTGTATATACTTTGCTCTACTGTAAACACAGAATAGCTTCCTTGCTTTCATTTTATTTTTTTACATAGTTCAGTTTTTATTTGTTTTATACTTAATTACAGTTTCATTTGCTTATTGTTTGTATTTGGATGTAGGACTGAAGTGAGAATCTGGTAAAAGATAGAGGAAGACATTTAAATATTGTTTGTTTTGCCATCTTGTGGAGCATATGGGTAGTTTTAAATAAGTAACATAAAAACCAGTAAATGAAACGTACAATAAAATAAAAATAAGTTTATCAATATATTTGATATTTCCATTATGAATTTTGATATACAGAATGCTGATGCCTGTCTACGGATATGTCAATACTAATAGTGCATTCATTTTTAAACCCTTAGCGATAAGTAAATGCAAAACATACAATTCTCCAAACTAATGTTGAATATTAAAGCACTGATTATCAAGTCAGTGATTGGTAGATCCACTGCTGTTCTCCATTCTGGATTATTGACAGAAACCTTTTATTTTTATAATTGAGGTCTCTTCATTGGAGCTAAACATCTTCATGGTGACACAATTACAATTATAGTACAGAGACCTAAAAACCACAGGCTGTCATGAGTTCAATTTTCAATAAATGCTTCTCCGCTTCCTGTCAAGATGAGTCATGTAGAAATTATTGAAAGGTCAGGTGATGATGCGATTCCTTTTTAACTAATGCACTAGGTTGCATGCATTGCTCTTAATTTAAGTAAACATTAAGAACAAGCTGTAAATCCATTAGAATGGTCAAGGAGAAAAGAACACTTCTTTAAAAAGGCACCTTATTCATGTGACCACAAGAAGCAGAGTGCTTGTTAAAAGTACATATTAAGGATTGCATAAATGATATGATTATTTTTATCATTTACTGTTATTAAAATGCAAAGATGGAGACTGACACTAGGATGCAAAATACAAATGTGGATGGATACTTCTATTGTGATTATCTCTACATATCTAATAGAACAGGAATCCAGGTTCCCCAAAACTCTAATGGCCTATAGGAGTATTGACATGAAGATGGCGCTGACTGGTGTGGCTGGCCGTCTGCTCGTCTCTCTAGTCTATGTTTTAACTTTGTTTTTATGTTTTAGTTCATCCCAACGATCACTGTCCTATGATCGGGAGTCTTTATTAAACATATTTTCTGGCCTACTTTCCTCTCAATTTTCATCTTCTGATTGGATTTTTTGTGAACCTCCACCTTTGTTTTATTCATCTCCTGACTTCTTCACCTGGACGCTGGTGTTCACCTGTATCAGTGAGTTGAATGCCCCTCGGAGACGCAAACGCACCCGCCGCCGTCGTGGGAAAAGAGCCGGAATTGCTGTTAAACAACGCCAACTCAAGCCCCAGAGTTTTGTTTCCCGATGCCTGCGAGTTGTCTATGACCCATCTTCTCCTGCTCAGGAATCCATCACTGATTCATGGGCGCTGGACACCGGATTTAATTTCTCCATTTCAAGACAGCATCACTCTTCCTCGGTGTGCAATCGGGCAGTAAACGCTGCTAATCTTCACACACTCACCCATGCTCATCCTGCAACGAGCTCTTCTACTTCTATTAAGGCTGCCCTCCTGAACGTGAGATCAGTTTCTAATAAAACTTTTGTTCTGCAAGACTTTGTTATATCAAATAATCTGGATTTCTTCTTTATCACTGAGACTTGGATTTTAAATGGTGACTCTTCATGTTTTACTGACTCGGTTCCTTCAGGTTATCCATTTTTAAACTCTCCTCGTTTGACTCGTCGTGGGGGGGGGCATTGCCACTGTTTTTTAAAGTATGTTCATGTGTCGAAGCCTTACAAGGGGTCTGTTTAGGAGCTTTGAACTTCAACTTTTCGAAGTGTGCAGCTCCCCTTCTTTGTTGTTTGCCGTGGTTTATAGACCTCCTGTAATAATGATACTTTCATTTATGAATTCTCTGATCTCCTGGCTGATATCACCCTCTCCCATGAAAAAATATTTATTGTTGGTGAATTCAACATTCACGTTTGTTGTCAATCGAAACCTTTGGTCAAAGACTTTTTATCACTATTGGACTCATTTGATTTTATACAGCATATTAATACGCCAACTCACTCTCTCGGTCACACCCTTGATCTCGTTCTTACTCGTGATATTTCAGTGAATAGTATTGATTTATGTGATGTTTCTTTCACTGATCACTTTTCTGTAATGATGGATCTGCATATTACTGTTGATCTCCCGACTAATAGCCGTCTACCACGCTGCTCGCGCTTTTTAAATTCTTCCATTATATCTGATTTTAAAACCATTTTCTCTAGTCTTTATATGCATGACCAAAATAATGATATCGATGATTCTGTCATAAAATTTAATTCCACCTGTAAAACGGTTTTAGACGCAATTGCTCTGCCCAAGATACGCAGTAATAAGGCAAGACCTGCTCCCTGGCTAAATGAAACTACGCGATCGCTGTGCCGCGCCTGTCGAACTGCTGAATGGGGTTGGAAAAAAGATGGACTGACTATCTCTAAACAGATTTTCAGGACTTCTCTTTTGAATTTCCAGGCTGAAGTTAAGAAATCGAAACATGACTTCTTTGCCGATTTAGTATCTTGTCATTCAAACAATCCTAGGGTTTTATTTAATTCAATTAATACGGCCATTCACCCGCATTCTATGATGGGATTTAATAGCACTGTTCATTCATGTGAGCAGTTTCTATCATTCTTTGTCAGCAAAATTCATACTATCTGCCGTGGCATTGTTCAAACTGGCTATGAACTTCCTACTGTTAAGCATGACATTGTTCTAGATTCCTTTGATCAAGTCTCACTTTCAATGCTAAAAAGAACTGTTGACACCCTTAAACCAGCTTCCAGCCCCCTCGATATTGTACCATCACGTCTCTTAGTGGAAGCCTTTGATGTGTTGGGCCCATCTTTACTAGCCATTACAAATGATTCTATTAGTTCGGGGGTTGTGCCCTCATTTTGTAAACATGCTGCAGTCCGTCCCCATCTAAAAAAGGCAGGATTAGATCCTGGAGTTTTAACCAACTTTTGTCCAATTTCCCAGCTTCCATTTCTGGCTAAAATTCTAGAAAAAATTATTTATAATCAATTGGTCAATCGCCTTCACTCCAATAATTTATTTGAGATCTACCAATCTGGTTTTAGGCATTATCATAGTGTTGAAATGGCACTCCTGAAAGTGTTCAATGACGTCTCTCTTATTACTGACTCAGGTGATGCGGCAGTCCTTGTCCTCCTTGACCTGTCCGCTGCCTTTGACACTATTGACTATGAAATATTGCTGATGCGGCTCGAACATCTTGTTGGGCTTAAAGGGACTGCTCTTAACTAGTTCAGATCATTTTTAACTGGTAGACACTTTTCAGTGACTTTAAATTCCTCTTTTTCATCTACTGCTCCCCTCAAATATGGTGTTCCTTAGGGATCCTTTTTGGGTCCTATTTTTATTCACTATATACCTTCACCCTATTGGAGCGATTTTTAGGAAATGTAACATTTCTTTTCACTGCTATGCTGATGATACTCAGGTTTATATTCCCGTCTGCAACTCTGCAACAAATCAACTCCACAACTGTCTGTCTGAACTAAGATCCTGGATGGCTAATAATTTTCTTGATCTAAATCAAAATAAAACAGGTGCTTATAGTGGGTCCACCAGCTAAAGCCCAAACTGGTCTTGGACTTCTAAGCTCTTTCTCTGTCTTTTTCAAACCTCAAGTCCGCAATCTTGGTGTTACCTTTGATAGTAATCTCTCTTTTGAGAAACAAGTAGATTCTGTAGTCAAGAGTTGTTTTTTCCAACTTCGTCTATTAGGTAAGATCAAGCCTTTTTTGTCTTTTAAAGATCTTGAGAAAGTTACTCATGTTTTTATTTTTTCTCGCCTCGATTATTGCAATTCGCTGTATTCTGGGATTAACAAATCTCTGATACGCAGGTTACAGCTGGTCCAAAATGCTGCCGCTCGCTTTCTGGTTGGAGCAAGGAAGTATGACTCTGTTTCTCCTATTTTAGCTTCTTTACAATGGCTGCCTGTCAGTTTTCAAATTGATTTTAAAATCTTGCTGCTAGTTTTTAAATCTTTACATGGGTTTGCTCCTGCCTATTTATCTGAAATGTGTGTTTTACACCAGCCATCCAGAGTGCTTAGATCTTCTGGTCAGTTGTCTCTTGTTGTCCCACTTACCAAATGTAAAACCAAGGGGGACAGGGCCTTTGCAGCTGCTGCCCCTCGCCTGTGGAACTCTTTACCTCATCACATAAAGGAGTCGTCTACAATTGAACTATTCAAAACAAGATTAAAAACTCACTTCTTTTCACTTGCATTTAGTGACCTTCAGTAATACTGATGGTTTCCTCTTTGTGATCATATAACATTATTTCTATTTATTTATTATCTATCTTAATGTTCATATATTTTATTATTATTTATGTTTAATTGTTTATTGTTTTTTTCTTTTATTCAATTATTGTAAAGCACTTTGGCCGCAGCATTACTATGTTGTTTTAAATGTGCTATATAAATAAATTGACATTGACATTGAGTATTGCTCGGTTCCTTCCAGGTCATACAACTGTGTCTGTCTCTCTCTTTCTTTCAATGGGTAACCTATTTATTGCTCCACATAGTCATACAGTGCACTTCTCAAATAGTGCCATTTGTTTGTACAAGGGCATAGTTTTATTTCTCTTTCTGTACCTTATTAGTCTCTGTACATGCTCTGACCTGAACTCAAGTCATTAATATTAATAAGAAAAAGTCACTACATAAAACTCTATGCCATGCATCCATATCTGCTCTACTTAAGGAAAATTAAAGAATTTAAGTGTGACGTGCCCGGGGTTTGTTTCCTAATTGCGCCCTGTGTTGGCTGGGATTGGCTCCAGCGGACCCCCGTGACCCTGTAGTTAGGATATAGCGGGTTGGATAATGGATGGATGAAGTGTGACTTGTCATGAAGTCAGAGTAATTTTCATTTATTTTACATTTAAATTAATTCCTTATTTTTTAACATCTTATGACATCACACGTATGAATCTAAAATGAATCATTCGCTTGCAATTTTGTTTGTGTTAGGGCTGTTTTTTTCAAGGGAGGGTTTTGTATTGGAATATTTTACTTTGTGTTTGATTTAGCACGTTAGGTTTAAATCACCATTCTTTTCAGTATTCTTAGTAATGACCATGGCCTTTATTTCTGATCTCTCTCTGTGTTAACCAAACACACTCATAAAATTACAAGTGCCTCTGGCAGCCAGCTTCCAACATGACAGAATATTGTAACGTCCCAGCGAGGTTGAAGGCCTTTTGGAGTGACAATTGGGTCCGATTGAGGGAGGGTGGAGTACAGTGCGGAGGAGTGACAGCGGAGGTATGATTGACGTGGAAAGAGCGGCGCGTTACCAGGGAGGGTGGAGAGGTTTGTTGGAGAAGGGGCTAGTAGGTTGTGTTGTGTGGTTACGAAGTCAGTGTTTTTCTTTTTCTATTTTTGCTTTTCTTTATCGGAGTCTCTCAGGACCACAAATATCAGAGAATTATAGGAGATTATAAATATTTCAAAATTAAAGACGTTCATTTTTTTTGCTGTTACAACCCTGTGTTTTTTTTTCTTCTTTACTGTTCAAGTAAACTGTTTTGTGAGCTTTAATTTGTCCGTTTTTTTTTTCTTCTTTTCAAACCTGTCACTACAATATCATCAATTTAACTTTTAAACACAGATGCCAGTATACTGATTGGCAAGGAGACCTGCTAGTAGAAATGAGACTGTACTTCTCTCCATTATATTATATAACCAAACTGGGGGAATAACACCTATATCTTAATTGGCCCTTCAACCTATGCTAGAATAACTCCATTGTTAAAATGGATTGTTATTGATTTAGGATGTGATTGCCCAGAGGGCAAAAAGGGGAGAATTGAAGAAGAAATATTTTATATTAACAAAGTTTTAATTTAATAACTGAATTTAACAAGATCAGCAGGACAGGATGATAGAACAAAAGAAGTGTTCTTAACTAAGAGTTTTACACTGATCAGCCTGAGTGCCACAGGATGTTTAAGAATTATAAATACTCATGCATTCAATACCGTCTTTGTTCAACCTGAAAACTACTTAAGGTAACCATGCTGGGCCCCTTGGTATAAGTAAAAGAACCTTTGCACCAGAGCTTTGAATGATTATTTAATAAAGAGAAAACCCCTGAAAGTGCATAAAGAGAAGAAATTCATTCTTTACTTTTCAGTGCTTATACAGAATAATATTCCTCTTTGCTTTAATAAGAGATAAAACACCATTGTGCTGTTACCAACTTACTGTACTATTTAAATAAAAAAAATTAAGTTCAGTCATTTTGTTAGGTTCATGAACGTTGTCTTTATTCACCAAATCTTGTATGAAGGGCTTTGTCATATTTTCTGATATAAACTCTCCCAGCTGGCTTCTAACCTGTGACTACCTTACACTGGTTCCCGGTTAAGTTTAGGGCAGATTTCAAAATCTTCCTTTTAACATATAAAGCATTAAATGGCCAAGGTCCAACTTACTTGTCTGAACTTATCATGACTTACAAACCTGAGTGCACATTAAGATCTCAAGATGCCGGTCTGCTTATGATTCCAAGGATTAATAAAATAACAGTGGGAGGTCGAGCCTTTAGTTACAGGGCCCCTAAACTGTGGAATGGTCTTCCTGCTTCTATAAGAGATGCCCCTTCGGTCTCAGCCTTTAAATCCCGGCTGAAGACTCACTACTTCAGTTTAGCATATCCTGACTAGAGCTGCTGATTAACTGTACATACTGCATCTCTGTTGTAGTTATAATTGAATACTAACCCTCACCTATTCTGTATCTGTTCTCGGTAATCAAATGTGGCAATTGGTGCCATGGCCCACCTGCCAAGTTGTTTGCCTGCCTATGGTAAAGTCATCCCTGATTGAGGATTGCAGGAATCATGGGAAAGAGGGGTCCTTTTATCGGATTGGCTGGCCCAGCACTGTTTCAGCCGTGGAATGGCCAAATGGGGGAGGCAGCTTGATGGATGAGGTCTCCAGGACTCTAAAAATATCCAAATCTTATTATGTGATATCATCTACTGTTAAGTTCTGCTCTAGACTTCTAAAATTTTTATTTTTATGCTGTATTAAGGATTTGTTCTGTTCTGTGTATTGTATTGTATTGACCCCCTTCTTTTGGCACCCACTGCACACCCAACCTACCTGGAAAGGGGTCTCTCTTTGAACTGCCTTTCCCAAGGTTTCTTCCATTTTTCCCTACGAGGTTTTTTTTGGGAATTTTTCCTTGTCTTCTCAGAGAGTCAAGGCTGGGGGGCTGTCAAGAGGCAGGGCCTGTTAAAGCCCATTGCGGCACTTCCTGTGTAATTTTGGGCTATACAAAAATAAACTGTATTGTATTGTACCTCTGTATTGTAATGCTTTCATTTTAATTTTCTTCCTATCCTTTTTGGATAGTTATAGGGTATCTAAATGTCAGCAACAGACACGTGTACATAGGGTTGACTACAGTGGCTAAAGCACATGAACCTTTCCCCCTCTTTGGCTCAAATCCTGTTAGTCCCCATTAAGACCTAATTGGATGCATCTAAGCTCCAGTGCATACCTCTTTTTAATTGTAAGAAACAGAGAAAAATCAGCCACTGTATAGTAAATTTGCCTTTTTAAAGCTTTGTAGGAATGCTACTGTTTACTATCTGATACAAAATAATGTATGGGCTATGATAATTATTGGTATTAATTCTGCAAAATGAATATGATATTTATGAGCTGGTTGTATTGGTCCCTGTAATATTATCATGTGGAAAATAGCTATAATGTTTTCATGCAAAATGCATATATTCACTTTGCTTTGTGGCCGACAGCCGGGGCCCTTGCCCAGCCGGGACACCTCTCTTTTGTATGGATCGTGGGAGCAAGCCTGGTCAGGGCAGTACCTTCCCCTGAATGCTAGAAGGCAGCCCCCCTGGGTTGCGGTGGTGCCTAGGACTCCCGCAGGGCTTCATGGTAGTCGGAGTTTGGTGCAGACCGTTTGGGATCCATGGGCGCCACCAGGGGGTGCTGTAGCTGCTGCTCAGCCCTACAGAGCAGCTCTTCCACCACACCTGGAAGTGCCACCGGAAATAGTCTTGCACCTGGAGCTCTTCTGGGGGCATTACAAAAGAAGCCAGCAGCCACTACTCTGGGAGCCAGAATAGGAGGACGAAGCTTGTCAGAGGGAGAGTGGAGGAAAAAGAAAGAGAGAAGGAAAAGTATTGTGTTGTGCTGGGGAACGTGTGTTATACTTATGGGGAATGGAGTAAGCATTTCCCACAAAGGAGAAAATAAAATAAAAACCACTTGTGCTTTGAACCTGTGTCCCATGTCTGTCTGTGACAGGGATTGCCTTTACAGCTTATAATGCCAGCTTTTCTAGATGGTACATTGCACTTATTAGCTACTCCTCATTTTCAAAAAGTACTAAAGGTTTATACAATAATTTGTCACAACATACAGCATTTTTTGTCTATCAACTCAAGCACATTGAAACCAAGCAAAGCATCATAAAAATGTGTGCAACTGTGAGAATGCATCGTAATTTCTGATGTGTGTCTACATGTTATGAGAGGAAAAGAGGAGGACTGATTTCAGATTTGCTTTTATGACTTGGCTGATCCATTTGAGGTCAGTTGTGTCAGGTTTCAAAGTTTCAGGACTGGGTCTAGTCTTCATATTAACGGCAGTAGCTCAATGAAGTTTTTCCAAGCTTGTTTGGTTAAGTCCAAACTCAGAAATCTGTGTGGATGAGAACAGCTCTTTTGACCTTCTGCTAATGTCTACAGGTATAGATATCACTATTAAAAAACATGGGATGCAAAAAGATGATTCTATTCAAAAGTCCAAAAATTGACAACACTTTAAAAGCAAATGTGTATTTAATAATTTGTAACTGAAAAATCTTAAATCAAATAGTATACACAAAATGAATTACATTTTACTTCTGGATTCTGAATCATAAAAATTTTACTTCTACTTGCTTTAGGTCTAATGCACAAAACTAGTGATATATGCTACCAGAGGATCAGTTCTGCTGGCTTCCTGAATATTTGATTCACAATAGATGCTTTATGGAGAAAAAAGAAAAGAAAAATCTTTTATTTGATGTGCTATGAAATGAATTCTTGCTGGTAAAATTGAAAGAAAATGCATTTAATTTTTCATGTGGCTAGACTGGAATTATTTTATCTTCTCCTTCATTTTGTTAATTTGTTTATGTCTATTTTGATAATCTCACAAAATCATCAACCATTTTTTGGCAATGCTGTTAATGTTATAATTTCCTAAAGCTACATTTAAATTTTCAAAAACAGAAATAAAAGTGGGCACTAATTTGTGTCCAGAATTAAAATGTAACAAATCCTGTCCTATAATCACCCCTTCTCCCCTTTTGAGCCATTGTCCTCAAAAAGGTCTGTGCACGTCACTGGTGAGCAGTGTACTGTACCAAAATATATTTAGAATATACAGGTTAAATTCCGTTACAACAAATATCTTTACAACAAAATTTTCATTACAACGAATGAAACCTGACAGCTTCCCCATATGACACGAGTCTATAGAAATCTCGTTACTATGAAGTACATTCAGCAGATACTTTCATTCTATGGCCGTAGTTCAGTTGTGCACAGCGATCCTCCAAACAGAAATGCTGTAATTTTTTTTTCTTTCTTCCAACTTTCCTCGTACTGGTTTTTTTTGCCTTTTTTGTTTCCTGTGGTTTTCAGTGATACCTTTTGCTTATTGCTCATCAATATTTAAAAAACATCCATTGGAATTTAACTCATTGTCACTCTCCTATAGAAATGGCAGACACGAAAAAATGATAAAAGTTCATATTAGAAAAAAAAGCTTAAATTTTTTGCAGCTCTCGATTACGGCAAAAAGAAAAATGACTTTGCCAGTGAAATCGGAATTTCGCCATCGACACTGTCAACTTTCATGAAAGACAGAGCAAAAAAAGAAGAAACATTTCGGGTTGCAAACGTATGTGAACTGCTGCATTTGAAGACGTCGAAAAAGCAGTTTTTATGTGGTTCAGTGATGCTTGTTCAAGAAACATCCCTATTAATGCGCCAATCAGTCAAGAAAATGTGAGGTTTGTAAACTCTCTTGGGACCTCCCCCAACTAGACAGCATGCCGAAGAGCGTCCCGAAGTACGATCTCCGTGTTCTGTACAGGGCAATAGCAGGCTCACAGCTATGCTGCATCTCTCTGCCAAAGTAAACAGAAAAGATCTCGATGGGTGATGCAAGGTTAGGAGCACGGACATTGTAAATGCAGATAACAGGATTACTTGGTCACTGATCTGGCCACGACCCTGCCTGACTGCTGTGTCTGTGTATAGCAGAGTGGCAGATCACACTACAATAAATAACTGTGCCGTTCCTGTTTCAAGCGGAATAAAGCTGGTTTTGCTAAAGTACTGAGTATAAGCCTCGTGTTTTGGGGTGCAAAACAGGGACTTATAGCGTGACCCCGATCTTTTATGATTTGCATCTGTGGCACTTCACTTCACCGATGTGTGCCTGCTATTACCCTGCCCCAGCAACAGACAAATAATCTTCCACAGACGCTGCAATCGCACTTCGGGACGCACTTCAGCGTGTCGTTCCCATTGGGAGGGGGTCTCAAAAGAGTTCAGAAACCTCAGAATATGAAGAAGAAAAGGATGATTCGGCTCCTGATTGATAACTGTGCTGCCCACAACATGCTTCCACATTTAGATAATGTTCGCGTTGAATTCCTCCCACCCAATTGCACAGCAGTGCTTCAGCCATTGGATTTGGGCCTTATTCGCACCCTGAAAGTGTATTATCGCAAGGAAATGCTGAGAAAAATTCTCGTCAGCATAACTTGTAGGCAGGAGGAGATTAAAATGAATGCGAAAGAAGCAACTGAAATGATTGCAATATGCCTGGACACAAGTTAAAGAAAACACTATAGTAACCAATGCAGAATCTCATTACAACGAAATTTTCGATACAACAAAATATTTTTAGGTCCCTGGGAGTTCGTTGTAATGTAATTTTAGCTGTATTAAGAATTACATTTAAGTAACTTGAAATTTAATTAAAAAATAAAGTACAGTAGTTAAAGCCAGCATCACACTACACCTTTCCAACAATTTTCAGTTGTAGTCTTCATTAACATAATCTTAATAAAAAATTATAGTGAGTTATTATAAATGACTTGCAACATTTGAGATACAATTGGTTACAGTTCTTTTGTTTTTTCCAATTGAAAACAACAGAAGATGAAGTGTCTTCCTCATGGTTACACAATGTCACAAGTAGATTTTGAACCAACAGCTTTAGGGTTTGAAGTCCAAAACCTTAATCACAATGTCACATTGTTGCAGAGAGTAACATTGTGCTCCTTTTACAATTAGTCACAATATGACTCCCCTTGATTTTATTATAGTGAGCCCATAGTTGTAGAGGTAGATTCTTGGTCTGCAAATGTTAACAGCTAATGAGCACCCAACCAGAAATACAATGTAAACAATTCCCACAAGCTGGAAGGAACAGTGTTGGATGCATGGAAAGAAGGAAAGTTAGTGTACAGGTCCAAGCAAAGGATGTGCCTGTCAAAGAAGAGTATGTTTTTGTGATGTTTCATTATTGTCATACCACCATATCCACGTGTTTTGGAACCTCCAAAAATGCTCCAGAACCCTGAAATCTACATAAAATATATATATTTTTATAATCTCCTGTTTTTAACTGGCTAATTATTTCTTAAGCCCTAATAGCTAATGTGTGGTGAGCACACTGGTGCAAAAATGACTGCCACCAATTGGTGGTGGTTGAAATGGTTCCTCACTGTCTATGTGAAGCTCTTTGAGTGGGTTAGAAAAGCACTATATAAGCATAATGAATTAATTATTATTATTATATTTCCTAATTTTAATAATTAATCATTTTAATCTCTTCCCTTGAACATAGTGTGGTTGTTGATTTCTGTATTGACGCAATTTTTAATGAACAAACATGCTTTAAAGTGAATGAATACAGCTAGTCTGCTGATAGGGTGAGACCAGGAAAAGTCCAAAGTCAAAGGAGTCTATGAAATCATTATCATCAGCACGGCACTGCCAGATCTAAATACTGGCATGGTGAATTGCTCGCATACTAAACTGGGAATTAGAAGGTCGTGAGTTCGATCCTGCACCATTCCGTTTTGAGAAGTAAACTGCCCTTAGTCTTACTATTTTAGAATAAAAGCATACATTTGATTTCAGTCTGTAACAGCCGGTGCAATTTATCATCCTTGTAAAGGTTAGCCTTTTTTTTTTTAATTCACTTTTCATTCTCTCAGTCGCGTTCAGAATCAATCCATACAACCCCATCTGACACGGCTGTTTTCACATAAAGACGCGCTATAGCTCTGCAGTGTACCACGATGCATACTAACGACCCCCCTCCCCAAAGGGTTCTGACACACAAACGCTGGCGAAGCTGCCATCTTCGTATCTCACCGTCACTTGATTTTCTATTTATTCAGTTTTATTGAGTGTTCCTACCAGTCCCAGCATGTTGCTGTATGCTGTTTCTTTTGTACTCCAGGACATGCAGAGGAGAGAATGGTAAAGAGCAGTAACTTCGGCGCTATATGCAATAATCAGACACTCCCCATCTGCCCGTTGTTTTGTTATACTTTTACACCAACATATGTTCCTGTGTTTGAGCATGCTCAAAAAATACACGTGTAATGCCACGAAAAGTGCACGCAGACACTTCATTTCGCAAACAAAACAAGTGCACTTTTATTCAAGACTACCTGTATAACCGAAGAAAAAAGAAAGCAAGTTAGAGTAGTCGATTGATACGACAGCTTGCATGGTGCAATGCTAAGAAGTGCTGATTTTCATTCTGCAATATTGCAATATTATTTGAAAATGAACAGCGTCAGATCGGGTGTGAATTTATGCAGGAACTGGAAATTCTCTGATGTGGGACCTTCGCACAGGGAAGAAAGTACAGTGTCAGGTGCTCATTCAGTGTAATAGGAACCATAGCACAGAGAGGTGTGTACACTGCAACAAGTACACGTGTCGTAAATGTAGGAAGGACGGTCCTTGGGTGTGTGGGAACTGTTAATATTTGAATGTGATGATTTTATATAGCACGGAATGAAAATCAGCACTTCTTAGCATTGCACCATGCAAGCTGTCGTATCAATCGCCTACTGTAACTTGCTTTCTTTTTTCTTCAGTTATACAGGTTGTCTTGAATAAAAGTGCACTTGTTTTGTTTGCGAAATGAAGTGTCTGCGTGCACTTTTCGTGGCATTACACGTGTATTTTTTGAGCATGCCCGTTTGAGCATGCTCAAACACAGGAACATATGTTGGTGTAAAAGTATAACAAAACAACGGGCAGATGGGGAGTGTCTGATTATTGCATATAGCGCCGAAGTTACTGCTCTTTACCATTCTCTCCTCTGCATGTCCTGGAGTACAAAAGAAACAGCATACAGCAACATGCGGGGACTGGCAGGAACACTCAATAAAACTGAATAAAAAGAAAATCAAGTGACGGTGAGATACGAAGATGGCAGCTTTGCCAGCGTTTGTGTGTCAGAACCCTTTGGGGGGGGGTCGTTAGTATGCATCGTGGTACACTGCAGAGCTATAGCGCGTCTTTATGTGAAAACAGCCGTGTCAGATGGGGTTGTATGGATTGATTCTGAACGCGACTGAGAGAATGAAAAGTGAATTAAAAAAAAAAAAAAAAGGCTAACCTGTACAAGGATGATAAATTGCACCGGCTGTTACAGACTGAAATCAAATGTATGCTTTTATTCTAAAATAGTAAGACTAAGGGCAGTTTACTTCTCAAAGCGGAATGGTGCAGGATCGAACTCGCAACTTTCTGATTCCCAGGCAGGAACTGATTCTATTGCACCACGGAGGCAGTTACAATAAACAGGTGTCAATTTTGCAAGTTAAGGCGGCTTTTTGTTTCTGCAGTTATAGTTTTGAATAAAAGCACAATTGTTGTGTTGTACCTTTTGTGAAAATATTTCTTTGATATTTGGACTTAAGGCTTTCATACATTATATAGTTTATGCCTACATTTTGTCATCTACTACTAGAATATAAAAAACGTTTCTGTTTTAACAATGTGTTTACACAGATTACTGTAGAAACGGAACACACATGAAATGCGTGTGTTCCAAATAACGATCTATTATTTCCACTCTAAAACTCCACTTCACTCCCAGATACTCAATCAAGGCATGAGCTGGGAGAAGTTCGTGCACGTTCTAAATTGGTGGGGGGATGGAATAGCCGGCTGCTCCTAGCTTCTCTTTATCAGCACATTTAGAAGACAAAGGACGCTGGCGGAGAGGTGTGAAGGGATTGAAGAAGCGATTTAAGGTGGGACGGAATTACGAGTTTTTTCGTAGGCTCTGGTAATTCTAGTGTTAAATAGGTAAGTGCTTTAAATTAATAAAAGTCAATCATTTGTGCACTGTTCTTAAAACAATTTGTCAGGCAGATTACCACAAATGGTTCTGAATGACTGCTTCCAAATGACAGACTAGGAAATAATGTGTAAGTCAAATGAGGATGATACTGAAGGATTCAGTTACTGCATCACAGACTATACTAACTTTTATGTTGATGTTGTAGTGCCCTGAAAGACAATATGTTGCTTTCCATACATCAAACCATAGATTACTAAGGAGCTAAAAGGTCTCCTGAATGAGAAAAAGAGAGCATTCAAATTCAGCAACAAATTAACTCTGAAGGACACACAGTATTTGGTTAAGAAACAGCTGAGTGAAAGAAAGGAAGCTTACAACGCTAAAACAGAAAACAAATTCATTTAGAATAATATGAAAGATGTCTAGAATGGACTGGGCATAATTACTGGACTCAGGCTATCCAGGGCTCAGGTGCTAGGAAGGGATGTGGACAAAACTAACACCCTGAACCAATTTTTTAATATATTTTCTCTCCCACTGCTACCTTCTTCCAATGGCCAGTTTTCCTATGCCATCCCTACCACATCAACGAGTCCACCTCTAACCATCAGTATGGGCTGTCCATAACTAAAGACATCAAGTAAGGAGACAATTGTGGAAACTACACACAGGAAAATCTGTGGGGCCAGACTGAGTCAGTTCTTGAGTTCCTAAGGCCTGTGCTGACCAAGTTTGCAATGTCCTCTGTCACCTAGTCATTCTACCTCTAAGGCTCCAAAAAGTGCTACTGCTATGGAAAACATCTTGCATTTTTTCTGTTCTAAAGAAGTTAGGCACCTCTTCACCTAATGACATAGACTAGTGGCATTTATGTCTCACATTTTTAAGACCTCTGAGAGACTGGTCCTGAACTATACAAGTTCTCTTGTGGTAGACCAATTGCACCAACTGAAGTTGGAGTGGAGGATGCAATTATCTATCTGCTTCACAAGCCTCTCACCTGGGCAAAGCTAGCAGCACTATGAGGATTATGTTTTTTTAAAATTTCCTTAATGCTTTCAGTACCATTCAGCCATCCTTGTCAAGGGGTAAACTCAGAGATATGCAGGTGGATTAGCCTGTGGTGCCCTGGGTAATGGAATATACCTGTATGTCAGGCAGATTGCACTTTGTGAGACTGAAGGACTGTGTATGTAGAGGTGGTGCACTCCACATCAATGACAGGTTGGACTGGTCTGGAAATCAGAGGAACTGTATAAGAAAGGGCAGAGCAGGCTCTTCATTTTTAGGAGACTGCTTTCCTTTAATGTCAGTAGTGACATCTGTCACACCTTCTACAACTTTGTGGTGGCCAGTGTGATTTTCTACGCTGTGGTGTACTGGGCTGGTAACATCACTTTAAGAGAGGCCCAACGAATTAACAAGCTAATTAAAAGGGCAAGCTCAGTTATAGGACACACTCGGGACTCCCTGGAAGTAGTAGTGGAGGAAAGAACAGGTTTCTCATGATTCTGAACTATAATAAGGAGGTTCATGAAAATAGTTTGGTCAAGCCTGTCATTTAATAGTATGTAGAAGACATTATTCTTTAAACATTGTAATTTAATCAAATCTCTTCTTATGCAATATATATAAACACATTCCTCAAAGTTCTTAAGTATTATTCTAAAAAGGTAGATTACTGCACTAAATATTGTACATCCTTTAAAAGGGCTTTAAACCTATCCTTGTAGAGTTGGACAGGTTAGTTGAAATTAATCCAGGAATAGAATGATGTGATGTTGCAGGACACAATAAGAAGACCAGTTCATGGTAACAAACTCACATTCAAATTTTTGGAATGGAGGAGGAAATCAGAGTACATATAGAATATCCGTATTAACACAGAAAGAATATGCAAATTAGGTAAACAGTGACTTGGCTGAGAATCAAGAATATTTTCTTGCTGAATGAGCCAGCAGCTCTAACATCTGCATGACCATATTGTTCTTAAAGAATAAATAATTTCTTTAAATTCAGTGCATGACTTGCAGGAAGTAATGTTATAGTTTGTGGAAAGATGTATGCACACATGACCAATGAAATGAAAGAGTCTATCAAATAGCTCCTAGTTTGAAATTGTGTGGCATATGGTACCAGCTGTCAGTCTATTTTGTATGGTTTTTTAAAGTCTGTTAATGTCTTCTGCAGTGTTTAAAGTATTGAGTAATGTAATTCATTGGACAAATTAATACTACTGATATGACATGTCCTCCAAAATACCTCCAAAAAAAACCACACATGATCCAGTGATAAATAACAATGCGTAAAATTGGGTGTGATAGTTTTGAACACACACTATACTGTTGGTAATTCTAGTGTTAACAGATGTTAGTGTTTATCTTTACTGTTTCAAAACATACATATATAAGATTTCACAAAAGAATATTAACAAATCCTTTAATGCATGTACATAAACATTACATTCATTCTCAAACCCACTTAACCAGTTCAAAATTGTGAGAGGCAAGATTCTGAGTGTATTAAAAGAAACAAACATTTTAAAATTTCTAGTTGTAAATACAATACAGTGTATATTACATTTGAAATGTTATTGAAGTACATTGTAAAAGTTTTTAATTTACAAATGTTTATACTCGATACTTTCAACCATTTGCTAAGTGATTTTATAAAAACTACCGAGCAATGCAGTGTTTTTTGTGTGTCAGTTTTAGACTAGTATTTATTCGTTCTTTTATGCTTATGAAAAATAATCAGAACAGTAAAAAAAATGCTGAAAAGTCAAGCTTGGCTAGTTATAAAGTAAGATAAATATTTAATTCAAAAAATTAATTAGCCAAGTAATGAGAACCAAGATTCATAACCATTGTAATGTAGATAAATTTGCAATGGGCTAAATCTAAAAGGAAATAAATATTATCCATTAAATACACATCTTAAGTCGTACTTATTGGGAAATATTAATAATAATAGTCTGTGTGGAAATTAGATGAATGAGACAAACCAGTTTTTCTCAGTGCAATTACATTATTCATTGACCCTAATCTGAAGCTTTTTGTGACTTCAGTCTTAGGACATTTTTCACTGCTGAGAATGTTAATGTTCTGTTAAAAAAATGTTATCAGCAGCTCCAGGTCAAGGTGCTATTCTTGCTTCCTCATAGATTGCACCAAAATAACCATAAATCTTTTGCAAATTTGTGATAATTTCCTGTGACTCTTACATTTGAAAAATTTCTATCTCTTTCCTATTAGCAAAAATAGCTGTTCAAGATGTAAGCAGTATTTATCTGTATTCACTGCTTTTTTCAGTTATTGTAACATGATCTTTTTAAAGTCGAAAAATGCTTACCATTAAATGAGAGGCATGCAGCCACCAGTGGTAAGTTTAATGACATGTTCACTACTGGTAATAACTGTGCGTAATGCCTTTATGTTAAATTAATAATTTAAAGCTCATTTAAAGACCTTATCCAATTAAACTTCATGATTTAGAACCTGACAGTAACCTAAATTATATTTTAAGTTACTACAGACACTGTTTTTAATGATGAAATTTAAACTGTACACAAGTTAATCATTAGTCTGTACATTTATTGAGATACAGGGAATTTTAAATTAGCCGTTTATTATGATATTAAATGTTTGCTTTGTAAGATAATCTTAGCCAAGTCATGTTTGTGTAATTATTTCAGGCAACAATGTATATTCTAAAATCAGTTTATTTTTAATGAACATATGAATATGCAGTATAATTAAATAAGGTCACTAAGACGGTTTCTCTAAAATAAAATTCAGAATGTCTTTTGTTTTATTTACGCCCTATATGCACTCACACATTTGTGAAGATAGAACAATAATAAATAATGTTAGATCCTCTTACAACAGTGTAATATGTTTACTGTAGATAAAAAATTATACCTTAAATGACTGTTTTTCGAAGAAGCTGATTTTTAGAATCCTTTTTTTTTTTCTTTACTATGTCCTTAGAAACAAATCCTAATACTTTCTTTTCTTTCTACTTTTAAATGAGTGATGGTAAGCAGTACAAATCTACTTTACATGAATGCCCTTCTTTGCCTTCAAAGGAAGCAAAAGAAAAAGGAGTGGAAAACCAGGCACTTGCAATGCAATGCTGGGTTTTGCACAGGTAGTACCATTATTTTCTGTTCAGTAATTATTATCAAACATAGTTTATTTTGCAACTACAGTACAACAGTCCAAAAAACTGAAAATATTAACAAGGAGTAAAGTACCTGGAAAGCTAAAAATGCTATTAAGGTAGCACCTTACCTCATATGTACATGCCATATCTCGACATTATACATTAAGTATGTAGGAATCTTATCTTCTGTTTGAGTAATGAACCCTAATTTGTGCTCTGGATCCTTTGGTGGCTTCTGGGGGTGTGTCTAGCATGAGCTAGTCCATATATTGAATTAGGAACCACAACAGAAATAATTTCACCAATGGTATTTTCAGAATATTCTTAGACGTAAAGTACAATCATAAGGAAAGAGAGATGCTCAGAAAGAAGGTCTTTTTGTCAACAGACATATGAAGGTGCAATGAGAGTAGAACTGAGTGCCATCAATATATTTTTGCAGTTCTTAACTGCAGATGTAGCTACATTTTGTAAATAAGATAATTTGTCTATAAGTAACCCTTACACTTCGTCATAAAGAAAACAAACTCGCCTTTGGATTTCAGCACCAGGTGCAACAAAATTGCAGTCTGCTTTCAGGATTTTATGTACTGCTGTGGGTGTGGCCTTAGGATTTTGTTTTTTTTATCTTTTGTATTTTGTTTCTGCCACTTTGAATTTGTTCTGTTTAAGTTTTGAATTTTTTAAACTGGGTTATTATTATTGTTTTATTTTCTCCACTTAACATTGTTAGGTTTGTTTTTTCTTTATTCCTTTAATGGCAGAGGGGTGAGAAATTTTAGCTTTCATTTTGGTAGAGGGACATTGTTTCTTTGGAACCATGAGAAGTGACCTAGACTTTGTTGTTATTGTTTTCCTTAACGTTAGTGTTAACATTTTTCTGAAAAAAACATGTAAAAAGCATTGCATTTTTTGGCTTGAAAAATTACATTGTTATTAAATCTCATCTTTCCACTGTAAAATGTGCAAAACACAGAAAGTACAAAGTCAGAATTATAGAAAGTATAATAATGCTACAAAAAATGATGAATAATAATAATAATAATATGAGCAGCATACTGCACATGTGCGAGCGATGCAAGCATCACTTTCAAATTCACAAGAATCATTATCGGTTTCAATGACCATTTCAGTTTCACTGCATGACAACAGATTCACCTCGTCATCATGATTGATGACGGCTGTTTCTTGCAAGACACCATTATGAGGCTACGAGAAGACACATCTCCACCATTGCCCTGGTAAAACTCGGGCCTGATGCTTATGCAAGACACACCTGAGTAACATTCAGCACTAATGCTGTTAGCAGTTTTAGAGCCCGAGTAATCCTTGTGTCTTAAGTGGGGCGCATCTACACCTTTGCCCAATACTGTTGACACTCGGGACTGACGCTTTTAGCATTATTTGTACTGCCTGAGTGATGCTCGGATCTAATGCAAAGGAGGTTAAGTAATTAGTTTGAATTTTGATTAGGCTCGTGGTGAATGAATTTTGGATTTTTGAAGTTTGGATAATTGCTAATTGTTTATAATACTGAAAGCTTATGTTTACAATTTTGATGTTTTTTACTTTAATTGTTTTTAATTTAGTAGTTGATAATATATTACCTCTTCAATTTGTTATTATCCTTCTTTTGCATGTTCTTGATTTGTCTAACACTTTGAATGAGAGATACGAGTTAACTCATATGTCACTGAGCCTGTCAAGATCCAAATTATAAGAAAACGCATATCTCAGTATACAGCCACCATAAATGCAGCCAGCTGCTGCCACATCATAGTTACCTATTACATTGATGCCATCTAGTGGATTGCCAAAGACTTTTTTTTCTTGGTGGCAACACCTTACGGGAAATAATATTATAAATAGACATTCTGTAGTTATGATTTTGTAAAAAAGGTATAAAGCTTCTGATATTTGTAATAGATATATTTGTTGCAAGATGAATATTTTGATGATAATGACAGTGATCAAGATGATGTCAATTAATTGGATGATGCAGAACCTGTAGACTCTGGTACTGATGCAGATAGCTTCCCTGAAGTCAAATCTTTATCACAGTGCTTGAGACTTGTCATAACTGTCAGGACATCACTACATGGACATTCTGCCATCCACTGACTGCAAACAGTAACTATCTATCAGATGTGTTTTGTGCAGAAAGTGTGGACAGCACCAAAAAAAGTGTCCTATTTGCAGCACATGTGCTTCTAAGCCTGCACTCTCTGTGCTGCCATGCTTCTGGGACTCTCATTCAAATGGAGACTTTTAGTCATGTTGCTAGTGAAATGAAACTAGTGAACTGTTTCTTTACATTTTTGTTAGAGTTGTTAATAAAACCATTACTTTCTAATACATTTCTTTATTGTTTTCTTTAAGGAGTTTTCACAGAGTTTATTATATATCATATATGATATGTTAAGTAAGAGAAGTCTAATTTTTTTTAATTCTGCAGTCTATTTTTTAACATATCCCTCTCCTTTATATTTTTAGGTGGCAAATTGTAGCAGGCAGAAGGTCTGCAGTGGTATGAACAAATAGTCTAAAAATCCTAGATGAAAATTAATCAGTGATAACGTTTAGTGAGCACAAGTGAAAGAGTAGAGAAGAACAAGTGAAAAAAGATGCACTGTTTCTAAATATATATTTCATTGTATTTATATTTGTCTAAAGTTATTCAAAACCATGAAATTGAGATTGGGCAGACTGAGCAGATTTCAGCTTTTATTTTCTTAATGCTTACATAACAGACCCCTGTAATTTGATACACTATCCATCATAACAGAATGACTTCCAAGGTTTTTTAAAGAACAGTATCTTTTCAGTTTTATTCTTATGATATCTGCAGACAATAGTTTTGATGAAATTATGTATTATTTGACACTTTAATTTTGCTTCATGCTAATTCTGGTTTATAGTGGAAAGCCATAATTCAGGCCTTCAAAAAATATATCTCTGTGTTTTTGAAATTTTTTCCCTGTTAAAAAAATGTTTTTTATATACTGTATATTATAAATATGCATATATATCTCTTCAAAGCAAAATCCACTGGATATATAATTTCCTTCTGTCATTTTGCAATATTCATAAATTTGTGACATTTCAATCGGACTGAGTGATTTGTTATTAAGTTGTTTTGCCAACAGACTCAGATACTGACACACAGATGTCAGTAAAAGATTGGTCAAATTGTGTTAAGGGATTAGAAAACCATGGAAATCCATTAAATAGTCAAAGTCACTGAAGTCACACTAAGTTGGAATACATGAAACTTTGGCAGGCTTGTCATTTTTATTGGATTCTCTGCAAATGGCTCTGAAGGTGTTCATTTATATGAGGGAATGTCAGCTCATACTGTTGGTGACTCATTGGTGATCAAAATCATCAGGCTTCTACAATAACTTGATTTTACAATGCTAATTACTGCCTTTGTAAGTTTTGTCAAGATTTAATGATGGAGTTTCCTGCCAGGAGCAGATGAGGGGTGTATAGGTTGGAATGGAAGAAATTGATTCTATGAACAGGTGTGTCTAATACACATATGAATTGAGATCATCCTGCCTTGCGCCCTGTATTGGCTGGGATTGGCTCCAGCAGACCCCCGTGACCCTGTAGTTAGGATATACTGTAGCGGGTTGGATAATGGATGGATGGATGGAGTTGAGATCAGCAGTATATGTAATTGATTGATTGATTGATTGATTGTAATCAGCAGCTGTGGGAGTCAGAATTCTGGCTGGGTTATAGGGGATCAAATACTTATTTCTCTCAATAATATGCAAATCAATTTATAACTTATATGTAATGTGGTTTTTCTGGATATTTTGTCTCTCTCCATTAAAATGAAACTACCATAGAAATTTAGAGACTGTTCATTTCTTTGTAAATGAGAAAACTTACAAATTCATCAGGGGATCAAATATTTATTTCTCCCACTGTATGTATATATTTAATTTTTGTATGTGTGAAGAAGTATGACTTTATGACTATGAAAGGTGGTATATAAATAAAGTTTACTTATTTACTTTCTTAACTGCACCATTTAGTGAAATAACGCTGTGGAGAATATTGTGTAAAGGTGAGTCTTGTCTGTAAAAACTGCTCCACCAATGTTGCAATTGTGCCTCACTTAGATGTTCTGCTCTCTGTCAGCAGTGTAGGAATTGTCAAAAAATTAGTTTTAGCTGGTGTCATTTTGCTTCAAATCCACCACAGTCTGAGACACATTCATTTTCAGCAATAATGAACTCGGTGTTCAGGCCAGAAAGCCCTTTCAAAACCTGTACCTGTTATATAAACAATATCCTTTTTCTTGTGCATATGTATATAGTAACCATGCTTGAATAACGGTGAATTAGATAACTTAGGAGGGAAATTTTTCCCACATGACAATTCAAATATGACATTTTTTAGAACTTCTTGCATTGCAGTACAGAGTAGTAATCAAGGGCCTTTTCAATTAATTTCTTCGTTACCACCTATGGTATCAGTCTAATGGGCTTGGATCAACATTATAGATTCAAATTTCATTGTGCGATTTAAATGGCACTGACATTATAAGGGTTACATCAAACTGTTCTCTATTACGGCCATTATTCCAGATCAATACCCTTTGCTGGTTGCTGGAAACAGACCACATATTTCTTGTCCCTGTAAGCAAAGATCTCACAGCTTTTATGTCTCATAATCTTTCAATACAACAAAATGTCCTTTGACCTCAACTCTGCACCTAGCACTTCCCATAAGGTCATGTTACTGATGCTGACAGGAATTCCATATGTAGCCATTTTTAAGGTGACACTGTAGTGCATAGTGCTACTCTGGCTGAACATGATGGTTCCCTGTATCAAGTATTTTGTGAGCTTTTACATTACCACGTCAATTTTAACACAGAGAACTCTTTGGAGTAAAATAAAATTAATTTGTGGTGTACAGACTTACGGAATATGGCATTACTCATGTAATGTTGAGAATGGCACATGAGGGCCATTTAGGTACTGTAAAGGTGAAGCAGCATTAGAGATATTGCATTATGTATTAATGTAGACAAGGACATTGGCCTGTTGATATAAAACTGTAATGCTTACATCCCCAATAGCAAATTTACACCAGGCCCACTCACACCTGTTTAGTGACCACTTTCACCTTGGAATCACGTTCAAATTGATATTTGTGGTGATTGCTCTGATTTTCAGGTCACTGCACTGTAGATGACCTTTCAGTGCGTCTCTCCATGTTTAAACAGTTTCATTTGGTTTCCAGTTTGTCAGTAATTCATTTCATTAAATACTTTGCAATGTTTGTGAAAGTTTTCTACTTTTGAATGTTTTCATTTTTGGAATTAAACAGGACCCTTCCCAACTACCTGTGCGGGAAATCCAAGGTGGCTGGCCGGCACAGTTTATCTACACCCGGCATGTGCTGCTATTAATGAGACCAGATGCCAGTAATGCCCCATGTACTGCAAACATACTGGATGAATTAAAAGGTCTGAAACCCAGAATGCAAGGAAAGAGAGGTGGACTTTGACTACGTGTGAGACAGAAAAGTTTTAAAACACCATTGATAATGATCATTATGAGCAACACACAGTCCTTGTGGAATAAACTTGGCAACCTGAGGGCATCTGTGTGATACTTCCACAAGTACTATGAAAGCTGTGTAATGTGCTTTACTGAGATCTGGTTAAAGAATACTGTCAAGGACACAGACGTTGAAATGGATGGATTTGTATGTGAATGGCAAGGCATAAACTCAGCTTCTGGCAAGCAGATGGGTGGAGATGTCTGCTTATACAATAATAAAAGGTGATATAATAATATTACTGTGAAAAAGCTCATCTACATCAATATCATCCATTTTATCTGCTTCATGAGTTAACATGCAATATTTGCAACATTAGTTTGTGCACAGCTGCATGCTGATTTGGAAGATGCTGCTGAAATGATTTTTTAAAATGTTCAGAAACTGGAAACCAAATCTCAATGCTTTTTCAAACACATGATGCATGATTTCAGTTTATGTAAAGAGGAATCAATATTGCCAAACTACTATCAGTATATGAATATTAATATTAGAGGTAATAACACACTGGACAAGTGTTATAGAAATCATCTTTGGGTCCAGGATGCCTCTGACCAAATCATTTTTCATTTACCTCTGAAGTATACTGTAAGCAGAAACTGAAAAAAGCTATATGGACAGGTGCAGTGACAGTGCAGAAGAACTGAAAGAGTGCTTCTTCTGTGCGACTGGGATGCTCTGACATCTTCACAGATGCTGAATGAGGCCACTGATACTGTTAAATAATATATACCAAAGAGAGACAACATTAAAACCTCCTGCCTAATATTGTGTAGGTTCCCTTATAACCTGTAAAGACATGGACACCACAAAGCTTCTGAAGGTGTCCCGTGGTATTTGGCACCAAGACATTAGCAGCAAATCTTTTAAGTCCTGTAAGTTGCAAGGTTGGACCTAGATGGCTTGGACTTGTTTTTCTAGCACATCCCACAGATGCTCTATCGGACTGATATGGGGAATTTAGAGGCCATGTCAGCACCTTGAACTCTTTATTATGTTGCTCAAACCATTCCTAAACAATTTTTGCAGTGTGGCAGAGTATGTAATCCTGCTGAAAGAGGCCACCATTACCATGAAGGAGAGAACGTGATCTGTAACAACAATTGGGTAGGTGATACGTGTCAAAGTAACATCCGCATGAATGCCAAGACCCAAGGTTTCCCAGCAGAACATTGCCCAGAGCATCAGGCTTACCTTCTTCTCATAGTGCATCCTGCTGCCATCTTTTCCTCAGGTAAACAACACATATGCACCTGGCCATCCACATGATCTAAAGAAAATATTATTCATCAAATCAGGCCATCTTATTCCATTGCTCCATGGTCCACCATTATGTGTGATTTGCAGTGGAAAGGGGTCAGCATGGTCACTTTGACTGGTCTCTGGCTATATAGCCCCATACATTACAAGATGGAATGCACTGTGTGTTCTGATGCCCTTCATTCATGGCCAACAAAAAGTCTTTCAACAATTTGTGCTACAAATTTCTGCTTTTCAGTGGGATCTCAATCCAAAACAGTAATGGAAAGGCCTGAAAACAGTTCCAGGACTGGATTCTCAGAATGGTGTGACCTTTCCAAGTTGTCAAGGACCAAAAGCTTTAAGCATATGAACTAAATGATTTGAAACCAATGATTTGACTGCTTTGAGGGGCTCTGTAAAATAATCAGAAATATTGCTGGGATGAAGATAAGTATAACTAAAGCAGAGAAATCTTTACAGCAGGTTAAAAATCAACAGAGCAGGTTGGCTCCTTAAGTCCTTTTTCAAGAATCTCTAGATTTTCATTTGCTTTTAACTGGTCATTGAGCTGTGCTATTGTAACTGAGCAGTAGAAATGGTCAGTTATTAGCCCTGTTCCTAAGGTCTCTTAGTCAAGCAGCCTAAATGACTGCAGACCTTTGGCACTCACTTTCATGCCAATGAAATTTGTTGAACACTTGGTAAAAAAAAAACATTTTAATGACGAAGATTAAGTAATTTAAAGATTACCACTAATTTGCTTACTTTACAAACAGAAGTGTGTTCTTTTGGTTATCCTACATCAAGTCTATGCTTTTTTATGTCAGAGCATTATTTCTGGATTTTTATACAGTATTCAAAGCCATCCAGCACTACATATTGATAAAGACATTGAAACAGTATGAATGTTAACTCATTTACTGCATTATGGATGCAGGAATTTCTTTTAAATCATTCACACAGAACATTTTTTCAAAAGTCACTTTCTCTAAAATACAGAGACTCTACAAGTATATGTTTTGTCTCCATTACTATTTACACTGTACATATGTGGCCTGAGACAGAATAATGACCACTGTTCCATTATCAAGTATGCCATTGACACCATGCTGACAGGACACATATCTGCAGAGAACAAAACCCATTACTTAAATCAATTGGACTATTTAGTAAGTTTGTATAATAAAAAACATCTTACTTTGAATGTCAAAAAACCAAAGAAATGATTTCTTGACTTGATGTTATTTTGGAAGAATTAAGAGGATAGAACTGGCAAGCTTTCTTTAAATCTTTCTATTGGTCTAATGATATTAAACTTTTAACAGGCAGAAATCTGGATGTTCACCCATCATTATTCTCTGGGAGGAGGTAGACATAGTGACTGAATATAAATACTTATGAAAAGTCTATTAGATAGTTCCCAACTGTAATATTCTGTGGTGGGCTGGTGCCCTGCCCGGGGTTTGTTTCCTGCCTTGCGCCCTGTGTTCGCTGGAATTGGCTCCAGCAGACCCCCGTGACCCTGTAGTTAGGATATAGGGGGTTGGATAATGGATGGATGGATAACTGTAATATTAATACAAAAACCAAAACCATAAACTCTAAATGAACTGGTGATTATTTCTTGTCGCAGATTTAAAGTATTTAAAGTATACAAGGGCCTTGTGTTGTTCTTTTATCACAGTGTGATCCAGTCTGTCATCACTTTCAGCTTCATTGTTTAGTAGCCGGACAAACCAAAATATAAAAAAGCTCCACCAGATTACCAAACATGCATCTAAAGTTGTTGGTGCTGACGTAGAATATTTGTCATGCGTATGTGAAAAGGCAATATTGAAAAGAGTGGAAATCATCTCAAATAATGACAAGACACCTGTTAAACAAAGGGATAGTCGCTTTAAAGACCCACACAAATTGCTCCAGAAATTCCTTTCCTTCCCATCCCATACATCTTTTTAACAAGGAATATCTGAGATAATAAAACACACTATCAAACTGTTAGAAACATTGAGCGAAGAATCTGCTTTTATATGACTTCAAATATTGAATTTCTGTGTAAGCTTTTAATCTGTCTTGCCTCTACTTGTTTTATTTAATTTTTGCCTCTAGTAGGATGCAACCAAGAAGGCAAATTTTATGCTTTCTTTTGTAAACATGACTAAATAAAAACCTTGAGCCTTGAACTGTGGGGTGCTACAACCCTCACTAACAGTCTCCTGATAAGTGAAGATTATGCACCAAGGTGACCAGAAGTCTTTCTTCTCTCATTGGTGATAACCCGATTTATCATTAGAGACCTGGATTACAATTTTACCCAGTGAGGTGTGCTTGACATTGCAACTACTGATTCGTTTCAGCTGCATTTATTAATTTACTTAGCAGGAAAAGGCAACAAATACACTAGAAATTCTCTTTATCACTCTGAATTGAAAGTTATAGTTGAATGCCACAAGTGTAACTTAAAAAATGGAATATGAGCGTAACTTTTGGAAGTCTGTCAGTTTTAGGAAGCTCTCCTCTTGACCCTGTTACAATTCCAAGCATTAACACATACTGCAGCGGGGGTATTATTTGCATCCTTGATGCTGGGCTGATCCCCTCTTTGGATTGCCTTTCTTTTACATTCAGTTCCACCAACACACTATAAGAAATGGTCATGAGCCACCAATCAGCAGCAGCATATGTGTTAACATTAACAAGACTGGTTGTGCGTCTGGCTTTCTTGATGCATCAGCCTCATAAGTGAAATATATCCTATGGGTTACTAAATAGCATGGACCAGCTACCTTTCTTTTTCAAGTTAGTTCTAGACAGTAAACATCAAAAGTGATTCTGCTTCATTGGGCCCTTGAGCAAGGCCCTTAACCTGCAATTGCTCTGTCCTAGGTATGACGTTAATCTGCATTCAGCCCTGCATGTAGGAACCTGCAGGGAAAAACCTGGGGGTTGGTGACAGAATTGGCACTCCAGCCGCCATAAAAAACTTCACACTGTTTCCATTTCATCTGAAGTAGTGTGGTGTTGAGGTGTCACCCATTGCATGGCTGCACGTGGGACCTAATCTGGGATCCTGAGTTAGTTCATAATGTGCTGGGTGCGGCAATGCATTGTATCAGCGCATGCTCCTTACCTCCTTAACAACAACATTTATTTATATAGCACATTTTCATAGAAATAATGCAAAGTGCTTTACATGATGGAGAAAGAGAAAAAAGACAAAGTAAGAATTAAAATCAGAGAACACTAATTAACATCGAATAAAAGTAAGGTCCGATGGCCACGGAGGACAGAAAAAACAAAACAAACACCAGACAGCTGGAGAAAAAATAACATCTGCAGGGGTTCCAGGACATGAGACTGCCAAGCCCCCTCTAGGCATTCTACCTAACATAAATGATCAGTTCTCATTCTATTCAGAGTTCTCATGGAAGGACTTGATGATGACGGTCACGTGGACTTCTGGCCATTAACACTAGAATTACCAGAGCCTACGAAAAAAATTGTAGATCCATCCCAACTTAAATCGCTTCTCACCTCTCCGTCAGCGTCTTTTGTCCTTTAAATGTGTTAATAAGCAGCAAACAGCAAGTAGTCTGCTATTACATCCCCCACCGGCGCACGGTTTTCTCAGCTCAAGTCTATTTACCTGCGTGTCAGTTGCTTGGAGTTGTATAGAGTGAGAAGTTAAGCAAAATCACACCTTTTATAAATACTATATGGTTATTTGGAACACATGCATTTCATGTGTGTTCCGTGTCTACAACGATCTATGTCAGGGGTGCCCACACTTTTTCGGCTTGCGAGCTACTTTTAAAATGACCAGGTCAAAATGATCTACCTACATTAAAAATGCTATATATATATATATATATACTGAGTATCAGAGGTGGGTAGTAACGAGTTACATTTACTTGAGTAACTTTTTTTAAAAAATTGTACTTCTAAGAGTAGTTTTACTGCACCATACTTTTTACTTTTACTTTAGTACGCTTGTGAAGAAGAAACGCTGCTCTTACTCCGCTACATTGGGCAACACTTGAATCGTTACTTTTTTTCCATTAGATAAAGTCTGACAGACAATTTTCAATCTGCTCTGTAACGTAGCACACACACCTTCCATTGCATCTCAACTATGATTTTAGTTCCCTCTCCTTTCTCTTTCTCAGATCGCTTTTCAGAAGGAGGTCAGTTTCGTATTATTTATGAACAGTTCAAAAGTGCCTTTCCACATTTTCCTTCTTTGGAATAGCAATGATAGATTGACAGATTAGACAAACGCACTTCAATTGTGACATTGTGAGAGAAAAAAATCCTCTTCCAATTCCACATCCAGCCCATAAATAACAATTTTTTTTTAAACCCCTTCTTTAGTCAATATAAATTGGAAGGCTAACTAGATCACTTAGATAGCTGGAGTTTTGCAGTAGCTCGCGTGTTTGATCATGTGTGTGGGATGACCAGTGTGTTAGAAGAAAAGAGATCTCAGACTGGCCGCCCTGTATGTCAATCAAGTGGCAAATGGCATAGGGAGGATATATGATAGACTAACATTTAAAAAAAAAATTTTTTTTAATGCAACGCAATCTACCTTTGACGCATTGGCCACCCCTGATCTATGTAAACACATCGTTAAAAAAGAAAGGTTTTTCATTTTTTAGTAATAATTGACAAAATGTAGACATGAAGTTTATAATGTGTGAAGCCTGAAGTCCGCAAGCCAAAAAAGTGTGGGCACCCCGACATAGATCATTGTAGACACGGAACACACATGTGTTCCAAATAAACATATACAGTAGCATTTATAAAAGGTGTGATTTTGCTTGACTTCTCACTCTATACAACTCCAAGCAACTAACATACAGGTAAACAGACTTGAGCTGAGAAAACTGTGCACCGGTGGTGGATGTGATAGCAGACTGCTTGCTGTTTGCTGCTTATCAATACATTTGGTATAAAGGACAAAAGGCGCTGATGGAGAGGTGAGAAGCGATTTAAGGTGGGACGGATCTACGATTTTTTTCGTAGGCTCTGGTAATTCTAGTGTTAATCCATCAATGTAGGGACATCATGGTGCTTTGATTAGGTGGTGGTGGCGCAGGTCGCTACCACAGAAAACCGGAAAAAGAACAGAAGAGAGAGTAGGGGTGAGTACGGATTTTGGAGCCACCATGAATAGTAATGATAATTAATTGAATATGCAGAGCATCAGGATTAAATTAAAATGAAGTTATGAGAAAGCCATGTTAAAGTAATGTGTTTTTAGCAGTTTTTTAAAGTTCTCCACCATATCAGCCTGGCGAATTCCTATTGGCAGGCTATTCCAGATTTTAGGTGCATAACAGCAGAAGGCCGCCTCACCAGTTCTTTTAAGTTTAGCTCTTGGAATTC
The DNA here is from genome assembly GCA_026402145.1 of Polypterus bichir lapradei. Taxonomy (NCBI): domain Eukaryota; kingdom Metazoa; phylum Chordata; class Cladistia; order Polypteriformes; family Polypteridae; genus Polypterus; species Polypterus bichir. The sequence goes on from JANRMT010062833.1 coordinate 9,617,981, forward strand.
TAAGCAGACACTCATTTGAAGATCAAAGGTTGCAACTTGGAATATAAGATGTCAGACACTCCGATATATAAGATGGAGCGAGATTATTTAAGGCTTTGTAAACCATAAGCAGTATTTTAAAGTAAATTCTGAATGACACAGGTAACCAGTGTAGTGACATCAAAACTGGAGAAATGTGCTCGGATTTTCTTTTCCTAATTAGGATTCTAGCAGCTGCATTCCGTACTAGTTGCAGTCAATTTATGTATTTTTTGGGTAGTCCTGAAAGGAGTGCGTTACAGTAATCTAGTCGACTGAAAACAAAAGCGTGAACTAATTTCTCAGCATCTTTCAGTGATATAAGAGGTCTAACTTTTGCTATATTTCTTAAGTGAAAAAATGCTGTCCTAGTGATCTGATTAATAAGTGGTTTAAAATTCAGGTCACAGTCAACAGTTATCCCTATATTCTTTACCTCCGTCTTCACTTTTAATCCTAATGCATCAAGTTTATTTCTAATAACCTCATTATATCCATTATTGTCAATCACTAAAATTTCAGGTTTTTCTTTACTTATCTTGAGAAAATTACTACTCATCCACTCAGAAACACAAGTAAGACATTGTGTTAGTGAAACAACAGTGTCGGGTCATCAGGTACTATTGATAAATACAGTTGCGTGTCATCAGCATAGCTGTGGTAGTTCACGTTATGCCCCGAGCTAATCTGACCTAACGGAAGCATATAGATCGAAAAGAGCAGCGGACCCAGCATAGAGCCTTGTGGCACACCATATAGAATACTAGCAAAATATCCGCGCTTCGCAGCGGAGAAGTAGTGTGTTAAAGAAGTAATGAAAAAAAAAAGGAAACATTTTAATAATAACGTAACATGATTGACAATGTAATTGTGTTGTCATTGTCATGAGTGTTGCTGGCATATATATGTATTGTAAGCTGGAGGGGTGATCGCACCCCAAGAGGACAAAGACGCCCCTGGGAATACCCCTGAAACACAGACTACCCTCACACTGCTCCTTACCTTCTCACTTGTGCTATAACGCATAATACAAGCCTCACGCGATACTCCGCTAACTTAAAAGCCTTGCGCAGCACCTGTCGGTTTTGGAATTGATTGTTTGCTTTTATCTCTCTCTCTCTGCTCCTAGTGGAACTGTCATCCCTGACTTGTCATGGAGCACGTTTAAGCTCATGTGTTTGCAGTGTTTGAATAAAAATCCTTCTTGTTTCTACGACCTCCTGTGTCTCTGTGCACATTTATGACCCAAGTGTGACAAGTGATACCAGGAGTGGTTGCACAGATGGATGCCGCCGAAGACTTATTTCAGATGTCTAAAAGTTATGCACTTAAAGACTGGAAACTAAACATGGATGACTCAATCTGTGCGCAAATTCAAGATTTGATACATAAAGTGCACTGCTGGTTTGAAGGAGACGTGATGGAAACAGTTGTCGTGAATATATTACTGGCCGGCATACCTGCAGTTCTTAGAGATGAATTTCTATGTCATGATATTAAATCATTAATGATTATGTCCAGACAATTGGAAGGTTCACAGTCCGCTTGGAGAAAGAGCGGTGGATTTCGAGCTGCTTCGCAACTTGTGAACGAACGTCCAGGACATTCTTGTCGCTTCGATCTACAAGCTGCAGGACCTGAAAATCGAATGGGGTCAGGTAGGACCCCGGGAAATGCAGTCGTAGATGAGACACCTGTTTCTGGGGAGACAGCGGCATCAGCGGGCCGAGGAAACCGTGGACACCACAGAGGACGTCGACGTGGACGTCACAGAGGATATTTCGGAAGCGGAGCCGACTGTAGATGTTTCCGGTGTGATCAACTCGGCCATTTGGCAAGAGAATGTCGCTTGTCTCCAGCTCAGTCAATGGAGGTTGGACTGGCCGAGGTTTGTTGCTCAAATATTACATATTCTTCGGATGGAAAAGATGGCTTGTTGATTCCGGTGAAGTTGGGGGGCAGAGAAATCTCAGCATTGCTAGACTCGGGAAATGTCCTTTGTATTGTGAGACGAGACTGTCTTAATGAACAATGCCTTAGAGACTGTGAGACTGTAAAAATACACTGTGTACATGGTGATGTTAAAGATTATCAGACTTTACTTCTTCCTTTAACTTATAGGGGTCGCCACTTTAAGGTTTGGTCTGCCGTTTCAGACTCGTGCCCTTGGCCGTTACTCATAGGACGGAGAAATGCCCTTTTTTTTTTTTTTTTTGTATGAAAATGTGCTATATAAATAAATGTTGATTGATTGATTGATTTTTCCAAAACTGATTAATAAATGTAAGGGACCAGTAGTCCAGTCCACAAATGAACTTAGTGGGAGGGGAGAAGAAGAAGAAAACCAAGACGAAGAACTGGTAGCGGCTGGGGAAAATCTAGAGCCCAACTTAGATATTGAACCCGATCTCTCCAGCGAGACGGAGGAGGTCACCCCTGACAATCTTCCAGAATGGGCTGGTCCTTCTACGTCTTCCCAGATTGCAAACGCCTCCGAACACAAACCGAGCGTTTACAACATTCTGATAGCTCATTAGAATATTCATTCAAACAGGCTCGCTCTGCTAACGACTCTTATTACCAAGAGCGTGATTCCGGGGGTGTGAAAACCCCACACTTTATAGAAAAGGACGGTTGCGTTTTCAGAGTGATCTCAGATCACTTGGAGGGGGAATTTATTGAACAATTAGTGGTACCTGAAGCACATATTTGTGCTGGTGTTGGTTGACTATGCAACTAGATATCCAGAAGTGACTGCCCTGAAAAGGGCTAATTCCTCAGCTGTAGCCAAGGCACTATGTGATATTTTTACTCGTATTGGTATCCCTAGAGAAATCTTAACAGATCAAGGCACACCTTTCACTTCTCGCGTGATGAAACAATTGTGTGACAGCTTTGCTATTAAGAAACTGAGTACTACTGTTTACCATCCTCAAACAAATGGTTTAACCGAGCGATTTAACAAAACTTTGAAAGAGATGATCAGGCGAGTTGCACATAATGATCCCACAACCTGGGACACTGTCCTACCTTTTGTTTTGTAAGCGGTGCGAGAATCACCACAGGCGTCCACCGGCTTGAATCCCTTCGAGCTGTTATTCGGCAGACGGCCGCAAGGCGTCCTGGATGTGGTGCATGAGGAATGGATAGGGATCGAGAGAGCAGCTCAAAGACCAAGCTTTGCAGATCGACTAATTTCGTTGCAAGACAGAATTTCTATGCTTTCCTCTATTGCTGTTGAGCATCAACAACGAGAACAGGAAACTCAGAAGCGTCTTTACGATAGGCGCAGTAAGCTCCATGAATTCAAACCTGGTGATCATGTTTTGGTACTGGTTCCCTCTGATCCACACAAATTCTTGGCTAAATGGCAGGGCCCCGCCATTATTGAAGAGCGTGTGAGTCCAGTAAATTACAAGGTTAGAATACCTGGCCGGCGCAAACCATTCCAGATTTTACACATTAACCTCTTGAAGGAATGGCACGACCGACAAGAGGTTAACACTTCCTTGGCTGCAGTTTCTCAAACCGATGTTGCCATTGGCAACGATCTTACTGACACGCAAAAGACAGAACTGTTAACTTTGATAGAACGGAACACTGATGTCTTTTCAGACTTACCAGGCAAAACTGACATCACAGAACATAAAATTACCACTGAACCTGGTGTTCGCGTACAAATGCGGCCGTTCCGGATTCCGGAAGCACGACGAAATATTGTACGAGAGGAGGTAAAGAAGATGCTACAATTGGGTGTAATTCGTGAAAGTAAAAGTGACTGGTGCAGCCCAGTCGTATTAGTCTCAAAGCATGATGGTTCGGTTCGCTTCTGTATCGATTTCAGACGCTTGAATAAGGTCTCTAAATTCGATGCTTACCCGATGCCCCGTGTCAAAGAACTATTGGAAAAATTGGGTCAGGCGAGCTACATCTCTACGCTGGATCTCACGGAAGGCTATTGGCAGGTGCCTTTGGAGGCTAGCAGTTGTGAGAAAACAGCATTTGCAACTCCTGATGGACTTTATGAATTTACAAGACTCCTGTTTGGTCTTCACGGGGCACCTCTGACTTTTCAACGCATGATGGACCAGATCCTACGTCCACACTCTGAATATGCCGGGGCATACCTTGAAGATGTCGTGATTTTCAGCAATGATTGGCAAACGCACTTAGAGCGGCTGCAGGCCGTTCTTGAAAGCTTGAGACAAGCTGGCCTTACTCTAACCCTAAGAAATGTAAACTGGGCATGTCCAAGACTCATTACTTAGGCTATTCTATGGGCAAGAGTTTACTTAGACCACAGTTAAGGAAAATAGAAGAAATGCTTGTTTATCCGAGACCTGAGACACAAAAACAAGTGCGTGCTTTTCTGGGGCTTGCCGGTTACTACAGAAGATTCATCCCAAACTTTGCACATAGAGCTGCCCCTCTCACCGAACTTACCAGAGGCAGGAAAAACCGACCTATCTTATGGACAGAAAATTGCGAACATTCTTTCAGCGATTTAAAAAAAGCATTGTCTTCTTACCCAGTTCTAAGGAACCCGGATTTCACAAAAAACTTTATCTTGCAAACAGACGCAAGCGAGTTTGGTGTGGGTGCAGTCCTGTCACAGATTTTTGATGGAGAAGAACATCCAACCACATATTTAAGTAGGAAATTACTTCCTAGGGAACATAATTATTCTACAATCGAGAAAGAATGCTTGGCAATCAGGTGGGCAGTGGAAGCGCTTCGCTATTACTTGTGGGGACGAAACTTCACTCTGGTAACTGATCATGCTCCACTTCAGTGGTTATACCGGCAGAAAGATACAAACTCTCCTCTAATGAGATGGTTTCTGGGTTTACAGCCTTACACTTTCACAGTAAGGTACCGACCAGGTTCTGAACACGTCATCGCAGACGTATTATCACGCCTACATGAACATGAACCTGGTACGGAAAGTCGCTTGATTCACAAGGGTGTGAATAAAGCTGGGGGGGGGTGTAAGCTGGAGAGGTGATCGCACCCCAAGAGGACAAAGACGCCCCTGGGAATACCCCTGAAACACAGACTACCCTCACACTGCTCCTTACCTTCTCACTTGCGCTATAACACGTAATACAAGCCTCACGCGATACTCCGCTAACTTAAAAGCATTGCGCAGCGCCTGTCGGTTTTGGAATTGATTGTTTGCTTTTATCTCTCTCTCTCTCTCTGCTCCTAGCGGAACTGTCATCCCTGACTTGTCATGGAGCACGTTTAAGCTCATGTGTTTGCAGTGTTTGAATAAAAATCCTTCTTGTTTCTACGACCTCCTGTGTCTCTGTGCAAATTTGTGACCCAAGCGTGACAATATATATATATATACACACACACACACACATATAAACATATATATACACATCATATATATATATTGTCAGGGATGCCAGGGGCCATGACCCGGCCGGGACGTCATGAGGGACCGGATGTGGGTCTGTGCCCACCCTGGATCACGTGGGGGTTGCCTTCCGGGTTGCTTTGGGGGCCACGGGTACAGGGCATGGAAGCTCCACCCTGTAGGGGCCCGTGGTCACCGCCAGGAGGCACCCCAATGCCTTGGGGACCTGTTACCCCAGCACTTCCGCCACACCAGGAAGTGCTGGGGGGAAGATTTATGACGGCGCCCAGAGAGCAGCCGGGAGGACAGCCGGCACTTCCGCCACGCTGGGGCGTGGCCAGAGGAGGAATGCCGGGAACACCTGGTGCTCATCCGGGAGCCCTGTAAAAGGGGCCGTCTCCATTCATTCGAGGCTGGAGTCGGGTGGAAGCAGGACAAGGCAAGAGAGGAGAGTGGAGGCGGCCCGAAGAAGAGGCATTTGTGGCCAGGACTGTATGGATTGGGGTTTGTTGTGCACTTTATACTGAGTCTGAGTGACTTTAAATTGTAAATATTTGTGTAAAATAAACGTGTGGTGGTGAAGAACAACATGTCCGCCTGTCTGTGTCCGGGTTGGCTCCACAATATATATATATATATATATATATATATATGCATACATATATATATATATATATATATATACACATATACAAATATAGACATATATATACATATATACACACACACATATATATATATACACATATATATATACACACACACACATATATATACAGTGGTGTGAAAAACTATTTGCCCCCTTCCTGATTTCTTATTCTTTTGCATGTTTGTCACACAAAATGTTTCTGATCATCAAACACATGTAACCATTAGTCAAATATAACACAAGTAAACACAAAATGCAGTTTTTAAATGATGGTTTTTATTATTTAGGGAGAAAAAAAATCCAAACCTACATGGCCCTGTGTGAAAACGTAATTGCCCCCTGAACCTAATAACTGGTTGGGCCACCCTTAGCAGCAATAACTGCAATCAAGCATTTGCGATAACTTGCAATGAGTCTTTTACAGTGCTCTGGAGGAATTTTGGCCCACTCATCTTTGCAGAATTGTTGTAATTCAGCTTTATTTGAGGGTTTTCTAGCATGAACTGCCTTTTTAAGGTCATGCCATAGCATCTCAATTGGATTCAGGTCAGGACTTTGACTAGGCCACTCCAAAGTCTTCATTTTGTTTTTCTTCAGCCATTCAGAGGTGGATTTGCTGGTGTGTTTTGGGTCATTGTCCTGTTGCAGCACCCAAGATCGCTTCAGCTTGAGTTGACAAAAAGATGGCCGGACATTCTCCTTCAGGATTTTTTGGTAGACAGTAGAATTCATGGTTCCATCTGTCACAGCAAGCCTTCCAGGTCCTGAAGCAGCAAAACAACCCCAGACCATCACACTACCACCACCATATTTTACTGTTGGTATGATGTTCTTTTTCTGAAATGCTGTGTTCCTTTTACACCAGATGTAACGGGACATTTGCCTTTCAAAAAGTTCAACTTTTGTCTCATCAGTCCACAAGGTATTTTCCCAAAAGTCTTGGCAATCATTGAGATGTTTCTTAGCAAAATTGAGACGAGCCCTAATGTTCTTTTTGCTTAACAGTGGTTTGCGTCTTGGAAATCTGCCATGCAGGCCGTTTTTGCCCAGTCTCTTTCTTATGGTGGAGTCGTGAACACTGACCTTAATTGAGGCAAGTGAGGCCTGCAGTTCTTTAGACCTTGTCCTGGGGTCTTTTGTGACCTCTCAGATGAGTCGTCTCTGCGCTCTTGGGGTAATTTTGGTCGGCCGGCCACTCCTGGGAAGGTTCACCACTGTTCCATGTTTTTGCCATTTGTGGATAATGGCTCTCACTGTGGTTCGCTGGAGTCCCAAAGCTTTAGAAATGGCTTTATAACCTTTACCAGACTGATAGATCTCAATTACTTCTGTTCTCATTTGTTCCTGAATTTCTTTGGATCTTGGCATGATGTCTAGCTTTTGAGGTGCTTTTGGTCTACTTCTCTGTGTCAGGCAGCTCCTATTTAAGTGATTTCTTGATTGAAACAGGTGTGGCAGTAATCAGGCCTGGGGGTGGCCACAGAAATTGAACTCAGGTGTGATACACCACAGTTAGGTTATTTTTTAACAAGGGGGCAATTACTTTTTCACACAGGGCCATGTAGGTTTGGATTTTTTTTCTCCCTAAATAATAAAAACCATCATTTAAAAACTGCATTTTGTGTTTATTTGTGTTATATTTGACTAATGGTTACATGTGTTTGATGATCAGAAACATTTTGTTTGACAAACATGCCAAAGAATAAGAAATCAGGAAGGGGGCAAATAGTTTTTCACACCACTGTACATATATACATATACATATCTACATATATACTGTATATACACATATATATACAAATCTACATATATATATCTACATATATATATTAGGGGTGGGACTCGATTAAAAAAATTAATCTAATTAATTAGAGGCTGTGTAATAATTAATCTGGATTAATCGTATGTAATCACATATGAAAATTTGCCCCAAATCGCAAATGTTTTTTTTTAATTTAAAAGGGTTTTAGTGGGCGACAGAATCAAATAATAGACATGGACATGAATATTGTAAACTCAAGCTCTTTTAATTTCTGAAAAAAAAAATGCATTTAAACTGCATTTCAATTCAAAACAGAAACAAAAATATCATCCCTGGCTAAAATTGGGCAGACTTAAAAAAAAGTGGTACTTTAAGTACTTTAAGTACATTTTCAGAATGGTATTGTCTTTAAATAATAATAACCAAAATTTCAACATAAAGTGCAGTTTTTCTTCTTAAAAAAATAAGTCAGAAACATAAAAGGTAATTTGACCAGTTTCATTTTTAAACTCTGAGTAACCTTAGCCAAAATTATTTTGTACATTAGGCTAAAACAGTGTGATCATTGAACATTTTGTAAATAGATGTAATTAGAATTACTAACGGTCACGGAAGTCCAGTGATCCCCAGTAAGAGCCACAAAGTCTGCTTTCTGTAATGCATCTAATTTTGCTTGCTTTTCAGTGTGCATCAATGTAATCGATGTACAGGGCCGCTGCTGGCCAAATGGGTGCCCTAAGCAGAAATTTACTTTTGTGCCCCCTCCCCCAAATATTATGGAAGTAAAAATAAAATAATAAAAAAAACACCTACTATAGGGGCCAAAATAGAACTTTATTCAAATAAAAGTAAATACATAAATAAATTGTATCATTTATAAATTACAATTGTAGCTCTACAGCAAAAAATACAAACTAAAATTACACTTTAAATAAAACATTTATAATAAATAAAATAAACAATAATAAACTGAAATAAAATCAACACTGTCATCTGCTGGAGCTTTCCAAAGTTCAAAATTTACAAAGGCACACTTCTGCTTTTTCTTGAGGGAAAGTCGTAAATGAGCTCTTCATATGATAAAGCCTTTGCTAATTCAGAGTTGATGCTGACAATTGCCAGACCACTCATGTGCTCTTGTGCCATAGATGAGCGCAAGTACGTTTTGATGAGCTTCATATTAGAAAAACTTCGGTCAGCACAGGCAACAGTTACAGGGAGCATCACTGCTATGCACAGAGCAATCCAGAGATTTGGGTACATGCACAGGCTTCATCTTGGGCTTTTTTTTTTTCTTTTGTTTCTCGGCGCCGGACTGTTGATGTCTCTTTCCAGGAGCAGGCATATTGTTCAATTATTATAATTTTTGGTCAAATAGGCAGCCGTAACAGAGGTGAGGGCGCGCGCGTCATCACGTGTGCTTAGCCTACTCTGCGTTCCCCGTAAAATGCAATATATACGTTTATATTTTTGTTTATTTGTATATGTATATTACTAATATTAATTTATTATTATAATATATAAAAACAATTTTTTGAGAAGCTGGGATGGTGCCCCCCTGGGAGTTGGTGCCCTACGCAGACTGCGTACTCTGCATATAGGGAGCGGCGGTACTGTCGATGTACCAGGAAATCATGCATTGACAAAAGTTCCCCTTTGCTTGGAATTGAAAGTGTGATTAAATGCGTTATTTTTTTAACGCGTTATGGAGTACATGCATAGAAGCTTCTCAGCTGTGCTTGTGCTAAGAAAAGGAAATATTTTAAAAATAACGTAACATGATTCTGCGTTAACCGCATATTTTTTCATACGTCTCAAACCAAGGGGATGCGAGGCTAAAATGAAGCGGGAAGCGCGCGTACATACTCAGTGCATCCCCTCTCAGGAATCAAACCTCAGATGTTGGCGCTAGAGGTGAAGCCTCTACCATTGCGCCACGGTGTGTGACTTGCCTATTTGAGAGTATGTAGATCGGGGTATATATATATATATATATATAAATATACCCGCGTTTCGCAGCAGAGAAGTAGTGTGTTAAAGAAGTTATGAAAAAGAAAAGGGAACATTTTAAAAATAACGTAACATGATTGTCAATATACAGTAATTGTTTTGTGAGTGTTGCTGTCATCAAGGATTTGATCATCATTATTTCTTGCAATCAGGTTCGTATTTGGAGGATGTGTTTATTAAATGGTAGCTAAGACCCGGCACTTAAACGTTTCTTGCTACAGCAATTTTAACTCCGTTACAAAGTGATCCAAAGTCTCGTTTATACCTCGTGTCTTCTCAGTAAACTTGTATGTCGCGAATACCGTCATTCGTCGTAGGCATGACAAACGGCAGCGGGAGTGTGTCTATAAACTTAATGTAAACTTACGGTTCATGCCGTGCTTTGTTTCCGCAGTAGCTGCACTTATGAATATGCATTGGCCTTGCTCACTGAGTGCAAGGGAAAAAAATAAAATGTAGTCTATAAGTTATTAATAGTAAAACATTAACATTTTGTTCAGTTTCTTGCTACAGCAATTTTAACTCCGTTACAAAGTGATCCAAAGTCTCGTTTATACCTCGTGTCTTCTCAGTAAACTTGTATCTGGCGAATACCGTCATTTGCCATAGGCATGACAAACGGCAGCGGGAGTGTGTCTATAAACTTAATATAAACTTATGGTTCACGCTGTGCTTTGTTTCCGCAGTAGCTGTACTTATGAATATGCTTGTATTTATGAATACGCTTGTATGCATCACTTGCTTCATAATCTTTTTCTGCCTTCTCAATTGTGAAATGGCGTTTTTTCTTCAGCGCTGTTTGGAGGTCTTCCTTGTTCTCTACGTACTTACGTAGGAGGCGTAATGATGTCACAAGAAACTCCGCCCCCACGGCCATCCAGCTCAACTCCATTACATTATATGGAGAAAAATAGCTTCCAGTTATGACCATTACACGTAGAATTTCGAAATGAAGTCTGCCCAACTTTTGTAAGTAAGCTGTAAGGAATGAGCCTGCCAAATGTCAGCCTTCTACCCACACGGGAACTTGGAGAATTAGTGATGAGTCAGTGTGTGAGTGAATGAGTGAGTGAGTGAGTGAGTGAGTGAGTGAGTGAGTCAGTCAGTCAGTCAGTCAGTCAGTCAGTCAGTCAGTCAGTCAGTGAGGGCTTTGCCTTTTATTAGTATAGATCATGTGTCTTTGAAGTATAATTACCACAACTAACAAAGAATTTTCTACCTGCCAGGTAGGATTCAAACCAATTTAAGACACTGCCAGAGAGGCCCACCCACTGACTAAGGCGATTTCTAAGAATATTGTGATCAATGGTATCAAATGCGGCACTCAGATCTAAGAGGATGAGAACAGATAAATGGCCTCTGTCTGCATTTACCCGCAAGTCATTTACTACTTTAACGAGTGCAGTTTCTGTACTGTGATTTGTTTTGAAAGCCCACTGAAACTTATCAAGAATAGTATGTTTATTGAGGTGGTCATTTAGCTGTATAATGACTGCCTTCTCTAGAATTTTACTTAAGAAATGCAGGTTAGAAATAGGTTTAAAATTTTCAAAAGCAGAGGAGTTGAGGTTATTTTTCTTGAGTAGGGGTTTAACTATAGCAGTCTTAAGACAGTCTGGGAAGACACCCATATCTAATGACGAATTTACTATGTCAAGAATACTATCAATTAGCACGCCTGATACTTCTTTGAAAAAAATTGTTGGTATTGGGTCAAGGACGCAGGTGGAGGGTATCAGTTGAGAAATTATTTTATATAAATCAGGTAAATCTATCCTGGTGAAAGAATTTAATTTGTTTATAACGGAGTACTGGGGCTTAAGATGATGCGCAGTATTGGGGAGATATACTATATTATTATTAATATATCATTAATTTTTTGATTGAAAAATACAGCAGTAGCCTCACAAATTTCACTGGAAGTGAAGTTCTAGAGGCATTCCATTGAGTGACCTGGGTTTAGCAGACGATCAATCATAGAGAATAAGACTCTGGGATTACTAGCATTGTTATTTATAATTCTAGAGAAATAGCAGCGCCTCTCAAGATGGACTGTGTTATTGTATTCTGTTATTTTAACCTTCAATATCTCATAGTGGATAGTTAGTTTAGTTTTTCTCCATTTACGCTCAGCTCTATGGTATGTTCTCTTTAAATCAGACACTCTTTGGGTCTTCCATGGTGTAACAATGCTAGAAGATTTTTTAACTGACTTTTCAGGTGCGACTATGTCAGCAGCAGCTCTCACATTAGTATTAAATTTCTCCACCTTATTATTTACATTATCCTCGCTGTTGTAGCTTCTTCTCCTCTACACAGCACAGAAATAGTCTTAGAAAAGCTAACAGGTCGTATTCCTCATGTGTCACACCTACATAGCCTAATAACATGAAAGCGCCAGGCAATTGTTGGAGACAGAGTGGTTGGTATTTACTCACTGCCTTGTGTTTCCTCTGCACTTTCATGTCAATTTAGGTCCAGAAGACCTTTCCCTTGCTTAAGAACTACAGTACAATATGTGTGACACACCAGTCTTTATTTTCAACAATGGTAAGGAATGTAGAGTCCCTCCAGAAGAGGATGTTATTTTGTTACAAATATTAAAAAGAAGGGAAAAGTTGAGTGTGTTGATAAAGACGGACTAAAGAAGCAAAGAAAATTGGACACAAAGAAATGGAGAGAGGCATTACTCAAAAGTGGACAGATCATGGTCAGCGATGATTAAAATATTTAAATGTGTTGGAAACATAAAGTTAAAGTTTTGACTATGTCACATCTGCCACATTCCAACTGTTATATGGAAGGAAAATAAAAAGTCAAAATGATTAAGCACTGAAGATAACAAAGTGGTCACTTGTGGTAGAAATTTAGCATCTTATTAAAGAAAGAAACATCCCCTAACAGGACAAATCAGTTATCAGGCAGGAGAAAAGCTGTTCATTGTACAGTGGGACCTCGGTTCACTAACGTCTCTGAACACGTACAAATTGGGTTATGACCAAAAAGTTTGCCAAACTTTGCATCTGTTCACGACCACACACTCGGTATACGAGCAAGCCAGTTTCCCTTTCAGTTTGTGCGCGCCGATGATTTCTGCAGGTGTTCAGTCTCTCCTTGTGCATTCCCTGTGCAGCAAGTGACAGAGTGAGCGAGAGAGAGACACAGAGACACACACTCACGCGCACGCGAGATAGAGACAGACAGACACACACACACACACGCGAGAGAGAGCGAGCAAGCGAGAGAGAGGCTGGCCACATAAGGCCGAGAAGGCAGTTAAAGAATGCACCGGGCTTGTTTTTAAGCAGATAGATTTGAGCATTGTTTTCACCTCATATTTAATGAAGACTTTTTTCTATTGGTTTTTAACCTCCACTTCACTTCTGTTTACAGCAATCGGTTCATAACGTGCATTGTTGCAATATTACTTTTCTTGGTGGTTTATTAAATTACGGATTTTTCCAATGTTCATTTTTTTCCCTGTGCTTAAAACTCATTGTGTTTTTAGCGAGTGGTTCGTAGCGCTATAGCATGAACTCTTGCAGTGTTATTTTTCTCTGTTGTTCAATTTTTTTCTTAGTGTTATTCAATGTTTTTACATTTAGTTTACTATTACACTGTGCATTCTATGGTATAATTAACTATATTTGTGCTTAAAAATCTTTTAAAAAATATATTTACATACACTTTGTACGGTCTGGAATGGATTAATTGTATTTACATACAATCCTATGGGGGAAATTACTTCGGGTCACGCCCAAATCGGGTTACGACCAGAGTTTTGGAACAAATTACGGTCATGACCCGAGGTTCCACTGTATCTTTTAATTACTCCTCAGCAAAATGCCTTAGAGGGAGCATTCTTCAAAAGCAGTCTGTTATGGCATGGTCAGAATGATCAGTGAAACAAAGAATAGAGATTCATTTTATAAACTATTACACTTACATACAGTTTCAATTAATGCATCCATTTACTCTGGTTGGTTCGTTGGTTTACACCCAAATGACTTATATAAAATAAAAGTCTATTATATTAAATTTTGGTTCTTCTTATATGTTTTAGTTGAGCCACCACCCTTGAAATCTCTGTGCATATAACAACTGTCCATTCTGGTTCTTTACAGGACATCTGCTGATGTCTTAGTCATCTCTTAGTCATCTTTAGTACATTTTGTTGTTCACATGACCTTTACCTAGTTTCCTGACATGCCTGCAAAGGTTTCTGACATGTATTAATCATTTATGCTGTTTCTTTAAGATGATAGATAGATAGATAGATAGATAGATAGATAGATAGATAGATAGAT
>JANRMT010062833.1:9632101-9665932 GCA_026402145.1 Polypterus bichir lapradei
GATAGATAGATAGATAGATAGATAGATAGATAGATAGATAGATAGATAGATAGATACTTTATTAATCCCAGGGGGAAATTCACATAATCCAGCAGCAGCATACTGATACAAAAAAACAATATTAAATTAAAGAGTAATAAAAATGCAGGTAAAAACAGACAATAACTTTGAATAATGTTAACGTTCCCCCCCCGGGGGTGGATTTGAAGAGTCGCATAGTGTGGGGGAGGAATGATCTCCTCAGTCTGTCAGTGAAGCAGAAAAGTGACAGCAGTCTGTCGCTGAAGCTGCTCCTCTACCTGGAGATGACACTGTTCAGTGGATGCAATGGATTCTCCATGATTGAGAGGAGCCTGCTCAGCATCCATCGCTCTGCCACAGATGTCAACCTGTCCAGCTCTGTGCCTATAATAGAGCCTGCCTTTCTCACCAGTTTGTCCAGGCGTAAGACGTCCTTCTTCTTTATGCTGCCTCCCCAGCACACCACCGAGGGCACTCGCCACAACCGTCTGGTAGAACATCTGCAGCATCTTATTGCAGATGTTAAAGGACACCAACCTTGTAAGGAAGTATAGTCGGCTTTGACCTTTCTTACACAGAGCATCAGTATTGGCAGTCCAGTCCAATTTATCATCCAGCTGCACTCCCAGGTATTTATAGGTCTGTACCCTCTGCACACAGTCTCCTCTGATGATCACGGGGTCCATGAGGGGCCCGGGCCTCCTACACTCCACCACCAGTTCCTTGGTATTGCTAGTGTTCAGGTGTAAGTGGTTTGAGTTGCACCATTTAACAAAGTCCTTGATTAGCTTCCTATACTCCTCCTCCTGCCCACTCCTGATGCAGCTCACAATAGCAGTGTCGTCAGCAAAGTTTTGCATATGGCAGCACTCCGAGTTGTATTGGAAGCCTGATGTATATAGGCTGAACAGGACCGGAGAAAGTACAGTCCCCTGCAGCGCTCCTGTGTTGCTGAGCACAATGTCAGACCTGCAGTTCCCGAGACGCACATACTGAGGTCTATCTGTTAGATAGTTCACGATCCATGCCTCCAGGTGTGAATCTACTCCCATCTCTGTCAGCGTGTCCTTAAGGAGCAGAGGTTAGATGGTGTTGAAGGTGCTAGAGAAGTCAAAAAACATAATTCTTACAGCACCACTGCCTCTGTCTAAGTGGGAGAGGGATCGGTGTACCATGTAGATGATGGCATCCTCCGCCCCCACCTTCTCCTGGTATGCGAACTGCAGAGGGTCGAGGGCGCGGTGGACCTGTGGCCTCAGGTGGTGAAGCAGCAGCCGCTCCATGGTCTTCATCACATGTGACGTCAGAGCGACAGGCCGGAAGTCATTCAGCTCACTACGACGTGATACCTTGTTACCCTTAAATTATTCTTCCATGCACACCAGCATAATCAAAAGGTAAGCACAGCTGTGATTACTGTTAAACAGCTAGAAAGCTACCAGAAAATGTGTAGAAAAAAAGAGCTGCCGCCATCTGATCACAATAAAATGACATGTTGCAGATACATTTTGAGTAGAGCAAGGAGGAGTGGCATCAGTCTTGTTAAAAAGACCCAATTTTCTTTATAAACACTGTTTTCTTGGCTGCATTCAGAGCAGGGCACTAAAACTTATCAATTGATTCAATTCTATCAGAAAAGCATAAAGTTTTGTGAAAGCACTTTCATATGGACAGTTGTCCTAGTACTGTATTTTAATTACTGTTATACCATACACTATTATCTTTTTTTAAGTATTGTCGCTATATGAGAAAAACTTACTTGAAACTGCTCAGCTGTTTAACCAGGGCATCCTGAACATTTGTACCAGTACTTTTAAATTAGAAAATGAGATCATATAAGAAGTCTAATTTCTTTTAACCAGGTATTCACTGCTGATTCTTAATGATTAATTATTTTGGGACTTTATAAAATGCTTAATACAAATGTGTATGTATCTATATATCAATTGGTATGTTTGAAATGCTTTGTTGCCATTATACAGTATGTAAATGAACTTAGCTGATTAAATGAAGCTTTCTGTTAGATTTCATCAGTCAGCCATGATGCATTGAACAAGGCACATGGGGCTTCACCTGTTGGTGTAAATAAAGGACATCCATGTTTTGCATTCATATATAATGATGGCTAAATACTCCTTTTTATTTTGTGCGAAAGTCACCTAGATTACATTTGGTCCACATGGTCTTGTGCTTGATAAATTATATTACGTACATTACAGCTGCACATTCAATGCATTTGATCATTTTGTAAAAATATTCCTTCACTTTTAAGCTAAAAGTTGGTGGATAATAACAAACCAGAATTTTCTTGAGTAGATAATCATTACAAAAGTGCAAATGAAACTTCATCTAAAGAAAAGGAAGTTGGACAGAGGCTCACTTGCCTCCCCACCTTTCAATAAACATTAAGTCAAATAAAATTTTAAAAGTGACCTTTGCATTGGCACTGAGTGGCTGTAAACACCAAGAAAACATAATTTAGATTCAAGTAACATTGTGACTTAATGTACCACTCTTTCCCCTGCTACTATTAAATTAGACATCTACTGTAATTTTCGGTAGTTTGTACTTTCTACATGTATTATTAAATCCATTAACAGCACATTAGTCTATTATGTACTAGTAAGTAAATAATGGAGTAAAATTTCTTTATCAATAAACAGTAGTTTACACCTCAAGTCATTTTTTCAGTGCATTCTTAATGCAAAATACTGTATTTAGGAAACTAACCCAAATAAAAAAAGCTGCAAAAAATGTCTATTAGAAATTAAAGCAAACTGAAACTTCACACGATTGGCATATTATGCCTGAAAATTTTCACTTATTCAATTAAAAAGTAAACAAAACAATCAAAGAATATTTTTATAATTGATAGGCTGCTTTTCAGTGATAAAAGCTACACCAGTTGGAAGTCTCAAAAGCAGAGTTTAAATTGATTCTGGTCCTGCAGTTTTCTTTGATGTGACATTTTGAGCTCGATGTGCTAAAAAATAATTGAAGGTTAAGCTTTCTTTTTTAATTTGTTTTGAATTACATTCAAACACACATACACAAAGCATTAGTATTGCTTTCTTTGCAGTTGAATTGCCATATTTATCATTATTATGAATTCTCCAGAACACTTTTAGTCTGGGACAATAATTTAAATTATAAAAAGTTTTCCTTCTGCATTCTCCTTATTCTGCTAAAACACGTTAATATGTTGTTGACAATAATGATCATGTTTTGTGTTTGTCTACATAATAAAAAAAGCATTTTTAATAATTATATAAAAGTTCACAAGTGTAGAACATAGTTCCGACAGCTGATGTCAGACACCTTTTTGGCAAACATATTTCTTCCAAAAAAGATATACATTATGGTTTTATTACTTCCCTTCACTATTGTAATTTTATACTATTTTTATTATTAGTTAAATATTTCTGGTAAATAAGCTTTCATTTTTATTTTATTTGCTATTTAAATGTAGTTAAATCAGTTGAATTAAAATATTTTCATGGCATATGGTTCTTGAGAAGAGTGCACTGGTAGATGACCAGGGCATTGCAAACATGGAAAGTTGATTATCAATTGACAAGCTGAGCTTTAAAAGTAAAGTCTGAGTTGGAATCTTTTTTATATTACTTTATATACTTTCTCGTGCAAATGAACTTGAGTCCTCCGTCACATTTTTACTGATTCTTTTTTTGCATGTTTTCAAACTCTTATACAAATGTTTCCATTTATAAAATATAGCAACAATTTTGACAAGGACACACCATTAATTCAAACATAGCTTTTTAATCCCTATTTATGAACCACTTGCAAAATATCTATCCATTTGATGAGTTTAAAGATCTCCAAAGTAGTACTATCCACTATACCATTTGAAAATATATTCCACATGTTTATGGTTCGTTGTGTGAAGAAAAATTTTTAACGCTAATGAAAATTTTACACTTAAACAGTACCATCTGTGCCCCTTTGTTGTTGTCAAGGAACTTATTTTACGTTAACTAGACTTGTTAAAGTAACAGATGGAATGGACTGTAATTATCTTCATAACTTTGAGCACTTCTTCTGTTAACATCTGTTTAAACTGAAACGATTTAACTGACTGAATCTTTCCTATAACAGTCCTTTACAACAACAATAGTAATACTGTAGATACACAGCAAGGTTCTGAAATACCATGGGCTACAGATTTACATTTACATTTTCTTATTTGGTTGACACCTTTATTCAAGGTGTTGCGGCAAAAAAGTTGTCACCAGAAGGCTTTTTACCTGAAAATGAAGGCTATTAGGACTTGGAATAGACAGACAGAGTTTTAAAGCTTTATTGCAATAAAACAACACAAATAACAACATGGACTCAACCCAAAATGGCCAAATTGAGCTGAGCCCTGACCATTGCAGCAATCGAAGTTTATATAACAATTTCTTATTATTTTGACCTCGTTCAATTAGCTCATTCTGCACCTGTCTATACTGTCTATTGTTCACTCAAGTTTCTGTTTTGCTTATTCTTGATTGGTTCTTCGACTGGGCAGATGTTCCTTATTCCATATTTGGTCTTTCATGGTGTCACTTCCTACTCTAGCCTTTCAAGCTATGCTATAATGGTAGCCTAAAACTAAGCTTTTACCTAAAAGAATTTATGATATGTGCTTTTATTTAGTCGTTGCGTGGCAGTCCTGATTTGCCTTAATTTCTATGCTAAAGTTAATTTCTTTCTAATATATTCTTCTATATTTATTGCTAATGCTTGAATATACTAGTGTTTCTTTCATGCATTACATCAGTGTGACCTTGCTTACAGCAAAAGCCTTTTGTTGCCTTTCTGCTGATTCATCAACCCAGCTGGTTTCTTTACATGCCTACCATAGCCATTTTCTATCTGTGGTATCGTTCCCTTAGCTTCCCAGCCTTGGACACAGGTGTTCTCAATCTCTTATCCTGTCCTCTTATGCTTAATCTAATGTTTTTGAAGCTTTTAATTACTTTTATGGCTCTTTATGTTAATTTTGGTATTTTATGTTAATATAAAAATTTTTCCTTCTACAAAGCCAGCTTACAACATGTATAATATAATTGGTTATACTTCTTTTAAGTTTCCAATTGGTCAAGTGATTTGCTAAAGGTCACACAATGTCAATATTGGGATTTTAACCCACAACCTCAGGGTATGAAGTACAAATTATGAAGTCTAAACTATAGCGATGTTTGCCCAGTGTGTAACAGGAGATATCATTTTGGGTAGTTCAGTGGAGGCACAAGCAAGCACAGAAAAAGGACAAAAAGCTAGGTGCTGTTATTAACGTTATCTGGTTTTTCTGGGAAATGAGACTGGTAAACAAACAGATTAAAAGCTTCATGTAGAACTGGAATAAACTGACAATGAATGAGGATGGCATCCTTTACAGAAAAACAGTTTAAAAAGCAGCTAGTAATGCCAATAAGGTTCAAACAATTGGTCTTTAAAAAATTATATCATCAGGTGGAACATCACTGTGTTGATTGCACAGAACCTTGATACAAGTTCGTTATTTTGGCCTAATATGAGAAAAAATATTTAACAGTATGTGCTAAGCACCTGTACTTGTCAATGAGAGGGCTGGGAGAGGAGAGAAAGAGAGCAGGAAGGGCTGGGAGAGGAGAAAGAGAGCAAGTTACTTCTTATTTATCCTTTTTACCCCAACAACTGTAAGTGCCAACATAATAATAGGCTCCTTAGCCACAATACCTGGCAACAATATGAAATAAAGGTTAAAGCTGTTGTATGAAACAACATACTACCTTTATCTAAGTTTACAAAATGTCCTCAAAAGTACAGAAGCAGTGTCCCTCTGACAAAACAGTGAACTCTGTGAGCTGAAATGTCAAAGTTCTCAATCACAATCTAAAGAGAAAAAAAGAATTTTCTTACCTAACAGATCTAAAAATCAAGCTAGTATTTTTAAAGGAGACTCACTTAATAAGTAAGGACCAGTTTCGATTGCAAAGACATTGGATTGGCCAAATGTTTCACCACAGTTATACAAAGAAATCTAGAGGTGTGGGAGTCTTAATACACAAAACAATCTCATTTATAGCATGAGATATACTATCTGATCCTGAAGGCTGAAATGTCATGGTGATGGGTAATCTATTTAAATCTAAAGTAATTTTGATAAATATCTATGCACCTAATGTTAGATATTTCATCCAAAATGTGTTTGCATCTATTCCTATTGTCAACATTCATAAAGTTATGATGGCCAGAGGCTTTAATTGTGTTTAAAATCCTGACTTGGATAGCTTTTGAACTACAGTGGCGATAACATATAACACTGCAAAAATAATCACATAGTTTGCAAAGGTTGATAACTTAACAGACCCCTGGAGATTTAAATTTAAACTCAATAGCATATTCCTTCCTCTCATCAGTGCATCACAATTAAAGAAGAATTGATTATTTCTTTACAATAAAAATTTATTGCCCACTATCAAATCTTGCATGTAAAATGCTATTGTTATCTCTTACCACACACCTCTGATCATGGAGCTTATATCACTATACCCTACTATGCCCAACATACTCATCCCATAGATGGCGTCTTCACCCCATGTCATTAAGTGATGAGAACTCTACAGAATTCATCTCCAAGCAAATTGATTATTTTTAGAGACAAATGCATCCTCAGAGGTGTCTTCAGGAATACTCTGGGAAACTCTGAATGCTTTTTTAAAAGGACAGATTATTTCATATCTTACCCAGAAAAATAAATTGAAAACCAAGAAGGCATCAGAATTAATAAACAAAATTACCAGAATAGATTGAGAATATGCCTGGTCCCCAAATCAGAATTTAACAACAAAAGAAAAGGAACAGCTCGTCTTTAAATCTTGACATTATTACTATGAATATGGAGAGAAAGCAAATAAAATCTTAGCTCAACAAATCCACAAGCAGGAAGTTTGCAGAATAGCAATAGAAATTACCTTCACAGATGGAGATAAAATCAATGACCATAAAAATATAACCCCTACATTTAGACAGTCCTTATATTCAACTCAGTTTAAAGAAGATAATATACAATCTAATGAGTTTTGTGATGCATTTAGGTTTGGCCCAAACATATCTGCATGGATCAAACTACTTTTTACCAGCCCAGAAGCCTCTGTTTGTATTAAAAACATTATTTCAAACAACAAACAAGAACATAGTACTCAACAAGGATGCCCCCGTCACCATTGCTCTTTGCATTCGCCATTGAGACATTGGTCATTTACGTTTGAAATGTAACAGAGATATAAAGGAATACCAGAGAAGTATGTGAACAGAAAATATCACTAAAAGATGATATGGTACTGTACATATCACACTCACACACTTCTGTCCCAGCAGTCCCCAATGCACTAGCAGACTTCCATCAGATATCTGGATTCAAAATTAAATGAACAAAAATGTGCTTTTTCCAGTGGACTCTCTAGCACATAATATTAGACTGAACCCCTTTCCATTTATTTTAGCAGAGCGTAACTTTGGGGTCAAGGACTACATCTTATCATCCACAGTGAAATGGACAAGTAGAAAGGTTCAGCTGAACATTGCAACAAATGTTAAAGACCCTGAATGAGCAACATAAATCAAATTGGAAAGGCTTACTAAATAAGTTGACCTATGATTACAACTGTCATAGTGTGAAACTACAGGGAATTTGACATTTTATTTTCTGTTTGATCAATCTTCCAGACTACCTATTGATGTACTGTTTCAGTAAAGATGAAAGATGCTAATGTAATAGTAAATATTTAGGAAAATGGAGAGATAAAATACAAGAAGTACAGTTGACCCACCTAATATGATGAGGACTGGTTCCAGAACCCTCCACAGATATCAAAATCTGTGGATGGTCAAGTCCTTTATATAAAATGGAATAGTATTTGCATATACCCTATGCACATCCTTCTGAATACTTTAAACCATATATAGATTACTTATAATACCCACTACAATGTAAATGCAATGTATATAGTTGTTATACTGTATTGTTAGGGAATAATGATTTCAGAAAGCAACAAGCCAAGATCTAAGATTTTTATTTTCTCGTCAAAAGATAGCAGCACTCTATGCTTCCTCTTAGCATTTGAAGGATTGCTTTGACCACTTTATTGCTTTTTAAGGAGCCATTATTTTACAGAAATGAACAATGTGACACAGAAGTCCTCACAGCTGCTTACAATTGGGATTGTCAACTGAACGGCTCTTGTTTAAAGGAACATAGGGCAGCACTTGGTGCTGCGCCAACATGTGTCCCTGTCAGTAGTAACGATTTTGTCAGTTAAAAATTTAGTATTCCATTTACCATGTGCTGATTACCCACAGGCACTCTTTGTGTGTTCAAACTGCCTGCTCAGCGTTTGTACTGGTGCACACGATATGTAAATAACACTGCACAACAAAGTTTTTGCTTCTTGAACACTGTTGGGTGTTTCTTATAGATTTTTGGGTGCTGATCATGAATATCACATCAAAATTTACCCATCACGTACCGTTTCAGTTTTGTCATGATTTTTTCTTATATTTGTAGCCAAACATTTTTGCTCCCGTAAGTGATTTATCAACAACGGTTTGTGCAGCCTGGGCATGTCCAGGCATGGAATCAGACAAGGTTGGAAGCTGTTCTGTGGAAGTTGACATCCTGGGCAGGTCTGAATGAGCTTGATGCTGTCTCAGCATGCTATAAAGGTGGCTTGCATACACCGATCCTGCTCATTTGGTTAAAATAGATAATCAGTGTGTATGTATAGTATCAGTATAGTATAGTATCTGTAGCAATATAACAGTAAGTAAGCTTGAAATTATAGACGTTTTGGTGTCTTATCAATGTCGTAACAACTGCGATACATTCTATTATATCTGTGGCAAATATACACTTGCGTCTCAGAGACATTGGATTACTGCTGTTTTGAAGAAAGCTTATCACATGTATTTCGGCTGCAAAATTGGTGATCAAGACAAGGAATAGGCGCCTCACATTTGCTGTGCGACATATGCTGTCAGTCTGAGAGCCTGGCTCAAAGGCACTCGAAAGACAATGCCGTTTGCTGTTCAGATGATATGGCGAGAACAGAAAGACCATGTGACGGACTGTTACTTCTGTTTGACTAATGTGTTTGGTTTCTCTGTCAAAAACAAGAAGTCAATTGACTATCCTAATCTGCCTTCAGCAATGAGACCCGCGGAGGGAGGAGGATTGGACCTTAGACGAACCAGATGAAGAAACTGCAATGCAGAGTACTGACAGTGACATTGACCCGGATTTTGAACCGTGTTCATCAGGCAATCCACATCTGATAACACAGTCAGAATTGAACGATTTGGTCAGAGATTTGGGTCTGTCAAAAGCAAAAGCCGAGCTGCTGAGTTCAAGACTGCAGGAATGGTGTTTGCTGTCACCAGGTACAAACATTTCTGTGTTTCGAGGCCGACATCATGATATAACCAAATTTTTTGCACAAGTCGACAGTCTCTGTTTCTGTTGTGACACTGAAGGATTTGTCTCGGCCTTGGGTTGTGATCACAACCCGGAAGAGTGGCGTCTATTCATTGATTTGTTAATGTTAAGCCTGAAAGCTGTTCTGCTATACAATGGCAACATTTATCCTTCAGTACCTGTTGGCTATGCAGCACACATGAAAGAAACAAATGAGAATATGGAACTGTTGCTGAAGCACGTCCTGTATAGCAGGTACAACTGGAATATCTGTGGAGATCTTAAAGTTGTTGCTCTGTTACTAGGACTGCAGCTCGGCTATACAAAGTACTGTTGTTTCATCTGTGAATGGGACAGCCGTGCCAAAGATTCACACTATTCATGACAAAACTGGACACTCCGTAAAAAGTTAGTTCCAGAATAGAAAAATGTGGCACATTAATCGCTTGTCGATCCAGCAAAGGTATTTTTGCCTCCTCTTCACATAAAACTGGGACTCATGAAGAATTACGTGAAAGCACTGAACAAGGAAAGAGAAGGTTTTCATTATTTAAGACATATAATTAAAGAAAACATTTGTGGCCTTGATGGATCTTTTTTGATTTTTTTTTTCTTTTTAGTGTGCAACTCATAGTCCATTTTTTCACATGGCATACATGTGAAGTACAACTTCAAACAAACCATATCTATACTACAGTTGTTATAATTTAAATCATATTACATCTAGCTATATTTTCTGTAGTCATTGTTAGCCATATATTAAAACAAATCCAATATGAGAGATGTGAAATATTATCCTGTAAATAATCATCTGACCAATTTGTCATGCCTGCAGTTAGAATTTTCTTTTCCCTCATCACACTTAACATATTTATATGCCACTAACTGAAACCAGTAATAAAAAAAAAGATACCAACCATCTGTCTGCTTTGGTCTCACAGGAGTTCAGCCTCACTGTGAGTGATGACAAATGCAATAACAATAAGTCATCACAAATGAAGAAAGAACTGAAAAATATTTCTTTGTTCCATCTTATACAAATGACAGTTGAACTTTGGGAAAAAATGAACTGCTATCTTTAATTTTTGACTATGAAGATTTTAATTTCTTATTTAATAATTAGTAATAATGTATGTTTGCTTCAGTTGTTCTTCACAATGTCTATATGTAATGTTTAGGTTTACTTTATTAACTTAGCTGTATTAACTTAGTCTTGGAAAGTGTTTCTCCTGTGGGATGACTGGGATCTTTTCCTGAATAAGGCGTAGCATTGCACATGTACTTAATTAGGAAAATATTACTTATTTACGGTTGCGTAGGGTGTGACAGGAGCTCTACCTGCAGCTAAAGTCGTAGGCTAGAATTCATTATCGCACTAATGCAATATTATTTGAAAACAAACAGTGTCAGATTGGGTGTAAATTTATGCTGACATTGTTAGGGTCAGATCAGGAGGTGGGGAGAGA
This sequence comes from Polypterus bichir lapradei, assembly GCA_026402145.1. Taxonomy (NCBI): domain Eukaryota; kingdom Metazoa; phylum Chordata; class Cladistia; order Polypteriformes; family Polypteridae; genus Polypterus; species Polypterus bichir. The sequence goes on from JANRMT010062833.1 coordinate 9,643,049, forward strand.
CAGCGTGAATGTGACTGAGAGAATAAAACTGAAAAAAAGCTAACTTTTACAAGTAGCATAAATTTACGCTGTTCGTTTTCCAATAATATTGCATAAGTGTGATGATGTTTTCTGATTGGTACTATTCAGGTCATAAAATGATTTCTTCAAAATGTCACATATATTTATCTCTTTCTTTTTTTCCCTGGTGCTGTGTTGACATCATGCATCAGAAGGCGTGAGCTTACTCAGTGCGAACAGGAACACGCAAGTGGCCGGTTGCTGTGTGCTACAACATGCTTTATCTGGCGGCGATGAACGCACATGTACTGTACAAGGCATTCACGGGTCCACTGAGAAAAGAAGAGTGTTCTTTGCTCACTTTGCAGATAAACTTTGTTGTTGCTTCTTACAAGAAAAGGCAATGGAAAAAGAAAAAGGATGCAACATTGACAAGCTTCTGTTCCAAGGCCGCCACTTCCCCCAGGAAAAAAAACTCAGTCAGTGTCAGGTGTCCCTTCAATGTAATAGGAACCACAGCATAGAGAGAGGTGTGTACATTGTAACAGGTACACATGTCATAAATGTAGGAAGGACAGTCCTTGGGTGTGTGGGAAATGTTAACATTTGAATCAGATGATTGCATATAGTACGGAACTGACCTCTCTGTACTATTCTTTCCTCTGCATGTCCTAGGAGTACAAAATAAACACCACCATGCACCAAAATGTGGAGACTGTGCAAGATCAGGTGAAAAAAAATGCGGTCACTGATTACAACTGTAAGGAGGCATAAGAATGAATATAAACAATGTTGTATCAGTGCCATAATGTTTTCTGAAATGTACTATACAAGTCATAAAATTAATTATTCCAAATATGATATATACCTATGTCTCTGTTTTTTGTCAGTGCGGCTTTGACATCATGGACCATAAGGAGCATACTAATTCAGTGTGATCAGCAACACTCAATAAAACTGAATAGAAAAAATTCAAGTGACAATGAGATACTGAAAAGGCATTTGTTACCAGTGTTTGTGTGTCAGCTTTTACAGTATCCCTCCAGATCAGAGAATTTCCCGTTCCATTGTCTCGAAACACCACTCACATCCACAATTATTTCCAGTTTCAAATAAAAACTAATAGTGTCAGATCTGGGGGGGAATGTTGTATCGTGATCGTGACTGAGAAAATTAAAGTGAAAAATAAACGCTAACTTACAAGTACTATAAATTTACACCGGCTGTTACAGACACAAATCAAATGTATGTTTTTATTGTATAATATTAACAATAAGAGCAGCTCACTACTCAAAATGGTAAATTTGCTGGAGAGCTGGTATTGAACTCGCGATCTCTTGATTACAAGTCAGCATTTGTAACCACTGCGCCACGGAACCTGTCATATTATCCTTGTACCTTTTGTGAAAGTTTTTTGTTTGATATTTGGACTTCAGCTGACTGACTGACTGACTTCAGTCTTCGCACATTATACAGTTCATGTCTACATTTTGTTATTTATTACTAAAACATGAAAAATGTTTCTGTTTAAACGATATGTTTACATAGATTGTTGTAGACACGAAACACACATTAAATTATTTGCCCTCTACAACTCTAGGTAGATCACTCCCATATAATCAAGTCTTAAACTGGGAGAACGTTTTGCCCTTTCTGTGGCCGGGGGGGATGGGGGTGATATAGCAGGCTGCTTGCTGCTTGTATTGATCGACTCTCCACTCTAGTGTTTAGATGTGGACGGTGTATGTGCCCAAAAAAGAAGTCTAACTGCATTCTCATACCATTACTTGCGTACTGAAGTGTCAGCATGCACTTTTCGTGGCATTACACATGTACTTTGTGAGCATGCCCTTGTCGATCAAACACAGGAAGCTCTACAGTCTACTTTGACTTTACACTGTAGGAAGATAAGTAAATAAATATTTGTAAATAACATTCGATCTGGCTTTTATGTAAGTAACATATAAATTTTTCTTATTTAAAGACCATCACAAAACATAATCACAAACAGGACTTGGCACGATACGTTGGCGAGCTCTGTAAGCTGTGCTGTTTCATTGAAGGACAGGTGTGGGGCACTGACTGGCAGGATGACGCCAGAACTCATCCTGCATCCAAATGGTGCCATCTTTCGCCTTTACGCCTGGTGCAGCTACGTTGTCCTTATATGTGAGTGGACTTTTCTTGTGGGGAGGGCTTCTGTTCTCTTTCTCTGATGTAGAACCCTCGTCCTCATCTGAGTTCACCTCTGTTATAGCATGTCTTTATTTGAAAACAGCAGTGTCAGATCAGGGGGAGCGTGAATGTGACTGAAAGAACAAAACTGAATTAAAAAATACTCTAACCTTTACAAGTACCATACTGTACATTTACACTGGCTGTTACAGACACAAATCAACTATATATTTTTATTGTATAATATTAACAATAAGAGCAGCTGACTACTAAAAAGGGTAAATTTGGGAAGCAGCTGATATCGAAACCGCGACCTCTTGATTGGGAGTCAGCAGTTTTTAGCATTGCACCACGCAAGCTGTCGTATCAGCAGCCTTCCATAACCTGCTTTCTTTTTTCTTCGGTTATATTCTTGAATACAATTGTACTTGTTTTGTTATACTTGTACCTTTTGTGAAAGTGTTTATTTGATATTTGGACTTCAGGTTTCACAAATTATACACATGTCTTAATGTAGGAAGGACGGTCCTTAGGTGTGTGGGAACTGTTAACATTTGAAATTGATGATTGTATACAGCGCAGAACTGACCTCTCTGTACAATTCTGTCCTCTACATCTCCTGGAGTACAACAGAAACACCACCATGCAACAACATGTGGAGACTGGGCAAGATCGAGGAAAAAAAAAACAAACACGGTCAATAACTACAACCACATGAAGGTATGCCAATGAATATAATGTTACATTAGTGCAACAATGTTTTCTGAAATGTACAATACAGTTCATAAAATGAATTATTCCAAATGTCATATATACCTAAGTCTGTCTTTTTTGTCAATACAGCTTTGACATCATGGACCAGAAGGTGCATACTAAATCAGTGTAAGCAGGAACACTCAAGAATAAAACTGAATAAAAAAAAAATTCACATCCACAATCATTCTCAGTCATGCACACCACTCACATCCACGTCCACCGCTTTCCTAGCCCCAGTCTCATTCAGGCACAAAATCTGACACGGTTTTCAAATAAAGAGGTGGTATAACAAAAGTTGTTTATTTGTTATACCACATCTGTATCTGAAAATGACATTGGGGGGTGGGTTGGGGGTTTGTGGGAGCGTGAACATGAGTGAGAGAATAAAACTGAAAAAAAAAACTCTAACTTTTACAAGTACTATAAATTTACACCAGTAATTACAGACGTAAATCAAATGTATGTTTTTATTATATAATATTAACAATAAGAGCAGTTCACTACTCAAAACGGTAAATTTGGGAAGCACCTGATATCGAAACCGCAACCTCTTGATTGGGAGTCAGCAGTTCTTAGCATTGCACCACGCAAGCTGTCATATCAGCAGCCCCGCTTTCTTTTTTCTTCGGTAATATTCTTGAGTAAAAGTGCACTTGTTATACTTGTACCTTTTGTGAAAGTGTTTATTTGATATTTGGATTTCAGGCTTCACACTTTGTACACTTCATGTCTACATTTTGTCAAGTATTACAAAAACATGAAAAACATTTCTGTTTTAATGATGTGTTTACATAGATTGTTGTAGACACGGAACACACATGAAATGTATGTATTCCAAATGACGATATATTGTTTACCCTATAAAGCTTCAGGTACTTCACTCCTAGATAATCACCGAGCACTGAGAAACTTCTTTGCGAATTGAACTGCAGCAGTGGGCGGGAGAATGGTATAGCAGGCTGCTTGCTGCTTGTGTTTATCGACACATTTACAATACAAAAGACTCTGACGGAGAGGTGCAAACAGATTTAAGGTGGGCCAGGTTTACGAGTTTTTTCGAAAGCTTTGGTAATTGTAATGTTAATCATAGTCAGCATGTAAATAAACTTTTCTTCCTTCCATTCTACAAGCCTTGTGTAGTGCCAAAGTCTACTGAAATGCAATGTTCTTTTATGTTATAAAAAGTGCTGGATATAATTCTAGCACCTTAATCCCTATAATGTGCAAATGAAAATTACTTGGTACAGTTCTCGTAACAATGCTATAAAAATGTTATGATAGCACTAGACATTGCAGTGAAGTGCAACCAAGTTCATTGCAGGTCTACTGGACACTGGATGCCCTTAACATGTTAAGTGATTTGAATTTCTGTAGTCTAAAGCAGAGAATAGAACATGAGAAATAATCTAAAACTCTAAAATGGGCAAAATCATTGATCAATTTTATCTAGTAAAACATGATCCAAAAAAAAAAAAGCACGGTAGTATTGTTGTTAGTACTTGTTTCTCAAGTACCTATTTGAATGTTCTGTGGTTATCAGTGTGGATGTTTCTCGAAGAACTCTAAATTTCCTACCTGGTTGTTTCCTCATAATATTAGAGTTGATTTTGCCCAACCATATAATTGGATTAAGAGGTATGTAAAGACACAGATGAATTTAAAAACTTTTTGCAGTTAATTAGTGACCCAGGTCTTCCAAAATTCAGATGTAGATAAAGGTGACTTTCATTCAAAACAGAAACCGGGTAGCACTTCCATACACAAAGTTGTAAGGAAAACTGACACAATCTTCAGAGTCCCATTACTTAACCAAACATTCTCATGACCCAGCCACAATGACATAATGCAGCAACTTAGGTGTTAGCAAACCAGTTAAAAGCGGAGATTCCTACTCCAATCCTATATTATCAAGCTAAAATGACAAAAAAAAAAATCTCAAAATGTATCTGCATTAACGCAATAATTGATGTAAGGAAAAATAAAACAAGTCAAAGTGAAAAAATATTTTAAAAAATTGATCTGTGCTGTTGTTAATATGTGACATTTGTATATCTTGCTGTGTGTAAAGCCTTGACTGATCACATCTTCTCATACAATGAAATAAATAATTATTCATATCAGGAGTAATTATTGAGCAAGAAAAGGCTAGAATTTTTGTTTTTTATGCCAACCAAGGAAATACCGTACATGGGAACATTAATTTTTCAGTAAGAATACTTATTTATTTCAGTGTTTTTTAACTACAGTACAAACAAATCTAAGTTATTAGTTACAACAGTTAAAATGTTTAAATTACATTGTGCCAATTCTACAAAGTCCTGAGATTACATCATTTTTCTTTCTCTCCAATTTTGAAAACACCTGTACCTGATATTTTGCATTACTTTAGTACTTGAATGCACAATGTTTTTTGCTTCACAGACACACATGAAAAACAGTATGTATTTATTTGAAAAAACACTAACACCTAAAATGGATTGAATGTGGGTTTCTAGACTGCAAAATCTCTTTTTCAGTTTTGTGTTCCATGAGGTAACTGGTAACTACTTGCAAGACTTGTGTAAAATGTTTAATTATTACTTTGGTTAGGCTTGAAAGCAAGAGAAATTGCACATTAATATTAAAGCCAAATGCACAGCATTACATCTATTTCTTACTTCCTTATTGTCTCTGCTTTTTCAATTAGGAATTTAATTAAGGATGTCCACTGTATTGCATTCTTGATGCTTTATTCTAATTTATTTTTATATCTTTTGATGAAAACATCAAAAGATAGCCCCAGGATGCAACTGAATCCAATAATAATTCAATTTTTTCATGTATTTTTCTAAAAATAGGTTGTTTTGCATATTATTGACAAAGTGGAAGGAAGCAGAAGAATTTTATTGTAATATATTACCATCTTTAAGTCTTAATTTTAATAAGTCTTGTGCCATTAATTTTAACATAATATATCATAACCATATCATATCATTAAAGGAACACTCTGAAAACACTTCAAATCTCAATGGGAAAAAAAATCCTGCTGGATATCTATACTGATATGGACTTGGTAAAGTGTTAGGAATAAAAGGACGCCACATCTTTTAACTGAAATGAAAATTATCAACCTACAGAGGGGCCGAATTCAAAGACACCCCGAAAATAAAGTGATGCGGCAGGCTAGTCCATTTTGCTGAAATTTTATTGCAGCAGCTCAAAATCGTACTCAGTAGTTTGTATGGCCCTTACATGCTTGAATGCATGCCTAACAACGTCGGAGCATTCTCCTACTGAGATGACGGATGGTGTCCTGGAGGATCTCCTCCAAGATCTGGATTAGGGCATCACTGAGCTCCTGGAAGTCTGAGGTGTCTGAGGATGGACCGAAACATAATGTCCCACAGGTGTTCTATTGGATTTAGGTCAAGCGAACAAGATGGCCAATCAATGGTATCAATTCCTTGATCCTTCAGGAACTGCCTGTATACTCTTGCCACATGAGGTCGGGCATTGTCGTGCACCAGGAGAACCCACTGCACCAGCACAGGGTTTGACAATGGGTCCAAGGATTTCATCCCATTACCTAATGGCAGTCAAGGTGCTGTTGTCTAGCCTGTAGAGGTCTGTGCGTCCCTCCATGGATATGCCTTCCCAAACCATCACTGACCCTCCAAAACGGTCATGCTGAATGATGTTACAGGCAGCATAACGTTCTCCACGGCTTCCCCAGGCCTTTTCATGTCTGTCACATGTGCTCAGGGTGAACCTGCTCTCATCTGTGAAAAGCACTGAGCGCCAGTGGTGGACCTGCCAATTCTGGTATTCTATGGCAAATACCAATCGAGCTCCATGGTGCCGGGCAGTTAGCACAGGGCCCAGTGGAGGATGTTGGGCCCTCAGGCCACCTTCATGAAGTCTGTTTCTAATTGTTTGGTCAGAGACAGTCACACCAGTGGCCTGCTGGAGGTCATTTTGTAAGGCTCTGGCAGTGCTCATCCTGTTCTCCTTGCCCAAAAAAGCAGATACCGGTCCTGCTGATGGGTTAAGGACCTTCTACAGCCCTGTCCAGCTCTCCTAGAGAAACTGCCAGTCTCCTGGAATCTCCTCCATGCCCTTCAGACTGTGCTGGGAGACACAGCAAACATTCTGGCAATGGCATGTATTGATGTGCCATCCTGGAGAAGTTGGACTACCTGTGCACCCTCTGTATGGTCCAGGTATCACCTCATGCTACCAGTAGTGACACTGACTGTAGCCAAATGCAAAACTAGTGAAAAAAAGTCAGAAAAGATGAGGAGGGAACAATGTCAGTGGCCTCCACCTGTTAAACCATTCCTGTTTTGGGGGTCTTCTCATTGTTGCCCCTCTAGTGCACCTGTTGTTAATTTGATTAACACCAAAGCAGCTGAAACTGATTAACAACCTTCTCTGCAACTTAACTGACCTGATCAATATCCCAGAAGTTTCATGGACTTGATGCTATACTCTGATTAAAAAGTGTTCCTTTAATTTTTTTGAGCAGTATATTTATAGAGATTTGTCTAGCACATTAACTGTTATGTAACAATGTTAACATAATGATGCTTAATATGAATAAAAAAAGTAATTCCAAACCAAATTATATATATATATGGAAGAGAAGGTTTGTGATACGGTTTGCATATTTGCAGCTGGAGATCCACAAAGGGAGAAAATGAATCACGTATCATATAGTAGTTTTTTATTCCTGAACTTTCAACCCCTACCAGGGGTCTTCATCAGAGGATAATGCTTAGACTTCCAAGAATCAAAGGCAATATATAGCAATAACTTATGGGGGTGGGGAGGGGTGGCTAGCTCTGTGTGGTGGTGGTGGTGGTGGTGGGGGGGGGTTATTGGGTGTAAAGTCTTGTTTATTAAGAATAAGTTCTTCTTAAGTTTGCATATGCTGGATTTATGTCCAAGTGTCTGTTGATGGTGTTCTCATTTGATAACCAGGATTCAGCCAGCTCTCTGGCACTTTTATTATTGGCTTTAAATTTTACTTGTACATCGTCCCAATTAAATGTATGTCCTGTTGATTTAGTATGCGTATAGATCGTATTGTCCCTTATCACCACAATGTGTCTGAAGGTGCTGCACGCATCCTGGCCAAGTCAGGTGTCAGAATAGCACACAAACCTACGAACAATCTGCGCAAGGTCCTCTTTAATGCTAAAAACAAGAAATCGACAGCAGAACCACGAAACGCAGTGTACAGCATTCCATGCAGTTCGTGCTCAGCTGTATACATTGGACAAACTTCAAAAAGAATCGCAACACGTATACAGGAACACCGCAACGCCGTCAGAAGAAAGGACTCACTATCATTGATCTATACGCATACTAAATCAACAGGACATACATTTAATTGGGACGACGGCCATGGCCTTGTCCAGTTTGGAGGCCGCTATACCATAAGGACCAGGGGAGCAGATGTGTGCAGGACTCTGCCTCCCCTGGATCGCTAGAGGGCAGCCCACTGGGCTGATGTGGTTCCACGGATTCCCTCAGGGATTTGTGAGAGTTGGAGTTTGGGACTACTGGGCTTCCACCACATGTGGGAGTAATAGCAGATCTGGCTAATGAGCTACCTGGAGTACTCCCAGGAGTAGCGTAAAGGAGCCGCCTCACTTCATTCGGGGAGCTAGAGATGGGAGGAACAGAGACAAAGTTTACCAGGAGTAGTGGAGGCAGGCTGAGAGAAAGAAGGAAGAAATAAAAAGTGTGCTTTTGTGTACTGTGCTTCAGAACTGTGCTGTACAGATGGTAAACAGGGGAAGGTGATTCCCACAGGAAAAAATATAAAAAGTGTGTTCTGAACTTGTGTCCTGTGTCAATCTGTGTCAGGTTAGGGAGGCAGGAGCATCCTCTGCAGGGCACAATACATATATGCATAAAGAGTATGTAGTATGTATATAGTGACTCTGCTTTTATTCTCTGGGGCTGGTTCTGCTCCAGGGACCATGCAATTTCAAAATGAAATCAGATACAAAAGAAACAAAGAAACATACAAACATCTTAGTTTACTCTTGTGGGATCAGCTGCTGTTCAATGCATGTAAGCCATTTATCACACTGTGTTACGAGGCTTTAAAGCCAGCTCACTTACGTGGTATTTTGTTCTTTGTCCTGTCCAAACTGCCTGTGGCTCTGCTCCAGCCATGGTTATTGCCTCCCTTCAATCAAACGATCCCAAGGAAGATGCATTTGAGATCCTTTTAATCTGAAGGAACTGCTGCTAAAATGTGACAACTACAAAGTTGTCAAGTTTGCAGTGTGTTTGAATAACACTCTTATACAGAATAAAGGTTCAACAATAAAGCTTCAAGTGTCAGAATAAAGGTCGTTTTGCCCAGTATCTCCCTGCCTGTGCATCTCAGGAGCCCAAATGCGACAACTTGTACCAGAGGAGGTGTTGCACAAAATGGATCCTTATCAGCAAGCAACATCAGCCTATCAGCTTACTCAACTGCCTCAGGACAACCCCCTCCCTCCTGACCCAGAAGAGAGGACTCCTGTTCCTACTTGTAAAAGAGATATTGTGCAGAAGTTGGCACCTTCAGAAGATCCTGAATGTTTCCTGTTTTGCTTTGAACACATGGCTACAATGATGCGCTGGGATAGAAGAGACTAGGCTACCATCGTGGCTACTCTTTTGACGCGATACTGAGCAAGTTCTGTGAAATATCCCTATCGATAGATGCCATAATTATGACTTTTTCCAAGCAGAAAATTCTTATTCACACTACTGTGAGCTCCCTCGTGAAGAGGTCTAATTTTGTCAGATTTATTGTAATAATCTTATCCATTGCAAAAAATGAAATCTAAGCAAGTAAAATGTTTTCACATCATGACATTAAATCTTGTTTTCCTTATTGTAAGAATTATTGACTTATTAAAAAATTTGCTTTTACCATTTTTAGCTTTAAGAACTCTTGTCAAGTAAATTTTGCTTACCCAACTGGCAGATATGCTTTCTAAATAAAAGCAAAACAACTCCCATTTAAAGTTTTTTTGTCTAGTTTTTGCATATGCTTTTTTGCACAGTGTAAGGGGGCAGACCCAAGACTTTCTCATCTAAAGCTGTTGTCACCCCTCAGAACATATCAGAGAAATGTTTGCTATCAATGGGGCACTCAATGGGATAAGTGAGGAACCTTGCAATGACAAAACTGTAACAGACCGGTTCAGGAAACTTGAAGGTGTGCAAGCCACCTGGAGACAGAGAGGAGCTGTGCCAGTCTGACCCTGGTTCCCGGGTCACTGTTTTGTCCCTGTTCACCTCTCTGTCCTGGAACCAACCTCTAGAGCCTCACTTTCAAAGTGTTCAAGGTTTTGTGTTCAACTGCATGCCCTTCTGAACAGCCAAGTCTTGTTGTCCCAGAACAACCCCCTACATAGAATCCTGCTCCTGTCTCTTAAGTTCCAGTTCAAGCTTAAACTTCCTGAGCCCCGGTGGCCTTAGGAGGACCCAGCCTGATTGGCATACTTCAATCCATGAAGGTCGGATTGGCAGAGGTGTGTTGCTCTGAGATCCCATCCAAAACTGGTTGGATCCATTTGGTTCTATATAGATTTTAGGCATGATGATGTCATTATGGGAACTCTGTAGCTTTGAGTGCGCTGAAATGCTTCCACTGTGGGCAACCTGGCCATATTGTGAGAGAAACCATCTTTCGTGAGATCAGTCTATGGAGATTGGCTTGGCAGAGGTGTGCTCTGAGGTCCCATCCAAATTAGACGATAATTTTCGGGTTTCCATGTGCTTAACCGGAGAAGAAGTGCTTGTATTATTTGGCTGTTGTGTGATCTGCCATGACTTGCTCCAGAAGTTATGTTTTAGGTGGACATTCATTGTGTTTGTCAAATTAAACAATATGAGACTGTACTACAGCAGTTTCAGACACTTGTCCCTGACCCATGTTTATAGAGAATAGCCTTTTCCCAGAGATCCTTGTGGATTGCCAAACACATGTTAAAGATTGTGCCTGTTGAATAAGGGGAGGGGCTTGTTTTTAAGAAACTTGGCTTGGAAGCTGGCTTAGAAGTTGAACTGGATTTGACTAATGAGGATGGAGAGGACACTAGATTTGGAAAAGGTTTTCCAGGAGATCTTATTTCGGCCAGATGAGCCTGATTACGTTATGCCTTCAACCTTCTGTGATAAAGAAGGGTGGTCAAGGACTCAGGGTGCATTAGGTGGTGTAGATCTAAAACTTATATGGTTGCAAAAAGAAAACATTGGCTTGGAGTTGGTACATGCTGAGTGCTATAGACAGTGAGATGCGCTAAGTTTGAAAACTCCACACTTTTAAATAAAAAGGGATTTTTACACCATGTGATATCTGATCAAATCACTGCTGGCTTTATCAAGTATTTAGTTGTTCTTCATTCATGAAGGGAAAGTGAATCACTCCCAGTTTATCTCTGTGCTGTGCAAATGAGAGAGCATTTTTTTAAATGATTTTACTGGGTAAATATGAGTATAGAGTGGAACAATTTTGTAAGATTTGCCCTGACGATTACATATTCTCTATGTGTAATCTTCCACTCCCCAAGAATTAAAATGGGTACCAGTATATACTCATGTTAGCAGACTGCTTTAGCAGATACTAGCTGAAATACCCAGCATTGCCCGGGAGGAAAATAAAGCTTTTATATTTTTCTCAAACAATTAAAAAAAAAACAAAAAAACACAACTTTAAACAATTAATTAACAAACAAAGAAGACTTACTAATGTACTTGTCTTGTAGTCTTTTATGTATGTTATCATCAAGTTGACACTCGGAACCGGCCAACTTTATTTAATTTCAAAAGCAACAGGAGCGCAGTGGTGCTCAAACATAAAGAATGCTGGCAGTCACCTTCTGGTGGCCGTTACGTGTGTCAACTGGATGATAACATGCATACAAGACTGAATTGGGTTAGGGTTGATTTCACCCTACAGTATTTTTAGTTTACCAATAAGAAACATTTATGCCAAGTTTCATGAAAATCGCTCCAGCTGTTTGGAAAAGATGCTGGAACATACATACACACACATTCACATTCATTGACTTATATATATATATATATAGATTCCAAAGTAGCAACATCAAGAAAGGTAAATTCACAGGCTGTGGCAATGGCTCTTTCTGAGGTTTTTACTTGTATAGGCTGTCAAGGTTGGGTCACAAAATTGCACAGGTGAGTTCAGCAGGTTTTCCAAAGAGTAGAAACTTTATTGCTGTTCTGCCAGATACAAAAACAAGTCTCTTAAAGAGATGATCCGGCCTCACAAAGAACAGCCATCAAACTTGATGCATCGGCCCCAACTCCTGCTCAAAAGAATACAAAGTCTTCTTCATCAAGGAGGTCTAGCGTGCCACTAGCAGTGGCCGGAGCAGAGGAAGTCTGGGGGAAAAGAGACAGGAGAGTGAGAGACCTCAGGATGGCCACAGCTCGGTCTTTTAAATGTTCATAGCCCCATGTGAGGAGCATGTTGTGCAGTATGCCAGCAAGCCAGCAGCTGATCCCACAAAGAGGAGCTGTAAGAGTGAGTTTGATTCCCATTGAAAAACTGGTTAAGAGGAGGTTTTTGAAGGGCCGCCGTGTCCCTCTGCAGCAGCGGTCACAAAGCATACCTTGCAAAATTCTGATGGATCAGGGTACACCTTTAACTTCTAGGTGGATGAAGTAGTTGTGCTACAGCCTTGAAATTAATATGTTAAGCATTACTATTTATCATCCTTGTATGCATGAATTTGATGGAAAGATTCAGAAAAACATTAAAACAAATGATTAGGCGGTTTGCTCATGAGAACCTGACATCCTGGGACACTGTGTTGTTTTCTGATGTATGTGGTGAGGGAGTCACCTCAACCTTCTACTGGATTAAATCCGTTTGAATTACTTCTTGGTAGTGTTAAATCTAGGGGGTGCCAGTGAGCCCCACACCCGAACACACAAGACAATTCCCCCGGTTTAAATAAAGGGTGTTTAATACACAAATATCTCTCTCACCACTGCACTGCTCTCCTCCAGTCAAGTGTTGCCTTCCTTCTTCCCAGCTCTGACTCGCCTGGACAAGGCAGTATGATCCCTTTTATTGAGGACTCAGGAGTATTTCTGGTGCCTGGGCTGTTGCCCATTGGAAGCACTTCCAGGTCACATGGAAGTCCCACATAACAGTGAGTACATCTCTCTGCAGGGTCCTCACGTGTCACCCATGGACCTCAGCAGGGTTGCGCTGCCAGACTACAATTCCTGGCATTCTCTTTTGGTTTCCAAATGGGAGCCGATATCGAGGGCCACTGATATCTAGCAGCTAGTGGGACCTCTTCTTCTATTCCAGCCAGGGATGGTGCTACACATATTTCCGGTTGGGACGCCTGTCCATTGATCTCTATTGGCTGGGATTTGCATCCATCCATTTGGGAAGCTTTGTCCAGGTACAACATCCTTCCCTCTCTTGACCAGGATGCCTTTCTGTTACTCGGGGTTTCCCGTCTGGGCAAAAGTACAGTATCTTCCCACCTCTTTGCCTGGATGCTCATCCACACCGTGTGTGACCTACAACAGGCAGCCATGGGAATTGCTGGATAGTCTATGAGAGAAATGGTTAGTAGGTTGGGAGGAAGGCTGGAAATACAGATTTGCGAATAGGGTCATTTCTCTAAAGGAGAAAATTTCCAGTGTCCTCAATTGCAATAGAGCATCTGCAGTGCAAACAGGAAGTGTAAGCTCTGTGAATTTCTGCAAAAGCAATCACTTGCTTGTTTTAGTACCAACTGATGCATTCAAGTTTCTGGAGAAGTGGCAGGGTCCAGGTGTAGTTAAGGAATGTGTAGATCCTGTGAATTTAAAATTTAGAATATCTAGCTGGTGCAAGTCAGTTCAGACACAGCATATCAATATTTTGAAAGAATTGCATGATCCTGGGGAGGCGCTGGTGACAGTTGCTCCAGTTTCTTAATGTGAGGTTGCTATTGGTAAAAATTTAATGGATACACAGAGGAATCAATTAATTGGTCTGATTAAAAGAAACAGTGGTATGTTTTCTTCCCTGCCTAGTGAAACTAAATTTACTGCTAAAGACTGTGACAGACTGTGGTGTTAAAGTACAGATGTACTTATATCGGACACAGGAAGCTAGAAGAAACATTGTTAGCATTGTTTGACAGATGTACTTAATGTGCATACAAGCAGTTCTTGACATCTTAACGCTAAAATTACGTGAAAACTCATAAATCTGGCCCACCTTAAATCCTTTCTCACCTCTCTGTCAGCGTCTTTTGTCCTGTAAATGTGTCGATAAGTAGCAAGCAGCCTGCTATCCCATCCCCCCGCCCACTGCCACAGTTCAATTCGCAAAGAAATTTCTCAGTGTTCAGTGTTTATCTTCGAGTGAAGTGCTGGAGCTTTATAGGGTAAAAAAGTACATCGTCATTTGGAATACATGCATTTCATGTGTGTTCAGTGTCATCAAAAATCTATGAAAAAACGCTGTTAACACAGAAATCCTTTTCATGTTTTAGTAATAACTGACAAAATGTAGACATGAAATGTATAACGTTTGAAGCCTGAAATACAGATATGAAATAAACACTTTAACAAAAGGTACAAGTATAACAAACCATGTGCACTTTTATTCAAGAATTTAACTGAAGAAAAAAGAAAACAGGTTATGGTAGGCAGTTGATACGACAGCTTGCGTGGTGCAATGCTAAGAACTGCTGCCTTCCAATCAAGAAGTCGTGGTTTCGATATCAGCTACTTCCCAAATTTACCATTTTGAGTAGTGAGCTGCTCTTATTGTTTATATCATACAATAAAAACATACAGTACATTTGATTAGCATCTGTCAATTTATAGTTTTTTTTTTTTCAGTTTTATTCTCTCACTCACGTTCAAGCTTCCACACCCCCATCTGACGCCATTTTCAAATAAAGACGTGGTATAACAAACAAACTTGTTTTGTTACAACCCCTCTTTATTTGAAAACCGTGTCAGATCTTGTGCGCGAATGAGACTGGGAAAACTGTGGACGTGGATATAAGGTGTGAAGCCTGAAGTCCAAATATGTCCAAAATATGATGATTTTTATATAGCACGGAACCGAACTCTCTGTACTATTCTGTCCTCTGCCTCTTCTGGAGTTGGTTTGTTATACCACAACTTTATCTGAAAACAGCATCAGATCGGGGGTTTGGGGGGGCAGGGAAGTGTTGTGGGAGCGTGAATATGAGTGAGAGAATAAAACTAAAAAACTTTGGCAAGTACTATAAATTTACAGTTGCTGTTACAGATGCAAATCAAATGTATGTTTTTATTGTATAATATTAACTATAAGAGCAGCTCTCTACTCAAAACGCTAAACTTAAGAAGCTGCCAGCATCCATCCCAGAAGCTCTTGACTGGAAGGCAACAGTTCCTAGCATTGCACCATGCAAGCTGTCTTATCAACCGCCTACCGTAACCTGGTTTCTTTTTCCTTCAGTTAAATTCTTGAATTAAAGTGCCCTTGTTTTGTTATACTTGTACCTTTAGTGAAAGTGTTTATTTCATATTTGTATTTCAGGCTTCACACATTATATATTTCATGTTTACGTTTTGTCAATTATTACTAAAACATGAAAAACATTTCTGTGTTAACAACATTTTTACATAAATTGTTGATGACACTGAACACACATGAAATGCATGTATTCTAAATGACGATGTACTTTTTTACCCTATAAAGCTCCAGCACTTCACTCGAAGATAAACACTAGGCACCGAGAAACTTCTTTGCGAATTGAACTGTGGCGGTGGGTGGGGGGATGGGATAGCAGGCTGCTTGCTGCTTATCGACACATTTACAGGACAAAAGATGCTGACGGAGAGGTGAGAAAGGATTTAAGGTGGGTCGGATTTACGTGTTTTCTCATACGCTCTGGTAATTCTAGTGTTAAGAGAAGCTGGTTTAATGACTCATCTGAAGAAGTATAAATTGAGAATGTCAGAGAGTTACTATTCAGGCTGTTCGATGGGTAAGGGCTTGATTAAGCCACAAATGAAAAAGATTGGGAAGGTGCTCAAGTATCTGCTTACAGAGACACAGAAGTAAGTTCATGCTTTCTTAGGTCTGGTGGATTATTACATGTGTTGTATTCCCTGTACTTTGCTAGTACAGCTGCTCCCTTAATGGATCTGACAAACTGCCATCAAAATCATAGCATTTTCTGCTTGGATAATTGTGAAAAATCTTTTTCTGATTTGAATGTTGCCAGTCTTCTTTCCTGTTCTGAAAAATTCATACTTTATGAAGGATTTCGTACTGTAAACAGATGCTAGCATGTATGGTTTATGAGCTATCCTGTTGAACATCTGATTATGTTTTTGGGTCAAACATTGCTTCCCAGAGAGCATTGCTGCTCAATCCTTGAATGACTGGAATGAATGAAGGAATGTCTGGCAATATAAAGTGGTCTGTTGAAGCGCTATATTATTATTTATTGGGTTGAAATTCTACCTTAGTAAGTGATCATGCACTGCTACAATGGCTGTATGGGCAGAAGGACAGAAATTCTATTCTCACTAAATGCCTCATTTAATTTTAATCATTTAATCTCACAGGTCATCACTGTGCTGGTGATCAACACATTAATGCAGACATCTTGTCACATCTCAACCAGGCCCACTTTGGAGAGTTGCTTTGTAACAAGGAAGTGAACAAAGCTAATAGGGTATGTTACTGGTCGTGCTGTGCTTTCATTCTCTGGTCAAAAGGGAAAACCCACTTTCAAACAGCAATCAGATACAATTATATACTGTGTATATACTGTACCTCTGTACCCCTAATGCTCTATAACTGTGTGAAGATATATCCTCTTTAAAAGGCACAATTTAACATAGCCTGAACCAAAACAGCCAGAAATATATAAATAAATTGCATAAAAATATGCAGTGATTAGCTGGATGTTTTTAAAATTCTTTTACTCTCACTGCAATTTATATAGTGCATTTCATACAGATTACTCAATTTCAAATTTTTCAATGCACTTCATGATCTTCTCTAAAAAATACCAATTGCAAAGAAAAGTTTTCAAAAAAAATATATTCAAAAATGACATTTTAATTTAGTCATATTATTTGTAAATGCTTTATTGAAATTATTTGAATTTGTGAAAGTATATTACATGTATTATATATTCAATTAATGAGATTATTTTTTTACAATTTAATTGCTGAAAATGTTTTCCTGTGAATATACGTTAATTTCTAATCAAGTTCAAAGAGTGTCTTTATTGAATATTATTGTTAAAATTATTTTAAACTGTTCTTATCCAAAATAAAAATATTTCTCTTGAGAGGAATGAGTCAGGCTACAATCAGGAGAGTTCTTAATTTTGAATCTACAATACATAAAGGCTAATAGCAAGCTATGCTAGCACTTCAGTAAAGAGGGCAATAGCCTTATTGATACAGATACATGAAAATTTTATTCATGATAGATGCAAGAGCATTCAACAGGGCAACAGTGTTATGATTCACAATGTAAGGGGTGGGAGTGGTGGTTCTGAGGCTAAAGATCTGTGATGGTTTCTGGTGGGTTGCCGGTTTGAATCCTCATTACTGCTAAAAGAAATCCTACTCTGCTGGGCACCTGAGCAAGACCCTTAACCTGCAATTGCTCCAGGGGCACGGTGCAATGGCTGGCCCTGCGCTCTGATCCCAAGGGGTATAGGAAAACTAACAACTTCCTAATACAATAAACTGTAAAAGGTGAAGTAAAAAACAAAAAACACATATTTTGTTGGGTATTGTTAGATATAAAAATAGGATATGAGGTGCACACTGTCCAGATCATCATGCCCAAAAGTTGAGGCTTCCAGTGACAGTAGACTGAACCAAAGAATTCCTCTATACCTCTAAACCTGTCTTAAGAAAGAAAGAAATATACAGTATGTTGTAGTGAATTTAAGTATTAGTGTGACAGATACACAGAGGTCCACAGGCCACAGGACATCTTGTACTTTAAAGTGTGAGATGCATAGACCAGAAACTTATGTGGACATTTGGAAAAAGTCCTGGATAAAGCTGGAGTGTATGTATATTGTCACGCTTGAGTCACAGATTTGCACAGAAACAGAGGAGGCTGTAGAGACAAGAACTTTATTCAAACACTGCAAACAAACATTTGTCTCTTTTAAAAAAGTTTAAACGTGCTCCTTGACAGGAGCAGAGAATTTCTGAGAGAGAGAGAGAGAGAGAGAATCAAATAATCAATTCCAAAACTGACAGGTGCTGTACATGCTCTTAAGTATTCGGAGTACCACGCAGGAAGCTTATCGCGCGACAGAGCCGCTAGTAAGGTAAGGAGCAATGTGAAGGTAGTCTGTCAACATTTTCAGGGGTTTACTCAGGATCGTCTGTATCCTCTAGGAGTGTGATCAGCCCCCCAGCTCACAGCCCCTCCCTCAGCTTTATTCACATTTTCGTGAATCAAGCGACTCTCCAAACCAGGCATGACAGGACATCGGCATTAACATGTTCAAAGCCAGGACTGTAAAATTGTAAGGTTGCAAGCCCAAAAACCATCTCATGAGATGAGAGTTTGTATCTTTCTGATAGTATAACCATTGAGGTGGAGCGTGATCAGTCACTAATGTGAAATTTCAACCCCATAAGTAATAACAAAGCGCTTCCAGAGCCCATTTAATCGCCAAGCATTCTTTCTCAATAGTCGAATAATTGCGTTCCCTAGGAAGCAATTTTCTACTTAAATATGTGATAGGGTGCTCTTCCCCATCAAAAACCTAGGACAGGACGGCGCCTACACCAAATGCACTTGCGTCCGTCTGTAGAACAAAATCCTTAGAGAATTCCGCAAAACCAGATAGGAGGACAAAGCAGTTTTCAGATCACAAAAGGAACATTCACAAATTTCTGTCCATAAAATAGGGTGGTTTTTCCTGCCTCTAGTAAGTTCTGAAAGAGGAGCAGCCCTATTTGCAAAGTCAGGGATAAATCTTCTGTAAAAACAAGCAAACCCAAGAAAAGCGCATACCTGTTTCTGTTTTTGGACGGGGGTAAGCATGCATCTCTTCCACCTTTCTAAACTGTGGCCGAAGTAAATCCCTGCCCATAGAATAACCCAAATAATGAGTCTCAAACATACCCAATTTAAATTTTTTAGGGTTAGCTGTCAAGCCAGCCTGTCTTAAGCTTTCAAGGACAGCCTGAAGACATTTTAAATGCATATGCCAATTATTGCTGAAAATCACGACATCATCGAAGTATGCTCTGAAATATTCAGAATGAGGACGCAAAATCTAATCCATCATATGCTGGAAAGTTAGAGATGCCCCATGAAGACCACACGGGAGTCTCGTAAATTCATAAAGTCCGTCAGGAGTCGCAAATGCTGGTTTCTCACAACTGCCTCAACAGGCACCTGCCAGTGACCTTTCATGAGATCTAGTGTGGAGATATAGGACGCCTGACCCAATTTTTCCAACAGCTCATCAACACGGGGTATTGGATAAGCATCAAATTTAGAGACCTTATTCAAGCATCTAAAATCGATACAGAAGCTAACCGAAGCATCTTGCTTTGGGACTAATACGACCAGACTACACCAATCACTTTTACTTTCACGAATTACACCCAATGCCAGCATCTTCTTGACTTCCTCATGCACAATATTGCGTTGCGCTTCCGGGATCCAAGACAGCCGCATCTGCACCCAAACACCGGGTTCAGTAGTGATGTTGTGTTCAGCAAGACTAGTCACGCCTGGCAAGTCCGAAAAAACATTGGTGTTCCATTCAATCAAAGACAACAATTCTGTCTTTTGCAAGTCAGTCAAACCATCACCAATGGCAACATCTGTCTGAGAGACAGCGGCCAAGGAAGTGTACATCCCCTGCGGGTCATTACACTCCTTTAAGAGATTAATGTGTAAAATCTGGAATGGTTTGTTCCGGCCTGGTATTCTAACCTTGTAATTCACTGGTCCTATACACTCCTCAATAATGGCAGAGCCCTGCCATTTAGCTAGGAATTTGTGCGGGTCAGACGGAATCAGTACCAAAACACGATCACCAGGTTTAAATTCACGGAGCTTACAGCACCTATCATAAAGACGTTTCTGAATTTCCTGCTCATGTCGCTGATGCTCCACAGCGATAGAAGAAAGCTTAGAAATTCTATCTTGCAACAAAATTACCCAATCTGCAAAGCTCGGTCCATGAGCTGTTGTCTCGATTGCTATCCATTCTTCTCAAACAACATCCAGGATGCCTCGCGAGTGCCCACCAAATAACAACTCGAAAGGACTCAAGCCATGCTCTTGGTAATAAGAGTCACTAGCAGAGCAAACCTGTTTAAATGCATATTCTAATGAGTTATCAGCATGCTGTAAGAGCACAAAATCCGACTGCTCGCTAGTGCTCGGTTTGTGTTTGGAGGCATTTGCAAGTTGAGAAGCTGTAGATGGGCCAGCCAGTCACTCTGGGAAATTGGGGGTGTCTCTCTCAGTCTCACTGGAGAGATCGGGTTCAGTATCTAATCAGGGCTCGAGATCTTCCCCGACTGCCAAGCTCAACAGGGGACTTGACTACAGGTTCCCGACATTCAGTAATTAATCTAGGAAAAAGGGCATTCCTTCTGCCTATCAGCAAGGGCCATGGGCAGGAGTCCGAAATGGCAGACCAAATTTTAAAGTGATGACCCTTATAAGTCAAAGGAAGAAGCAATGTCTGATAGTCTTTAACATCTCCATGTACACAACATATCTTTACAGTCTCAGTGTTACTAAGGTATCCGTCGTCAAGACAGTCTGACAACACATAGGTCACTACCTGAGTCCAATAATGCCCAACTTCACCGAGATCAATAAGCCATCCTTTTTTCTGATGAATAAAGAATACGGGAGCAACAAACCTCAGCCAATTCAATTTCCATTGATTGAGCTGGAGATAGGCGACATTCCCTCGCCAAGTGACTGGGTTGTTCACACCGGAAACAGCTTCGTTCAGTACCACTGCCGAAATATCCGCAGCGACGTCCACGGTCTCCTCCTTTCTTCCCAGAAACAGGCACCACATCAACAACTGGATCCCCCGGAGGCCTTCCTGATGACATCCAATTGTCACGTCTTGAAGCCCATTGATGCTCTAACCTCCATTCAAAGCGACGAGCATTCTCTGGGTAATCTCTCGTAGGCTGTAAAACAGCATAAGGAGCAACAAATCCACCTCTTTTTCTCCAAGTAGTCTGAGAACCCTCCAAGCGTTTGGCGAAGATCATCAATGACTCAACATTATGACAAAGAAACTCATCTCGGAGAACTGCAGGTATCCCGGCCAGCAGTATATTCATGACAACTTTGGCCACAACACGTTCCATCTCATTTACCTCAAACCAGCAATGTACTTTATGAATCAAATCTTGTATTTGCGCATGGATGGGACTGTCTATGTTCAGTCTAGTCTTGCGTAAAACAATCTGCTGCCTCAGGAGTTTATCACGAGGCACATTCCGTAAGGCAAGTAAGGCATCTCCCGATAAAAAAGGGGTGACGATAATGGCCCAGTTTCTTTTGTCCTATCCCAACAAAGTCTCCACATGCTCAAAAGCTAATAGAAACATTTCTGGGTCATCGGAAGGACCCATCTTCATCAGCATATCAGGAAGAGCAGGAATTGGATCATCCTCTGGGTCGTGAGGAAGCGGGACATTCTGAGCGATTTGAAATAACTCCTCGGCATCCATCTGTGCAACCACTCCTGGTACCACTTGTCACGCTTAAGTAACAGATTTGCACAGAAACAGAGGAGGTTGTAGAGACAAGTACTTTATTCAAACACTGCAAACAAATATTTGTCTCTTTTAAAAGTTTAAACGTGCTCCTTAACAGGAGCAGAGAATGTCTGAGAGAGAGAGAGAGAGACAGAAAAGCAAACAGTCAATTCCAAAATTGACAGGTGCTGTACAGGTTTTTAAGTATGTGGAGTGCTGCATGGGAAGCTTATTGTGCGACAGAGCCGCAAGTAGCCTAGCAAGTAAGGTAAGGAGCAATGTGAATGTAGTCTGTCAACGTTTTCAGGGGTTTTCAGCCCCCCAGCTCACAATATATTTTAATGTATATGATACAGCACCTGCCAAACAGTACAAAAAGGACACATCTTTCACCCTAATTGGGGATCATCAAGTGTGTACTCTTTGTATTATTTGGCAGGTACTGTATCACATATCTCTGAGGAAGCTAGACAACACAGCCAAGGCCCAACTGACTGGACCTCCTGGAGGAAGACGCTCCACCCTATTGGACTTCGTTAAGGGGAGGGAACTGTGGTCCATGGCCGGCTTTGTATTCCGGCCAATACCCCCAGGCCGCCAGAGGGAGCCCTCACAGCGGCATGGAAGGTCTCCGAATTCCAGCGGAACCTCATGGACGTTGTAGTTTTTATGGACAGTCCTGCCGGATACCATGGGGGCCACCAGGAGCCGCTGTAGGGAGGCTTGGGGAGTGTTATTTGCCCTATGCCCTGGGAGTACTTCCAAGTCACATGATCGGAAGTGATGATGTACTTCCAGGGTGAAAAAAAGGACTTTTATATGACCCGGAAGTGATAAGGAATTATGGACTGAAGGATGAGAAACACTTCCGGGTCAGGAACTATAAAAGGACCATGGGAACTCCCAGACAATGAGCTGAGCTGGGTGGAAGGGTGGCAACGCGTCTGGGAGTCGGAGGATTGGTTATTGTATTTGTGATTGGTTTATTTATGAGTAATGTGGAGTGGAGGGTGCTTAGTGCACATTATTATAATAAAAATAATTATTGTGGCACTTCTACCTGGTGTTTGGCATGGTACCTGAGGGTTCAAGGGAGCGATAGCGTCCCCTTCTGCTACAATATATATATACATATATGTATATATATATATATATATATATATATATATATATATATATATATAT
>JANRMT010062833.1:9665942-9703442 GCA_026402145.1 Polypterus bichir lapradei
ATATATATATATATATATATATATATATATATATATATATATATATAATCACAAGAATAGACAGAAGATATCAAAAAGGTTTGGGGTAGCCACCTGTATATTATACCCTGGCTGCAAAATGGGTTTGTTTTAAATGAGCAGTGTTCAGGTTCCCCTTTTGGAACTGCGTCTTCAGTTCTGACTACACCTGCTTTATTTCATCTTTATCTCCATACTCCTTTTTTCCCTGCTCAGTATGGCTTTAAAGTCTTTTGTGATGCATGGTTTGCTGTTAGGGAGGGAGTGCAGTCTTTTTGGGGACTATGTTATCTACACAGATCTTGATGCAATCTGTGATACATTGGCAGAGTCTGTCTATGTCCAGGCCATGCGACTCACAAAGCATATCCCAGTCAGTGTTTTCAAAGGCATCCTTCAAAACCTCCTCAGCCTCTGCTGTCCATTCCTGCACGGTTCTGGTGGTGGCTGGTAGCCACTGGACAATAGGTTTTTAATGCAAGTATGAGCTTTACCATTATGGTCCGATCAGCCTAAAGGTGGCAGATAAAAACAGATAATGGTTAATCAGATTGTTGAATAAACGAATGTATTTATTTTGATGCAAGTTAACATTTTCGCTGTTCACCATTCATCATAATATCAACACCAGCGGTGTCAAAAACACATCTCGTGAGACTTAAAAAGTCTCGTTGTTAGAAGATCTCGCTCACTGTACGGATAGAAGAAGGCGGAGCAAATATAGAACGAGAAAATATGAACACTACATTTCGGTTCTTGCCGATGAGAGAGTATCACTGTAGATGCAGTTCTCACCACTTAATCGTCTGCGTATTACTATGGAAAAATTAACCTTATTTTCGCTCTGACACCGCTGATCAACACAGTAAACTTTGTAAACTCAGTGACCTTTTCCAGTTCTCTGTGGTGAAAAACATTTTGTTGTGAAGCAAGCATTCGATACTTCCTTATAATTTAATTCTCAATGATTATCACTCGCTTTTTATTTACGGTAATTTTAATTAAACTTTATCTAGAAAAATTCATACATAGTTTATTCTAAAAACTCCCAAAAAACGTGGATGGAGAGATTTCTAATTAGAAAGGATGCAAGTGATATGAAAGATAAACTGAACGAGAACAGGCAATATAAGAAAACTGTAACATCAACAGGAAAAAAGCGGAAATACAATGAAGATTATCTTAAATAGGATTCATTCCATCTGATAATGATCCATCACTGCTGTTTTACTTGATTTGAAGAACTCTCAGCAACGAAGCAATGTTGCCAAGTAAACTGCATCGCTATATTGAGACAAAACATCGTGAGCAGATGGGCAATCCGATCAGTTATTTCGAGAATCTACGATCAAGTCTTCAAAAACAATTGAAAAAATCCAAGAAATTTATGACCACATCAGATGAAGCTCAAACTGCTAGCTACTTGATAGCTCAACTCATCCCTCAAAAGAAAAAAGCTCATGCAGAAGCCAAGGAAATAATCTTGCCTGCTTTAAAAATTGCAGCTGGATGTATGCTGACGAATGATGCCGTTGAGAAGTTTAAGAATATTCCGCTGTCGTCAAAAACTATTGTGAGAAGAATCAAAGATATGTCAGATGATATTGAATTACAAATGAAAGAATGCTTTGAGGATCGTTTAAGAAAATGGGTTATCCAGATTGACGAAAGCACAGACATTAGCGATAAAGCTCAGTTGCTGACATTTTTGAGGTTTGTTAATGCAGGAAAAATTGTGAATGATTTCTTCTTTTGTCAAGAACTGAAACAAAGAACAACTGGCGTGGACATTTTTGAACTAGTCGATGAAAATCTTACAAAGTACAACTTGAGATGGGAAAATTGTGTCAGCGTCTGCACAGATGGAGCTCCAGCTATGCAAGGCTTGAAAAAAGGATTCATCGCACACGTTCTCGAGAAAAATCCAAGTGTCAAATCTGTTCATTGTATGATTCACAGAAAAGTTCTTGTTTCAAATGCGGTTCCTCCCATCCTTGCAGCAACTCTAGATGACGTCATCAAAGTGGTCAACTAAATTAAATCGAACGCTCATCGATCGAGGATTTTTTCAGCTCTTTGCGAAGCAATGGATTCTGGTTACAAGACTTTGCTTTATCACACTGAAGTCCGATGGCTATCAAAAGGAAAAGTTTTAAATCGGTTTGTTTTCATGAAAATTGAAATGATCTCATTCATTGATACAAAGAAATTGGTTTTCCTTTCCTGATGAGTGATGTTTGGTGGTTGCGAGTTACATTCTTGAGTGATCTTTTCGACAAACTAAATAAAGTTAATTTAAGTTTAATTTAATTTAATTTAAGTTTACAAGGTGCTCAGGAAAACATTATCACTATCTCTGGCAAGTTAAAAGCGTTTAAGGAAAAACTTGGCTTATAGAATTTAAAAATCAGCAACTCAAACTTTGCATCTTTTCCGACCAGAATCCTTTAAAATTCCTTATCAAGCAAGAAATCGAAGAAACTTTTAAGTTTTTATCAGCATCTTTTGAATAGTATTTTCCTAATCTGGATGCTTTGGAAATGGAATGGGTAATCAACCCATTCATGGACTGTGAAATTAAAAATTTTGAAGGAGAGGAGGAAGAAAATGTAATTGATTTAAGAAATTATTTGGTTTTCAAAGGATTATTCACTGAAAAGGAGCTGTCTGAGTTTTGGTTGTGTTTGAGCAGCAAATTTCCTAAACTCAGAAACAAGGCTGTCGAATCACTGTTACCATTTGGAAGCTCTTATCTCTGTGAGCAAGGTTTTTCAACACTTACAGAAATGAAGTCTAAGAAACGCGAGAGACTTCAAATGATCAACAAGGAAATGTGCGTCTGTCTTTCGAAAATTGATCCTTGTTTCAATCTCATATGTGCTGAAAAACAATCTCAGTGTTCACATTAATTAAATTTGAGATTTATCCTTTGATTCCTTTATTAATAAAATGTCTTTCAAACTTGTAAAAATGACTGTTTTTATTGGCAATTGTCCATAGATTGTGTCGTCACGACTTTATTTATGGGCAGTCCCTTAGGTGCGCCGCAAAAGAAAATTTTTGGACTTAGTGCCCCGCAACTCGAAAAAGGTTGCCTTTCACAGACTTAAGTCAACCAAATTTTGCATACAAGTATTAGGTACAAAACGTAGATTTCTTCAACCTTTGGGCTATTTCCGCTAACCACAAGTGGTACTTTACCTTTTATTCATGCAGCTGCAGTGTCCGATCTATTCAACTTTACTTTTATAATAAATGTTCAATATATTATTAATTTGATTTGATTTGTCCTTGATGGTTCTTTAATGTACATAATATAAAAATATAATCATTGTAGTGTCATTTACACCTCAAATATCCATCCCCGTATCTGAGTATATGAGAAAGTATAGGGGAGACCACTCCCAATTTTTCTCTAGTTTTACAGTCCACAAACTGGTAAAAAATGGTGGAGGAGGAAACTGAAACATGGTTAAAGGCCCTAGAAATTGTAATGAAAGCACTGGGTGATCAGTAGTAAATTTATTAATTGCAGAATATAATGTGTCTGTTGCAATTGCTTCATCAGCTGTGGGGGGCAGCTGTGAACTCATAGCACAATGGCATGTGACAACTCTCTCTGCATATAATAAGGTCGTAAGCCTACCACAAGCAACTCAATATTCAGGTAACATACCTGTGCTCAAATAGTACTGTGTCCATGGTGACACCATTTTTCATTCACAAAAAAAGCAAGCCCAACTCGTTTCTTCTTGCCACTTTTGGACCTGCTTCTGTCCGCCCGCATGATTTTAAATCCATCCAGTGCAACCTTGGAGTTCGATGTTTCCTGTCTAAGTCACATCTCAGTGAAGCACGTGAGACTGTTGAGTTCATATTCCCCTTGGCTCCTGATCAGTGCTGAGAGCTCCTAAACACAATTCTCCAGTGATCTTACATTTCCATGATAATCAAAGGAAGAGAAGTTCTGTACTTTCTTTTATTATTGCAAAGTCAGGCACCTGCTCTCTTCCCCTAACATTTCCATCGTAGCTCTGCTGGCAGCCTGGCAATTAGCTCAAGTGCTTTGGGAGAGAAAGGGGGAAAGTCAAACAGCTTCTGTCACGTGTACGTAAGTGCTAGACTTTCTTCACAGTTTCTGTTATCCAAGTTATCAAAAAAGTACCAAAAAATAGCAACAAAATAGCAAACAACAATGTAGACAAACAAAAATGTATATGGGAGCTGCTGTTGCACTGGAGGTAGTAGTAGTAGATATATATGTGTTTGTGTACACTGCAAGTTCTACAAAACTAAATACAGTGGAACCTCGAGATACGAGTTTAATTCGTTCCAGAACTGAGCTTGTATAGCGAATTTCTCGTATCTAGAACAAACTTCCCCATTGAAAATATTGGAAATCCAGTTAATCCGTTCCGCATCCCCAAAAATATCAACATAAAAATCAATTTTCCTAACAAATAACACTGATCTATACTAATAAAAGGCAAAGCCCTCACTGACTGACTGACTCACTCACTCACTCATCACTAATTCTCCAACTTCCCGTGTAGGTAGAAGGCTGAAATTTGGCAGGCTTATTCCTTACAGCTCACTTACAAAAGTTAAGCAGGTTTTATTTCGAAATTCTACACGTAACGGTCATAACGGTCGATAATGGTCGACAACGTCCGCCATGTTGAACTTTCTTATTTATGGCACCATCTTCACGAAATTTGGTAGGCGGCTTCCCTGCGCTAACCGAAACCGATGTATGTACTTATTTCGATGGTATGACGCCACTGTCAGCCGCCATATTGAACTTTCCAACGTCACTAATTTTCCAACTTCCCGTGTAGGTAGAAGGCTGACCCCATCTTCACGAAATTTAGTAGGTGGCTTCCCTGCGCTAACCAAAACTGATGTACGTACTTATTTCGGTGGTATGACGCCACTGTCGGCCGCCATATTGAATTTTCCAAACATCACTAATTCTCCAACTTCCCGTGTAAGTAGGAGGCTGAAATTTGGCAGGCTCATTCCTTACTGCTTACTTACAAAAGTTAAGCAGGTTTCATTTAGAAATTCTACGCGTAACGGTCATAACGGTCAACAACGTCCGCCATATTGAACTTTCTTATTCATGGCCCCATCTTCACGAAATTTGGTAGGCGGCTTCCCTGCGCTAACCGAAACCAATGTACGTACTTATTTCGGTGGTGTGACGCCACTGTCAGCCGCCATATTGAACTTTCCAACGTCACTAATTCTCTAACTTCCCATGTAGGTAGAAGGCTGAAATTTGCTACTTATTTCGGTGATATGATGCCACTGTCGGCTGCCATATTGAACTTTTCAACGGTCTTTGTTACTTATGGGCCCATCTTCAAGAAATTTGGTACGCAGGTTCCCAATGCTAACTGAATCCTACTTACGTACATATATACGTCCATAGCCTGCAGCTCGGTCACCGTGTGAGGCGACGTTGGGTCCCCCATCCCAGCGCCTCCCACGTTGTTGGCTGCCTGCCTATATAAGGCCGTCTGTCGCTCCAGTCTCTACATTCCCTTCCTTGCTTCGCCACGGTATTCACGTCTCCCTGCTGATAACTACAGCCTTTTTATTTAATCCTTCTCCGCTGTTTTATTGTTCATTTATTATGATTATAGTTATTGTGTAGGTATTTTAGACTTACTTTACATTGTTCAGACACCCATTTCCTTTATCATTCCAACCGTACCCCCATTAACATGTCTATCGAGGTGATCACCATCGATCAAAGAACTGTCACTTACCAAGTGGTTTCCATGCCCGGAGATGGCACCTGCCTTTTCCATTCTCTTTGTTACATATTGCACGGCCATATCAGGATCACTCTTGATATCCGGAGGAACATTGTGTCTTATGTATTGAATGACTGGGACAGGTTCAAGGTGTGGACTGATAACGGTACAGGAGATAATTATACTACACAGGAGCACTAGAAGAGTGAAATGCTTAAGTGTACCGAAATGGCCAAATATTTTACACCTTTGGACAACCGCCAATGCCTCTTAAACATCTTAGATTCACAGGTGACGATTTCAGTAGTGGACACTTTGATGTTTAGAAATGTTTAAACTCTCAAAAGCTGGATGTGAAGTTATCAATGAAACTGGTTGTATACTTACAACGCTTGACAGATGCCGAATGTCTCTTCAACACAAGTCCTACAAATACTGTCGTAATTGAAACAAACCATGAAACTCAAACCGATTATGACAGCAGCAATCCAAGCTGTGAGATTTGAAACAAGATTACTGTTCACATGGCCAACTGTATGTTGCATGCTCAAGAGTAAGCTCAGCGCACAGCTACAACTTGGTCATATTACAACTGGAGGGCCGAACTGACAACGTGGCATACAAAGAGATCCTTAACAAATAATTATTGGTATATTTTCCCTCAGTTTAAAAAGGTTTAATTTTCTTCTTAATAAAAATTTTAAGGCAGTACTTCGCCGCTGCGAAGCGCGGGTATTTTGCTAGTAAATAATATATACAAGTGGAACCTCTGTTTGCGAGTAACTTGGTTTACGAGTGTTTTGCAAGACGAGCTAAATTTTTTAATTAATTTTGACTTGATAAAACGTGCGATGTCTTGCAATACGAGCAGTATGGATATACTTTGTCTGCTGAGCGTCATGTGATCATAACTGAGCTGATGGTTCTTCTCTCTTGCTCGCCTCTCTCTCTCTATCCTTATCTCTCTTGCTCGCTCGCCTCTCTCTCTCTCTCCTTATCTCTCTCGCTCGCTCGCCTCTCTCTCTCTCCTTATCTCTCTCGCTCGCGCACGCGTCTCTCTCTCTCTCTCTCTCCTTATCTCTCTCGCTCGCCTCTCTCTCTCTCTCCTTATCTCTCTCGCTTGTGCACGCGTCTCTCTCTCTCTCTCTCCTTATCTCCCTCGCTTGAGCACGCGCCTCTCTCTCTCTCTCTCTCTCTCCTCTTGAGGGCAATCATCTCCTATTCTCCGTCTGTATGTCCGCAATATTTTTGGATACGCTTATATGGCGAACTGCTACAGCGAAACAATGAAATCACAAGCGCACAAACGCGTAGATCCTCACACTACGGGAGAACAAGGAACACTGAGTGAGCTGACAGGCTGGCAGCATCAGCTTGGATTAATCCCTGAGTCGAGGCGGATCAGGAAACGCGTCACGCATAGGCTCCCACAGCCTGGCTCTTGGCTCGTTACGCGAGCCAATGTTCGTATTTAGATCCAAATTTTTCACGCATACTTTCCTCGTATCTTGAATTTCTTGTATACAGAGCTGTTCGTATCTTGAGGTTCCACTGTACTAGATCTAAGAGAAAAGCTCAAAAGAAAACCAAAAAACACTGATTTAAACTCTGTGTATACTCTGCTTAAGGTATATAGTAGTTAATAAAGATTGAGGAAATTTGAATTTTAAATATTTGTTTTAAATCTTGGTGTAGGATTGAATCAAACAAGCTTATTAGGCTTTTTGGAACAGACTAGATATATATTGCTGAACTGAGCTAAATTTTAACTAGTAGAGCACTGATGTATTGGGAGAGCCCATGTCCATGTATAGTTGCAACCATGAAAAATACATGGTGTGAGTCTTGCCTACAGTATTCCACATGGAATCTATTGTATTGAAGCTAGCAAAAATGCACAAAAGATTGCATCTGTGATACATCATTGAAATGAAAAGTTCCAGGCTGCCTCAAGATCCTTTCCTTAAATAACTAAATAAATAAACAATATAACTAAATAAACAAACAATATAAATAAATGCAACTAAGTGAATTGTTTTCAAGCTGTGTATCTAAAATATGGACATCCAATTCACCGCAGTGCCATCTTAAGTATTGTGCATATAATGATGTTTGTTCAATAAAGTTTTGTTAAATGTTTTTTTTTTGCATTTCAAGTGCTTTCTTTTACCTAAAATTTACTTCATCACTCCAATGAATTCATCTAAAATACATGTGTACTAAAGCAGACATTGACGCTTTTGACGAATATTTATTCTAAAAACAGGTAATTGTCAATATAATACACACACAAACATATTTCCTATGCATGGAACAAAAAACTGTGCTTGGTTTATCTGGTTATTGGTTATTGCATATATTCAAGAGTGTCAAATAGAAATATAGTTTAGTTGCTCATCAGGGAAAGATAATACCAGGGAGAAAACAAACATAAGTAAAATAGTATTTTTTTCTACATGGTATTGATTGTTTTCTGCTATGTGGCATGGCTTACCCACTTGCTCTTCTCTTCAGTACCACAACTAAGAAGTTCTTTTATCACCTCCCATTTCTCCATCAGTATCTCTTGTCTGTTACCAAACTGTGGCCTCTGTTCCTCCCATCATTCAAGGGTCTGTTCCTATTTGCCTTCTTAAGTCTGCTTTTGAATTGTTCAGGCCTCAAATGGACAAGGTGGGGGAGGTGCCTGAAACACAGAGGCAGGTTCGTGCCTTCCTCGGGCTCGCGGGGTAGTACAGGCGGATAATTCCCAATTTTACAGATCGGGCCGTCCCCCTCACTGACTCGACAAAGGGCAGAAAGAATCGTAGTGTTGTCTGAACCGACGCCTGTGAGAGAGCTTTCACGGAACTAAAAGCTGCTTTATCATCATTCCTGGTTCAGCACAATCCTGACTTTTCGAAGGAATTTATTCTGCAAACAGATGCTAGCGCTTTCAGTTTAGGAGTGGTGCTCTCGCAATGTTTTGAGGGGCAAGTATACCCCATCACGTTTTTCAGCAGAAAGCTACTACCCAGGGAGCGTAATTACTCGACTATTGAAAAGGAGTGCTTGGCGATTAAATGGGCGGTGGAGACCCTCCGTTACTATCTCTGGGGGCGATGGTTTACCCTGGTGACTGACCATGCCCTGCTACAATGGCTGTACAAGCAGAAAAATATGAACACCCGCCTCACTCAGTGTCTATCAGTTTACAGGTATTTGCTTTTGATGTTTGCCTCCCGCCTGGCTGAGCCCCTCTTGGACGGTCACTTTGCCCACACCGGTGTGAACAAAGCTGCAGGGGGAGATGTAAAGTTTGTAAACTCTTTTGAGGCTCCCCCCAACTGGACAAGAGGCTGAAGAGCATCCCAAAGTGCAATTGTGGAAGACAGCATATCGCTCCCTGGGGAAACCGTAGGCTCCCAGCACTGTAGCAGCTTGCCACGAAAACAAATCCTAAAAGATTATGGCCACGCTATGAAAGCCTGCCATCGATGGATGAATCAAGGAACATTATAAATGCAGGGAACAGTATTACTTGGCCATTGACCTGGTCATGACCCTGCCTGATTGCTGTGTCTGTGTATAGGAGAGATCCTGTTACAATAAATAACTGTGCTGTTCCTGTTTCAAAGTGAATAAAGCGGTTTTTTCTAAAGTACTGAGACTCAGCCTCATGTTTTGGGGTGCAAGACAGGGACTCACGTGTCATAATATGCAGAGTTGAACTTCAATCCAAGTCATTCCTTGCCAAGAGCTTGAATAACTTAGGTCCTAAATTTGCTTTAATGTTACTAGATTAGGGCTTATAGCTGCTCTGATATTTGCAAAGCTCTGATCTTTCTGCCTTTAAAAGCCATATCTTTTTTTTGGCAGAGGGTCAGTCATTTCTGTTAATATTTTGGCGTAATTCCTAAGTACAATTCCTAAAATAAAACTTTTTATATGAAGCTCACCTTGATGGATGAAAAAAAGATGACCCAAACATCCATATGATAGTACTGGCTTTGGCGGGTATGCCACAATAACATTTAACAGCAAAGGGAGCTGGAGTGGATTCCTTCTGTTTGATTTTTCTTTCTTCTTTTTGTTTTTTTTTTCTTTTCATTGCTTCCAGCCTGTCAGCCAGTTGTGTAATCATTATCCTTCATCTTTGCCGATTTTATTCTTTGTCCACAAGAATTCCCAAAATGTACTTTAAAATGTGTAAAGAAATCATAATATCTTAGATTCTCAATGTTTTCATAAAGAAATCTGAAAAAGCGGCCAGATTATTTGCTAAAATCATCAAGATTTTAATTTTGTATACTAAAGAAACCAGTTGGGAGCTTCTTGAGTAAGGGCAAAATGCAATGTACTATTTTATCTCTATTATTCTTTGCTGTCTTTTCCGGTTCTTCAGTGATGGAGATCTGCACCACCAACGTCTGATCAAGACACCATGCAGCCCCCTGGAATGAAGGTGGGTGTCCCAACTGTCCACAAGCAGTGACGTAGCTAGAGTTCGTGCTGCCTGGGGCAGGGCAGTGCTTCAATTTGCCGCCCTCCAACATATCTGAATATGTTAACCTATTTAAATAAAAAAATAAAATGACATAGAGAGAAAAATTAAGATACATTTTGCATAGATTTATTCATATATAGATAAACAGCAGTAATTTTTCACATATAATTATTTATAAGCATCAACTAGACAAGACTATAGTATAGACGCACTGATAAGCCGTGTTATAATTATTAGTTCAATATAATTACGCTGTGAAAACGAGAACCAGTGTAGTGTACAAGTGATAGGTGGGGATGTTTTCAGCGCAGAGTAAGAACGCATTTGGATTGATAACGAAACGAAATTATGAATTGTAAATTAGTTGCTTATCTTCCTAGAAATTATTATCGGTGTAATGTTTATGTTTATTTTTGTTACTGCCTCATAAATTTCAACTGCTGTGTCTGATGCCGTCACAGTAGGACAGTCTGAAAATTATTTTTGAAGAATTTGTGAATAAAAATTAGAAAATTTTACTTTTTTCATGCTTACACACGAATTGTACTGAGCCTTTTGGCCAATAATGCCGCCCACAAAAATGTGATGCCTGGGGTGGACATGCCTCCTCCGCCCACCCCTAGCTACGCCACTGTCCACAAGACTAAATTAATCAAATACTATCATGTGAAGCATGAAAACAAACAGAAGTGATTTATGAACATTTATGTTAAGTAGAGTGCCCAATGTGAACTGGGCAGTCTTTCTGGCCTTGGAACCCTTGCAGATTTTGTTTGTTTTTCTCTAGCATAACTAGAGTTTTTTTTGTCCTCCCAGCCATTTAACCATACCTTTTTCTTTGTTACTTATTCTTTCATATTATTGCTTAATCTTACTTTTTTTGTTTCATTGTCATCTTGTAAAGCATCTTTGTAAAGCTACATTGTTTGTATGAAAATGTGCTATATAAATAAACGTTGTTATTAGTTTCTACCATTGTTTGTCCGGATTCTAATGATGAAGAGTAAACCTGTCAAATGTCAAAAGAGAAAAGCATGAATCAGCAAACAAATTGTAAAATACAAAGCCTTGACATGTTTAACACTTTTTACAAGTAGTCAAATATCTAAATGCTTTAGAGAAAAAGAAACTTATTTCCTACTAAAATACATTTAACTGTTACTAAACTTCAGGTATTCTCATTACCAAGATGGAAACATGCACATGACCAAATGACAATTAATTAACACAAGATCTCCTGCAAGAAAACATGGCAGAAAAATCAGAGGATTAAATCTGTCTAGCTGTACTGTCAGCAAGTCCAGAGAAACCCATTACAAATGGCTATTTTTATTCAGGCACAGTTATTAATGGCGTAGGCATTTGTCACTTCTAAAATTAATATATCACTACTCCTACAAAACATATTCCTTCTTGACAGTCAAAATATCTTTCAGATGAATATTATAATGCAAATATGCTGTTCAAATCTGGCTAACCATCAAGCATTATGTCTTCCATTTAGGATAAAACTTCTGTCATCAAACTAATGGGCTAATGACAGCTGTCTAATTGCACCTGGTAGCTGTGCAATGCAACACAGCGCATCCCTTATATGATGCCTTTCATAGAATTCCACCCAAAGATCAAAATTTTAACAGAATAAAACATATGCTATAATATAATAAAAATAAAACATATGGCATAAGGATTTCAATTCTGTTTGTTATGCACAATACAAACATGTTTAGTCTAATCAAACTGGAAGTACTGAAGCAAGTGAATCCAGTCAAAGAGGATACCTTTTTTGCTTGTAATTAATTTTTATTGAAATTACATTAATGTAGAAACACTCAAGAATAAAATCTGCACCAGTTTTAATTTAATAGAAAACCAATCGTGATGATCATCCAAATTCAGCCCTGTACATTCATTACCTGCATGTCTGCATTTTAATAGAAAAGACCTGAATAGCCTAAGAAGAAAAGAAGCAACAATACAGCCAGTCACACTGAAAAAGAATCAGCGGCCAATAGGTATTAAAACATTAAATAAAATATTCAAATGAAACTACATATCTCCTGTGGTAAGCAGGTGTAGTGGTACATAGCAGGTCCGTACAATCAGTTAATTCGGGATGGCAAAACATAAGAAATAAAGGCACAGTTTGTATAACTTAGTACAAATAAACAAGATGATTTAGGAAGAAATTGATTGTTAAATATATATCTTTAATAACTTCATGTGACAGAAAACATGTTTTTGTAGCATGCAACATATTTTATTTTTCTTTTTAAATGATTTTATGGTATAACATTTTATTCATTGAAATCCAGCACTTTTGAACATGGACTTATTTGCTCATTATATTGTAGGAAATGGCATTGTTGCATCATGCTGTTAATTCAATAAGACTGTTACATTTACATTTTAAAGATGCTTTTCATTTGGAGTCATTTCTAGTGTTGACTGGCGTAACTAGCCAAATTGTTTTTTGCAGTGAACATACTGTATTCACTGGTGACCTTGTTCCTGGAAATTCAAATGCGGCCAGCTTAGACAAACATTTTTTCCCAGCCTCCCATGATGCTTTACAATGCCAGCCTGATATCACAAAGCTGTAGCAGTCATGTGGAGAACTTTCATACACAGGTATGAAATATACTGTATGACAGATCACTGCCTGCATAGCTTTGCAAACGCCTGATATCACAACTCGATCTAGCCACATGCATTTAAAAAAAAAACCTGCAGTATTTTCAATTGAGGGGTACATTATCTGACCATAATAAGAATATTATGAGTAGTGCCAATTGATATAAAACATTGATGTGTGATCAGTCTCTCGTGCAGTAACATATGGATAATTCTGCTTGTATAATTAGCCATGTGCCACTACTAGTCAAAACAAGCCTTAAAGAGGGTCATCTCTCTCCTTCTGTCTGAATGAGAGCCTGTGAAATAATAATAATAACAAAAAATGTATTACTACTTACAAGGCATTCCTGTCTTCATGATGGAAGAAAAAAACTGCAAAGTACCTGCACTGACAGAGTGGAAGAAAAAGATTTTCCAGTGACACCTGAAGCCACATATTCAAACAAGTCAGTCAATCACAGGCAATGTATATCAAATGTTTGGTTCCTGGCATCTAACAAAAACCTTAATCTGACTGAAGTTTTTGTAGGTGATACCATACAGCTATTATGAAGTATCCTTAGGCTAGGCCTCCTATCTTGCAGTTTCCACTTTAAAATGGGATTACAGTGAGAATATTTAATAAAGTCAGTTAAAGTATTGCCAAATTTAACACAAACAAAATAGTTTTACATCTTAGTTGTTTAGGTTGGTGGCAAACAATGGGCTTATGCTTTTCATATTTACTAGGTCCTGGACACCTTAATTTTCCATATTTCATTGTAAAAGCCACAGTCATGGCAACTTGTAAAGAAGGCCTCTCACAGACTCATGACAACTTGATTTATGTATTTTAAACAAGCACAGTAGGCAAGCGAAGTACTTTATAGCATGGTTTTGTTTAAAAATGCATAAAGATTACACTTTCCACCACTGTGTATTGTTAGTTTCTGCAACTTTATGCTGCAGCTGTAGGATATCTAAAATATTTCCTAACCTGTTATTGACACTGTTTTAACACAATACTTTTACCAATACTTGTTGGCATCCCTCTGACTTCTGCGTTAATATACAGAAAATGGCGTGCACTGTGAAAAACAGTTATTTGATGAATGTCTAATAATTTCAGAAAGAGGGGAGTGGCTGAAAACCCTAACAACCCACCTAAAAAACTGGCATTATAAGCAAAATGAATACAGTATATACAGCACCACCATTACACAAGTATTTCTTATACACTTTTTGTAGAATTAATAGCAATAATTATCATAGACCATTCAC
This sequence comes from Polypterus bichir lapradei, assembly GCA_026402145.1. Classification (NCBI taxonomy): domain Eukaryota; kingdom Metazoa; phylum Chordata; class Cladistia; order Polypteriformes; family Polypteridae; genus Polypterus; species Polypterus bichir. Next base: position 9,680,106 of record JANRMT010062833.1, read on the forward strand.
AGGTCTACAAAAAAAATTTTTTTTTCAGGTGCCAAGGTTTTTTGAATGGATTTAGGGTACTTTGAGGGTGCTGAATTCAAAAATCCCATTACTTTTGCTGAATTGGTTCTAGTTTTTGAGATAATGGACATCCATGAAAATAATGCAGTCCCCCAATGTGACTTGTTTGTGATAACAAATGCAAAAGCTTTTGGTCTGTTTTTTGACTCTTTAACAGTGTCTTAGGTAATGAAATATCCCATATAATTATTTTGTATTTCAATTTGTAGGCCTACAATGCTATAAAAGTGACTTTTTGAAGCCAAAATTCAACTGTGAATTTGCAGAGGAAAGAAGTCGGCTACAGTATAAGTTTGTCAACCTAGTCTTGGTTTATACCCAAAAAGTTCTGTCTTAATAACTATATAAATACATGTAAAAATTATGACTTCATCAAGAACAGCCTGCATCAACAATCCTGATGTATTCTGCTACATCTGTGGAGAGTACATGGTTGAAAAACAAAGAAGAAATATCACAGACTTTGTGCATTGAGTATACCTGGATTATTTTGGAGTACATCTTGGAGACCATGATAAGTCTTGGGCTCCACATATGGTTTGCAAAACATGTGTGGAGCACCTACAACAGTGGACAAAAGGTGAAAGAAAAAGTTTAAACTTTGGTGTGCCAATGGTATGGAGAGAACCGAAAAACCACCATGACGATTGTTATTTTTGTGTTGTAAAGATTAAAGGCTTTAATCGTTACAAGAAAGCTTGGTGGGATTATCCTGATTTGGAATCAGCAAGATGGCCTATTCCACATGGCAATGACGTTCCCATACCAGTGTTTACTAGACTACCAAACCAGCCACTGTCAGACTCTGAAGAGAGGCAGGGATTGGAGTGTATGGCAGGTAGTAACAGTGAAAGTGAATTTGAGGGAAGCTCTTCAACGCCTTAACCATTAAGCCAAAAAGAACTCAATGACCTGATTCGAGGCTTACATCTGTCCAAGCAAGCATCTGAACTTTTAGCATCCAGACTTAATGAATGAAATCTTATAAAGGCGGAAGTTAAAATTACAGCCTATCGAACAAGAGAAGAGAGGCTTTTCCCATATTTCTACCAAGAGGAAGAACTTGTATACTGCAATGATATCCCAGGAATTGTACTTTAAATGGGACTAAGAGTATATCGACCAGAAGACTGGTGGCTTTTTATAGACAGCTCCATTAGAAGCTTGAAATGTGTTCTCTTGCACAATGGTAACCATTATGTGTCTCTTCCCATTGCTTACTCAACAAAACTTAAAGAAGAATATGAAAATGTAAAAATCGTATTACAGAAAATTCGTTATCATGAACATCAGTGGTCGATTTGTGTTGATTTGAAGATGGTGAACTTCTTGCTTGGACAGCAATCTGGATACACAAAATACCCATGCTTTATGTGCCTCTGGGATAGCAGGGCAAAGCAAGATCATTGGACAAAAGTGTCATGGACTACAAGGGAAGAAATGACTGTTGGCGCTGCGAATATCATCAACAAGCTGCTGGTGGACAAGAAAAAATGGTTCTCCCACCGCTTCATATTAAGCTAGGATTGATGAAGCAATTTGTTAGGGCTTTGGACAAAATGGGTAATTGCTTCAAGTACATTTGTAGATCATTCCCTGGACTGAGCATGGAAAAACTGAAAGCTGGAACCTTTGATGGTCCTCAGATTCGTAAACTCATGAACGATTCCAATTTTACCAAATGCATGAATGACACTGAGGCTTTGGCCTGGAAGAGTTTTGTCTCTGTTGTGAAGAACTACTTGGGTAATCACAGAGCAGACAATTATGAAGAATTGGTGCAAGATATGCTTGCTAACTTCAGAAATTTTGGAGGTAATATGAGCATAAAGGTGAACTATCTCAGCCATTTAAACAGATTTCCAGAGAAATCTTGGAGACTTCAGCGAGGAACAAGGCAAGTGGTTCCACCAGGATATGAAGGTGATGGAGGAGAGATATCAAGGCAGATGGGACATACAAATGGTGGCAGACTACTGTTGGAGTCTCCAGTGTTATTGTCCTGATGACACACATAAAGGGAAATTGCATAAACCGTTTTTTTGTATTAATTAATCAAATCATACATATTTTTTTTCCTGTCACTGTTAGATATTTTTAATTTCTTTTTTATATGATGTTAGACTGTTTACTTACTAGTTGTAACTAAAATAAAAATATTCTTGCAATTCTGAATGCTTTTGAAACGTGTTGCGTTAATTAATTAACTATTAAATATGTCAGAAACTAGAGCCAATCTGGCAAAACCAAAGTCATATTCTTAATCAGCACCATAAACTTAATATAAAACCGTTAAGACATCGTTGGCATCAAAATCACTGTATACCAGTGTGATGAGTGAACCTCGTGGAGTTCGCTTTGTTCTGATTTTGACAAAATAATGGAAATATTCAGTAACTTTTCTAACCTCCACAAAATGAATTGAAGTCAACTGGAAAGGAGGAGCTGAACTAGTTTTTAGTCAATTATAATGGAACAAATGTCTTTTAAATGTTCCTGAGAGTTAGGGAAGCATATGCCAGCTATGCTGGACCGATTGAGGCCAGAAATGTGATCTGAATTATGAGGCAGCAGTGCTAACCACTGTGTCACCCTGCCTCAAACAACAAAAAAATAAATTAATAAATGGAAAGAATACCACAACAAAATACAGCAAACAGCCACAAACCAGCATAAGTAAATACTTTGTAAAATAAAGATTATCTCATTCACAGAGTTTCAATCTTGGGGCACATACTGGCCGTGTAATGGGATAGACTTCATTATCTGAAGTCATGGCTCCAAATGCAGCTGCAAAATCTTTTTTGTTTGCTCATTATCTAGATAGGTTTCTTCCATCAAGAAGATGCTATTATATATGGAATAGTACATAGTAGCCTCTCTTATATTTTACAAGGCATGTTTTTATCACTACTTCTTAGGTTTCTTCCGAATATAAGGAAATGCACCCTTGTGCTTAGAAGTAATCAGGTCCTAACAGGAGAAAAGTTCACTTGGACCAATAAGGGGGAAAGGAGCAGGGGCTTGAGTCACAGTGGCCACCTGTGTGTGAATGTTCCTGGTAAAAAAACAATCATAAGCAGAGCACTGCTCCATCACAAGGGCATTCCCATGCACACCAGGTTCATTCAGAGTTTGAATTTAACCTACCCTCATGATTCTGGGATAGGGAGTACATCTGACTACCAACACATAAATGGATGTGGAAACATCAAACACACAATTTCTGGACCTGGATTTGAACCTTGAAATCTGTATCTATGAAGTAGCAGTGGTTGTTGGCTTATGTTTTAAACATTTTTTTAAACAGAGACCAAAGCTTGCAATTAAATAAATATGTCATTTAATTATGTGGTTTCAAATACTGCCTAGAATTCTGTCCATTATCTCACTTTGACTTTTCATGTTCTTCCAATATGAACTCAGTGCTGTCTTTTACCATGGACCTGGCACATTCTTGAAGGTGTGGGCATGACAGATGGTTGTTTTCTGCTGTCATTTGCCTTGTTTAATTTCTCAGAAAATGAACAAAAGGTTGTTTGAAGCAATGTCTGATTGTACAGTTAGTTCTCAGTGTTTTCCTGTTACTTATTTCTAAATGTTTAATTCAAGCAGCTGCTTTATGATAAACACACACAGATGCAAATTACTTCAATCTGAGTGTTTTTTTTTTGTTTTTTGACTGAATGTATTGTTATTTGAACCACATAGTTAATTAGTACCTAGTTAAAAAAAAAGAAAGCAATTAAGGTTACACCATTTTAAAAAAGAAGGCAAACTAAACAAAGAAATAGGGTGAGGCTAAATAGGTCAAGATTTAATAGCTATGACTGTCTAAAAAAACAAACAACATATATGGTGGGCAATCCATGTCTTTGTATATAGAGCTGGACCAAGCCATTTATTTATATGGGAAATCAATTAACAGCAGAGATTGAATTCTATTTAAAACATTGTTTGGAAAGAAAGCTAAACTCTCAGTAGCTTTAAGCATCAGAGTTTAAAGGAATAATCAGTGATTGCCAGGATAAGTAGTACAACACATTTTTTAACAGTTTAAGTATTCACATTTAGCATGCAGATAAAGTAGGAAACAGCAACATTTCCATAGGATTTCTTTTAGTTTTTAATGAGTGTGGGAATGAAAGCTGTACAGTAATTAGTTATTTATGCTGAGTTGTTAACTACAGTCATTGAAATCTTCTGTTACCAGTGGTGCCTTCAGGTTCCTTTTATTGCCTTTGCCCAGTAGCTAACTGGGTGGGGCACATGAAGAATAAAAAAAAATGTAAATACCAGTAAAGAAAACATGTTAAAAAATAATCCATAATGGTCGGTACTGTAACAGTCTCTTATAATTTTATCTATTGTTACACATGCATGGGAGGCAGTCGAGGGGCTTGACTAAATGTGTGGTTACACTGGACCAAGGATTGGCAGTGCACTCTAATGCCCTTTTTCCTTCCTCTATGGATCAACAAAAGAAAAGACTATCTAACCCCACTTCCAGTTCCTCAACAGACCTTCCAGCCAATCCCATGCCTGACCTCACTTCCGGGTGCAACCCAAATGACATGCCTCTTCCTGGATATCCTCTATAAAACCCCCTACCCTCTGTATCCAATTTAGTTCTTTGTTTAATACTTGTTTGCAAGTTGATCTTTACTTTTCCAAGTATATGGGATGGGGATCCCCAAACCTTTTTCTGAGTCTGTGTTTCTTGTTACACTATGCAACATAAAAGTATAACAAGGACAGATGAGAGCAATAAAATGAGGAAACATTGCCAAAATATTTAACATACAAATGTCTTGTTGGCTGATTGTACATATGCATACTCAACTTACAATTTATAGTACTATCTTTAAAATTAAAATAAATTGTTAAAGTATCTCGAGTGACTGGAACTTTATAGACATAGCTGCTTCCTGACAGGCTACCGCATAAACAGGCCTTGAGTGCACAACCTGACTACTTTAACTTTAAAAAAAAAACTGCAACAAATTAGTAAATATTTAAGGACTGTTGGTATGTGCTTAGCTTATAGCCATTGCACACTGTGATGGTGTCAGATTCCTATTCTTGCCAGGTCACTATAAGGATACAGTAGCTAGTGGGTGGAGTCATGTGAAGACCCATAAAAAATACTGTATAATCTGAAATGTTGACATGTTAGAAACACAATCTATAAAGCTATAGCTTTACCAAGGTCTATAAAGACACAAATACCTTACTGTTCATCTCTGTACTAGCAAAATTTGTGTTTCTTCTTATTATTGTAGTCCATATTCTATGCAACAGAGAAAATGAAAACTAACAGCAGTAACATGTCAAGTAATTAAGAGATATTTTGAAGGAAGTCCAAACTCTGTACACATTTAATTTTTACTGTTAATGTATCTATCTTGTTAGTTCTTCACAATGAGTTGTAGCATGATCTCTCCTCACTGTTCAACTGTAGTTGCAGTGTTAAAAATAAAATAATTTTATATGGACAGTGATATGAATTACAGAAAATACGGATAATGACAAAATGAGCTGCCAAGTTATCATTATTACTTTCTATGCACTTACATAAATTTTCTGTAATTGCCCTAATTTGCAGAATCCTTGCTCTCATAATTTCCCCTAAACAGTAACTCTTGGATGCTCCTGCATAGATAGAGAGATAGAACACATTACATCTATTAGACATCTGAGAACTAACCTAATCATTCTAATTACTTTATTGTATTTTGCCAATTGAAGGCATGCACTGTCTTCAATAACATGTTCCACTTGCATCGTGTCAAGTATTCTGGCTGTGCAAATGCACCTAAATCAGGGATTCTTATATTTTTTGGAATGCAGTTCTTTGTTTTTGTTTTTTAAATTTCTTGCAAGCCACCAAAAGTAACAAAAAAAGAGAGATCACACTGTTTCACTGTATGTTTAATAATATACTGAGTTGTTATATATTCATATATTCAGGGATACTGAAGCAAACACACACACCTCCCCTACAAATGAATTATGCCCTCAAGTTAACCACACCTGACTTAAATCCTCACTTTGAATTTTGCCGTGGCTTATATGCCCTTAATAAATTTGACATGGTCTGCAAAACCAGCCCTTGAGCACACAATGCTGCATCATGCTGTGTTAATCAGCAGACATGAATAAAGGACCTGCTTGTGTTGCTTGACCTTTCATACAAACTGTTCGCATTGGTCTACCTTTCTGTTCAATTTTCAAAAATGAAAGAAAAAGATTTCTCCAATTTTTTTGTCCTACACAACAAAGAGTTACAACTAAACTGTTTTAATAAACAAAATGGAATTATTTAATGTATGGTGATGGAAACAAGCCATAATGAAGATTGTTTCAATCAGTGCTCATACTTACAATTCTAAATTATCAATTCTATATGAACACTTTATCAAAATTAAAAAACTTATGAGTAAAGACGATTAACACCAGAATCCCTGAAGCCTACGAAAAAAATCCCAGGCCACCTTAAATTACTTTGCACCTCCTCATCAGCATCTTTTATTTTGCAAATGTGTTGATCTGCACCAGCAGTAGGCAGCCTACTATCCATCCTCCACCAACACAGCTTTAATCGTACACCAAGTTCTCCCAGCTGAAATCTGTTTATCTGGGTGTGAGGTGCCTTGAATTGCACAGGGTAAATAATATATCTTTATTTGGAACATATACGTTTCATCTGTGTTCCATGTCTAGAATGATCTATGTAAATATAGGGTCACAGGAAATGTGAGGCAAGAAATGATGAACACATAATTAGAACAGAAACTTTTTTCATGTTCTTCTAATAATTGTCAAAATGCTGACATAAAGTGTATAATGTGTGAAGTATGAAGTCCAAATATCAAATAAATACTTTCAGAAAAGACATAGATATAACAAAATAAGTGTGTTTTTTTCTAGAATTTAACCAAAGTAACACTCACATACACACACACACACACACACACGCACACATATGTCTGATTGGCTGGTGCAGAGCTATGAACTGCTGTCTGCACATCAAGAGGTTGTAGGTTCGATCCCGGGTCCTTCATGCATTAACTGTTTTGAGTAGTGAGTGGCTGTTATTATTACTATTATAGAATAAAAACATACATTTGATTTATTTGAGTCTGGTACAGCCAGTGTAAATTTATGGTACTTTTTGTTTTTATTATTCACTTTTATTCTCTCAGTCATGTTCACGCACACCCCGATCTGACACTGTTAAAGATGTGCTATAACAGAGATGATCTCAGATAAAGGTGAGGGTTCTACATTGGAGAAACAGAACAGAAGCCCTCCCCACCCCACAAGAAATGTCCACTCACAAATAAGAACAACACAGCTGCACCAGGTGTAAAGGCAAAAGATGGCACCGTTTGGATGCACCAAGAGGTTGGGATTCATCATGCCAGTGAATCTGCCACACACATGTCCTTCAACGGCATGCGAGCTATTCGCCCAAAAAGAAGAAGTCTGCCTGCATTCTCAATACCATGCCTCAGAGCTAGGAGAACTTTGTGTACAACTAAAGCTGCGTTGGTGGGGGATGGTACAGTAGGCTGCATGCTGTTTGTGCTGATTGATACATTTGCAAAACAAAAGACACTGATGAGGAGGTGTGAAGGAATTTAAGGTGGCCTGGGATTGCGAGTTTTTTCATAGACTTCAGGGATTCTAGTGTTAAACAGTCAGCCCACAGAACACCTGGACTATTAGTTTTAAAACAAAACACATTGAATACTTTGCATCTTTTAAGTGATAATAGTGCAAACCACCATGTATTTAAACTCTTTATCTTTACTGATTTAATATTTGTATCCTTTAAATCATTCTTTTACAGAGGTCTTAAAACAGATTGCTAAATATATTTTTTGAGTGTGAAAAAACTTTATCAGTCTAGAAAAAGAACACAGTATGACAGTGTTTTTAAGATTATCAGTCATCAATTTAATCATTGTTAACTCCACATGGAGAAAGTTGCTTTTGCAGTTTGGGATGCACATTGCACAGAAAAAGAGAGAAAGGGAGAAAGAGAACATGACAAGCAAAATTTGTCAAAGCTTTGTTAGCAGCAAATATGCTGTATTTGCAGATGACCTTGTTTGCCAAAAAATTTTTCTGCACGTTGCCTTTGTATAACTGTGTGTGATGAATAAACTCTTGATTTTTAAACCTAGATGCTGAGGGATGGTGGTCAAGACATGAGAAGTATGACCACTTTATGGTCTTGGCCCTGCTGAGCATGCCTGGAAGTTGTGTGAGTGGTGCAAAACAAGAGCATGAGAGGGAGAGAGAGACAGAGAGAGAGTGTAGGCCAAAAACTTTAAAGGCGATTCTGACTTTTGATTTTATCCTTGGTTTAACAGAATAACAATTGTTTTTTATTTGACTTTTAATGGATTGTTTATGTAATTAACAGAAGCACTACATTTTATTTATTTTTGGAAACTTTCTTGCTTATTGTCCATAAAAGCAGAAAGCATTTTTGCACCAACCCTTGTTGTGATGGGTCCTCATTCACCCTAGTCCATCACGGTCTATTGATGACCTTTGTTCAAAGGAAGTAAAAAATAATGGACTGAAGAAACCTTTTAGGTAGCTATGAACTCAGGTTTGAAGGGACATGTCTTTATCCTCATCTTTATCATATGTATCCTTACATAAGTATTTCTCAATAAGACTCTTTTCAAATATATTTCCTATTCTTTATTACTATTTGGGTTATTGTGTTTTATTCATTTTGCTTTATTACAATAGCAATGTTATATTGTTTGATTGGGCCTAGTGAGAGCGACAGAAAGATTCCAATAGGTGTAAGTGGTTGTGAAGGGATCCTAAAAACAGCAGCAGCACAGTGAGGACCTACCTGCTTTAGTAAGCTACAAAAGTGTTGAGTGATGTTCATGTCTGAAGACAACCGTTTCATTTGCTTATTTAGAGCTAATAAGTCTCTTTGTCTGAGGCAGCTCTCCATTTGCAAGTATGTTGGGCACTATAAAGCAGCTATTCAAGATTCTCACTTTGCTTAAAGCAGATGTCCACTTACGGAAATGCCATTAACATGGGGAACTATAAAGCCACTACACAGAAGTCAAATTTTGTTTAAGGCAGCTCTCCATGTACAGGCAAAACTGTATACCTAGCATTCATACAACTTAACAGTTAGCTATACCTTTGTAGCAGAAGCAAACTAAATAATGAACAGAGGAACATCCGTATTAATACATTTACAGATTGCAATATCTATAGATTTAAAACCCCAAACTCAGTAAAACACTAGCCTTACCTGAACTATTTTAGCAGCTCTCTCTTCTTCATGAAAAATCTACTAATCTTTTAGGGGTTCAAGTAGTTAAAGAAAGTAGTTTAATGAATAATTTGCAATAATGACCTTTCAAAATTATTATCCCTTTTAGGAAAATTTTAAAAATAATGTGTATGAGAGCTTGCAGACTAATGAATGTTCACAAATATTGATCATTTTCTATAAAAAAAAAAGTCAGGTATCTCTGTGGTTCAATGGGCCTGCCTTTCTGCAGCAGAAAAGCAAGCTGAGGCTGGGAATTCCATTTCTAATGCACTTGTACAAAAAAGCAGGATTGGGGTACTCCCTGGGGCACTCAATTTCTCCACTATAGTGATGCCCTTCACTGTTCTTGTCTCACGTTAAAATTCTACTACTACAATCTTGAAAGTGAAAATGAAAATATGTTTACTAATTAACTCATTTTATAATAAAAAGAAATGACTGTAGTCACCAAATATTAAAACCACTTTGCAGAGATAAAATAAAGGTTTATACCTTGTGGACTATGGCCGGACATTCATCCCGGCCAATACCCTCAGGCCTCCAGAGGGAGCCCTCCCTGTGACTTGGAGATGCCCCGAATTCCAGCAGGGCATCATGGACTATGGAGTTTTCCTGTACAGCCCTGCTGGATAACGTCGGGGCCACCAGGGGTCACTGCAGGGAGGCCCAGGGACTGTTATTTGCCCGGAAGTACGTCTTAGTCACAGCGACAGAGGAAATGACGTACTTCCGGGATGAAAAAGAGGAGTTTTTACCTGACCCGGAGGTGCAGGATAATCACGTGGACTGAGGGCTCAGAAGCACTTCCGGGTCATGGAATATAAAAGACTGTGAGAGATCCCAGACGGACGAGCTGAGTCAAGTGGCAGGGGACAACGCGTCTGGGAGAGTGGAGGATTGATTTATTATTGTGTTATTGATTATTGTTTATGTGAATTGTGGAGTGGAGGGTGCTTTGTGCACTGTATTGTCCAAATAAAGAAAATTATTGGACTTTTACCTGGTGCCTGGCGTCTAGTCTGAGGGTTCAAGGGGACGACAGCGCCCCCTATCTGTCACAACCTGTATTTGTCACACAGTGTTCTCAGAAAAAAATTCAGTATTTCTTTATAAATTCTGTGAACATAATGAAAACTAAAACTGAATGATCAAATCCTAACCAATTTATTGTAGAAATAGAAAGTGACTTTGTATATACAATTGCAAGAGAAAGGCAGTGACCTCTGGTTTTCTTCAGATATAGACAATTCTGCTTTCATATACTTTACCTGTATTGTGTATATATGATTATAACAGATTTAAATAAAAATACAATAGAGTTATAGCTCAGCATAGGTTTCATTTTAATTTACTACAACTTTATAATGTGATTTTTTTTCACTTTTTTATTGCCTTCTTCTCCTCCACTAAATGCATATATATTTATATTTCACACATTACCTTCATGTGCAATTTCCACTGATAAAAATAGACAGTATTTAACACATAATACATATGGGAGAAAATATTTCTGTTTGTCAAAAACAGTAGTTATTTTGTCAGATACAGTTGCTATAAAACACTGTTTAATGTAAGTAATGACCTGTCTTATCATAAAAGCAACAGTAATGAGAGGGTTGATAAATATTTATTTTGATGAAATTAGAATGGAAAAGAGCTAGAAATAGCCATCTAGGATATTTACTCACTTTAAATACGTTTCCCACATTCTGCCTGAAGCATCAACTTTACAGTTAAGAGTGTAGATTTGGAAGCAAAGAGACACATTTCATTTAGAAATCTCTAGGCATGCTATAAATAAACTGTTTATACAACAAACAAATGCTACAGCTTTCTTGTATGCCAGTGAGTGTTCCAGTACTCAACACTTATAATAAACTGATACAACCTCCTCTTTCGGTTTGCGTTATGCATTGTCCTTTTTTTAGAAAACGTCTGCACACTTCTTGTAGCACTTTACTCCACACAGGTGATGATGGTGTAAATATTGTCACGTGATTTTGGCATCAGACCACCTCACACAATTCTGATTTTATAAAAAAATAACAAATCTATCAAAGTCTGTGAATACTTACAATTTAAAGACAATGTGTACATACTCTGTCCTCCAGAATGACACATTTTTTGTCTAGTGTGTTAAAAGATAAAACATCAAAGTGGCTAACACTCATATTTTCATTAAAAGAATGCAGCCCCAAAGATGCTCAATTAAAAAAATCTGTCTCATATCTTTGGTTTATGGAAAGATACTTTAAAACACAGTTTGTCTTCTTTGTTGGCTGGGGAAGCTAGAGAATGTGTTCTCTCTTTAAACCACTGCAATTCTGTTTATTTTTTATTCTAATATTAATAAGGAGCTACAATAGGCTAGTTGTAAACTATTTAGGGCTCAAAACACAGAAATCCAATACTCTTAGAAAAGCTCCTAAAGTGAAAGGGCTAAAGTGACCCCTCTTACTTCAGGAATTAAATTAGATTGCTTTCAAAAAGGCTATCATTACTAAAACTTGAACTAAATCCCACACATGAGATGTAATACATCTAAGATGTGTAATATGTAATCAGTTTTGATGTGACACTAAGCAAAACATATCTGCAAGAAAAAAAGAAACATATCCAACAATGATGAACAGTGCATGGAACATACCCAAGTCAAAGGAGGTACCCTTGAAATTTCCAGAAAAAGAAACTCCAAGATGCCCCACCACTGAATGAATATTCATTGACACTTAATCATTCTCATATAATATATGTATGAATATATGCATATGTTTCTCAGGGACACTTTCATTGCTACTTCCAGGCTGGGGAAGAACATGCACTGAATCTAGCTGTCCAACTTCATTTTCCAAGCTAACTCCCACCTCTTCAGGGATCTGTGTAATTGCCTCCATTGTCTCCCTAATGTCATTGCATGTCTGAAGCATAGTCTTATTTTGGTTGTGGGAAGCATCAGTCTCATTCTTTTTGGTTGTGACCATTTATTAGGATACATGTGCGGATTCTTCTACTAGTTTTAGCACCGCTTCATAGGAGGGGCATTTGGGCTTTCCCTTTAGTTTATTCTCACTTTCTAGACGGGTGATTATTACTCACCTACTTCATTTTACGCTTGGCAACTATCTTGGTGGATCCTCTAAGATGAGGCAAAAGCCTCATATGACTAAGCTTTAACAACATTTAGCTAACCCTTTAGATACATTCAATTACTATCTTTATGTTTAATAATTAATTGTTATAACTTCATATAAGTATATACTTGTATTAAATTGTAAAATTATATCATGTATTGAATAAAAATATTGATTAAAATTCTATACATGTCTCCTTATTTTCACAATTTCTTGCTGTGTAAATCTCAGCAGCCAGTTTCCATTATAACTACGGGTTGATAACTGTAGTGCATTGTGCTGAACAGTTAATTGAGAGCAAACACGAGATACACATTTTAATGCCATGTTAAAATGCAATGTAGTTTTATTATCTACAGATACAACCTATATATGAAATTGACATTAAAGAGAGTTTTCAAGAAAACATGCAGGCTGCATGTGATTGAAGCATTGATCCTTGATGAAGTGGGGCGCTTTAAAAAGTTCCAAGGGCCAGAAAACAAATGCAGGCCTTGTGTTTAATGCGTTTGATTTGAGTATATATAAACTGTACTTTGATGAAAAGCTAATTAGCACATATTTTTTGTCAAATACTTTAAAATGAAACTACCCTATATTGATGCATCCATGTAGTAAACACAGATAAACAGACACAAGAAGTGTTTCACAAAACGGGATCACTGCCTATTGTTTGTCCCCAACAGAACAACTATGCCAAAAATCATGATTTAAGTATTTTTACATAAGATTTGAGCACTGAAATAATTTAATTTCATGATCGTCTTGAGACCTTCTGTGAAAAATGTGATTAAATTTTTAATTGATTGCTTAGATTTTTGCTACTTCTGTGCCACCTCTGTAAGATGGACTGGGATTCATTATGGCTGATCATACAAGTGTAAGAATGCAGTTATACACAAGACTCCAGCAGGACTTAGTACCATAATATAAATACAGAACTGGGTTATGCACTGAGATTTAAAAAGTAGTCAAGCTTGGAAAAGTAAAATAAAATATATTTTTTAATTATATTTAGAAATAAATGCTGCTTTGTAAGATGAACCTGCTACTAGATTTAATTTTGAGCTCAAACTTTTCTTGTTTTATTGTGAAACCCTTTTTTTCCTAAAATTCTAAATTCTTAAGTTTGTACAGTAAAATAGATTTTTAAACAATAATTTAAGATACAAAAATGAAGGACATGGGTATAATAATTATAACAGATAAGGTTGAGTATACAGAATAAACAATAATGGGTATAGTAAAGTATTGTTGAGAAATAAACAATACATTCATGCCCATTAGATCACTGTTATTTTTGAAGTACCAGACTTAAATTACCTATTGACAGTCATAAATTAAAACAACCAAAAATTACATACTCTAAAATGTTATATTTACAAACAGAATAATCAGATTTCTGATTCAGGGAAAACAAAACAGAGGTGTACTCGTTTTGAAATCAAGTGAGAAAGTGGAGATTCCACAACCTCTGGCAGGGTGCAATGCTTTAGACTGGTTACCAACATTACAACCAACAATAGGAGGTTTTTACTTTAATCAGAATAAGCAAGTTCAAAAAATGGATGATTGGATGGACATATTGCCTGGTCCTTTAGCTTCTTGTAGGTCTGGTGAGGGACCATGGACAGAGTTTGTCAGGGCAGGAGAAAAGTAACTGGGGGAAAAAGAAGGGGGTTGATGCCATTTGAACAAAAATCCACTGAAGGGAGAGTTCAGACAATTCAGACTTAGGAGAGTGATAGAGAAGACTGAATTTAACCAAATAAGACTTAATGATGCCATTTCATATTTGTCATTGTTACTGTGTGCTTGGGATTTTAATCATCAGGCTTATTAGAATATTAAAGAATAGTACTCTAGTCCTCAAAAGAACACACCCCTGTATGTTTTATTTGACAGTTGCAGTAATATACTCATATCCGTTTATCTATAAGTTTTGAAATACAAAGTTGTGGTATTTGCAACACTTTTTTTCTAGTGACTTTGGCAGTCCACCTGTCCACTTTTATTAGAGTGGAAGGAGAAGACAATGTAAGATATTACATTTTTACAGAAAAAAGCTAAAGTCATTCACTAAATTACAGCTCAATTTGGCACCAGCCATTTCACCGTATGTCAAATTGGCCCTATGTCAATTAGAAAGTGTACAGGTCATTGAATTGAAGCTCTGTGGGCCTGGTGTGGGTCAATAGTATGCATTCTTGAACCGCTGATACAGAGTTGCGCAAACTGATTTTCCAGTCTTTGCGACCATTGTTTTCAGGGTGCCACACAGCACTTTTAAACTGCTACTCAGCTGTTATCAGGCTGCTCACTCAGTTTGGAAATACTGTACAGTTGCACTACAAAAACTCCAAATGGAATCCGCTCTTTCTTCATGTGTTGGTGCTTCTAGGTATTTGTTATATCATTGGGAAAACTTGTCATTTGTTGATGTTTCACAACAAGCAATCAGTTCTTCACATGGGAATGCTTGTGTAGTGTTTTGGTACCAAAAATCAGTCGTAAAAGAAAAATACCAGCTCATCTATTATTAACAATCAGGTTTAACCACCCAGCACTCTGGGTAATATGTTAAAAGGGATAGGATCACTTAATTGCACACAATTTATATAAGGCACTAATATATTTTACATGTTTTACATTTAAATGTGTTCACAGGATTTTCCCATTCTTAGTTTTTCAGTAATTTTTAGCATACCGTTACAACGGTTCTCACGAAATCCAAATCAGAAGAATTTCCTGAAGGCAGGAAAGGAAGAAGCAAGTGAGCCAGTGAAGGAGAATGAAGCATAATTTTATAGTTTCAAGAGAGGTGAATACTTACAGTAAATTGTATTTGAGTAGAAGAACATTAACATGAATTTTGAATAATAAGTGGCATGTCTTTGGTGATCACTGTACATTAATTATTGCACTAATCAATAATTGATTTGCTATTTGTTAAAAATAAGTTTTATTCTGAATATTATATACATATACCAGGCCAGGGCGGCACAGTGGCGCAGTGGGTAGCGCTGCTGCCTCGCAGTTAGGAGACCCGAGTTCGCTTCCCAGGTCCTCCCTGCGTCTGCATGTTCTCCCCGTGTCTGTGTGGGTTTCCTCCGGATACTCCAGTTTCCTCCCACAGTCCAAAGACATGCAGGTGAGGTGTACTGGTGATCCTAAATTGTGCTTGGTGTGTGTGTGTGTGTTTGCCCTGTGGTGGGCTGGTGTCCTGCCCAGGGTTTGCCTCCTGCCTTGTGTCCTGTGTTGGCTGGGATTGGCTCCAGCAGACCCCCGTGACCCTGTAGTTAGGATATAGCGGGTTGGATAATGGATGGATGCATATACCAGGCCATAATACCCTCTCTTACTTTATGGTTATTTCTATTTCTCCCATCTGATGTGAATATGCTTAATATAGTTTTATAAACAGTGTCATTCCTTTCTCTTAGCACTACTAGTAAATCTCACCAGCTCTGAGGTTTTATTAATTCTGAACATAACAAGTGCTTAATGCACATCTGGTTCTTTTATTTTAAAATCTGTGTATTTGTAGTACGTTTTTACTTCTTTCTGAAGCTTTCCATATATTCCTTCTTTTATAAATACTTTACCAAATGTTTATTTACTTTGCTTGACAATTTCATTGCGTTTGTCTTTGTGTAACTGTGATGCATCAGAAGATTTCTTTTTCCTGGAACTGTCGGTCTTAACTGTAATAGCAATTATTTTCTCAGTTTTTCTTTAAACTTCACTAATTCTTCTTTTGATCCATTGCTATAGTTTCCAGTACTGTATTCCTCAAGGTCTAAATTTAATAGTTTTCCAGAGTAATCTTTTCATTCTTCTGTTTTCAATAATTTATTTCTTCATAGATTTCATATATTTCTTTGCATTTCTTTTTTGTTCCATGCAATTTATAAGAGATCTTTTTACAATCTGAAAATATGCTCAGTTTCAGCTTCAAGTGAACATCTCAATTATGGCCATGTCTGAGATCTCCACTGAAGCTTTTGTTGTACTTATAGTATACCCATAAACATAGGGTATTTTTTTTATCCATTTTACACCATAACAGTAAATGATAGACATTTTTAGCTGTTAAATATTATTCTCAGATATTCATAAATATAAAAAAATTGGTGTATTCCTACTTTTTTCTGTACTTTGATATTTTGGCAAACAGGACTCCTTCAATGCAAAGTGATGAACAGAGTATCTCTCGTTCTAACTCCACCATAAGACAAACTGTGTGGCTGAGTTGCATTCAGAATGTTTTAAAAGCAGTTTGATTGTCTTAAAGCTAAAAAAACAAAATAATAAAAATAAAACAAAACAAAACAAGTATTTGAGTTTCACCTTGGGTTGTACATACGCATGCAGCTCTGTCTCACCTTCCCTCTTTTTCTTCCTTTTTCCTCCTTACCTTCTTTTTTCCAATCAACTGTTTCTCTCCCTCTCTATACATCTACTACAGTACATTCTAGCTATAGCATTAAGGCACAGTAATAAATGAAGGGAGGTGGTGTAGAGCTTAGCATTACCAAATATTGTCAGCACTAAAGTAGATATTGTCTTCATGTCTTTTCAGTGTGTCTTTTTCAGCTGCACAGTCCAGTTAATGGTCATGGTAACACATTTTATAAAGCAGGTGCTGTATATAGCCTATTAGTACATAATGCCAATTTTAGTTGTTTTTGTAGATATAAAAGAGGAAAATAAAACAGTACTGGAATAATGCATTTAAGACCATAACAAGTATGCCTCTTTATAAGGTATTTGTCTGTTGCTTGCCGACTGTGAACAAATGAATGTAATTCAACTCTTCCTGGAGGGTGTTGTGGAGTTCAAGAGTGGCAATATACCTGCAGTTTCCAGTTACAGGGTTGATCACCAAGAATTATTTCCAGGCTCTTCTTGTCTTCTGTCATACTGGCAGGCATACATCAAGACGCCAAACAAGTTTGCATGTAGCTTTATATGATGCTGTTTGACGACTTTTTACTGCTGAAGAATGTGAAATCCTGTAGCTTTTGGAAAAGACAGCAAAATTCCTGAGGGAGAAAAGACTTCTTGAACTAAAAAGGTATATTGAATTCTCAGTAACTTTCCTTTTTTTTGTATTATATATTATAAAATTTCTAAAATGTGTTGTGATGAAAATAAAGTAACCAAAAGCTATTTACAGAGGTACTCTTCTTATTCCTTCTGAACTACAGCAAACGTGATAACAAGTGGTGTCCTCAGTGGAAATGTCCAAACTGAAGAGAGCCCTTATTAACAAGTGTAGCACAAGAGTCTGTAAGGACAGGAACAATTAACCCTGAGTAGGCTTACACCCTGTGTTATTTATTCTCTTTCCCTTTGTAATATTTCTCCTCCTTACTTCACATGAAACAAATAAGTCATTCACTACTGAGAACTTTCTCCTGTTTCTTAGTCTTGTATCTGAATTTTGTCTCAATCTTAGCTCTTTCTTTCTCTTTGTTTTCTTGATAGTTGATCATAAGGCTTTTTAGGCGAAATGCATGAATGAAAGATGAAACCTAAATTATTCAGTAATTAGACTCAAAATTGTGTCTCCTGAACACTAAATAGGACATCACTGAGCAGTATTTTTTACTCTGGTTGAAGTTTTGCATTATCTTTCAACTATCTACAGAATATATACTTTATAGGTTTTTTTGAGGATGAGTTTATTCCTAAGGTCATTTGACAGTACTTTGTATTTTTCACCACTTTGTGCAATGTTTCCAACATTTCAAACATTATGCAAGGCATTTGAAATTTACTCTTTTTTTTTAAATACAAAACCTACCTTGTGTAGACTGCCACAGAAGCCAAAAACATCATGACACGGTATTTTTTTATGTGTTAAATAAATTATAATATAACAAAATAGAGGAGCATTATTAATGACGATGTCTCAAAATCTGAAGAAATTTTATACCAATCTTGAAAGATTATATTATGTTTTGGTGTTAAATGATAATATCATTGTTCTCATATTAAACTATACAGTGTGGCTTAGGATTTTTAGAAGTAAGCAAGACAATGAGATAGATAAGCAGTGTAGCATAGGAGAGTGCAGGAAAAATTTGCATACTTTATTATTGTGTTACTCAAAGTAATTTTTAGGTCAATGTAACGCTTGTGCACGCGCCTGCCGCCCCTCCCAGCCTCCTCCCAGAATTATGCCTCTTTGAATATGCAGATCAATATAAATATTCCCTTAAATTCTGCGTTCTGTGAAAAAGCACAGGAAAAGAAGAATATCAGCGAATGCCAAGTGGAGGCAATGAAAAACATACTATTTGTTGGTTTAAGCAGTTGATTAAACAACAAAAGGGAGCTGATCGAATGTTCAAGTTCAGAAAGTAGCACAGTGCCCGAAACAAAAAAGAACTGCTCAGATATCAAAGTCGCCATGAAAGGGCAAGTTGTAGCCCACTGTCTGAGTGTCATATGGAAACTTATTAAGGTACAGAGAAAATAAAAAAATAGGGACACAATGGAACTTTAATCTCAAAATTTCCACTTTAATCACATGGTTTATTTTGTCATTAAAGTAGAACGTCATAAACTTAATTTTAAAATCTTTTAATTTACTAGTTTCTCAAATTCTTTGCATTCTATGTGTTCTTTTATGTACTCTATGTGTGTGAATCACTACTTGCTTCTTAAACGGGCTTTCTTTTACACCGACAGGACACAGAATACATTACATTCATTATATTACAGCTCTCTGAACAATTTAAATACTAAGATGTATAGTTGATATCATTTTCATGATGAAATTAATTAAAGCATGTATTAAACATGGGGCCACAGTGGCGCAAAGATAGCGGCGAGCTGACACCCCATCCAGAGATTGTTCCTGCCTCCTGCAAGATGCTTTCTGTGCCATGCGTGAACCTCGATGAAATAATTTATTGCAGCAGTACTGTCTTTTTCAAATGTACTAACCCCCGATTCCTGTCCTTCCTTTTCTTTCTCCAAGTAACCAATCGCCGTACAATCAGCTCTTTAATAAATGTCAAGCCATCTGTAAGATTAGAACGACGACTCTTCAAAACTTTTAAGGAACATTAAAATATCTTCGTAGTACATGTTTAATTATTCCATCCATCTATCCATTCAGGATCTATGTAGCTACCTTAGCAAATGTTACATATTTCATATGCAAACTCAAAGGCTAAGAACCTTTTCATTAGCCTGTCTTTTAGAATAAAACCTCAAAGGCTAGGCAGCATAACTTAAAGTGTGCTATATATAACTCAAAGTCTAAATATTAAAGATACTCATTAAATATTAATACAACTATAACAAAATAAAGAGTACCAACAATGCATTGACAAAGACTAAATTGCTAATCCTCCCTGTGTACATTCAAAGTTATCCTTTATATAGACTTAAAGAACTTTAAACAAAGCTCATCCAATGGTACAAAATGTGTGGCCATGTAAACTTCAAAAAGAGTTAACATCAGGTCATATTTTTGGAAAGAGACAGACACTTTGGATTAAAGTTGTACTTTTACCAGACACAAATACCTGAAGTCTGTCTTATTAAAATGCACATCTTTACAAAGATTTTTGGAGTATATCATTATTGAAGCATATGTTTTAGAAAATTAGCTTAAAAAGACTCACCATAGCATAAGTGTTTTGTAAGACTAAACATGCCAGTGAAAATATTGCATGTTTCAAAGAGAGAGAGAGAGGTTAGGAGTGTGCACTGAAACAATGCATTTCCACACCCACCACACAACAAACCAACTCAAGAGATATTTATAGTAATTCCAATGATCACGGAATACTTAAAACTGGGTAACTGTCCCCATCTGAGTCAGGGTAACAGTAATGAATCTGTGTTCTCATCAGATCAAGGCAGCTCTGCTGCATATATATTTTTTAAATTTGAGAAAAATCTTACATTCTCCACTGCTGGGCCCTGGCACAATTGAGGTGTTAAGGACAGAGTCAGGATGACAATATTGAATTAAAATAAAATTATGTAATTTAATCTCTTTCTTTCCTCACCCATCCACCCCAGTCTAGGTTCCCCAAACAAGGCTACAGTTAACATCAGTAAATTAAGAATATAAAATATTCTCAACACTGTAGTGGTCGTGGGGACACTAAGATTCACACCGTTTAAAAATGGTGATTTATTTATTTTATTGTGGGGACCCAGGAACATACTCATATACAGAGATAAGAACAAATATTTCAAGAAACTCATATCCAAAAGCCCTCCCCAGTTCCCTGACAGCGAGAATTATTTAAATACACTACACAAGAAACAATTAACACTAACCACATATTCCAACAAAGTTAGGTACAGCAGGAGCAGAAGACAATGAATGTATGAAATAAAATCCCTGTGAACAACCCTTTGAACGAAGCATACATTTTTTGTCCAACCAGATTCCTGTTGCAGTGTGAGGATTGGAGTTGATTGGGAGCGCTCCCTAGATGAAGACAACGCCAACCAAGATGAATTCGCACAGGACAGCACATACCTGCAGACAAAACTGTAATCAAGGTGGTGGTAGTTTATAATCCAATAACATGTGTGATGAGTAGAAACTAAACTGACAGATGATTGCAATCCCTCTGCATCTTTCTGGTTCTTTTTAAAATAGCCCGTCTGATTAATCTCCTTCCCAACAACCACTGCCTCCTCTGAAACTGCCTAATAGCGTTACACACAGACGGGATGCTGGGAAATGTAGGCTGTTTTAAGTAGTGCTGCTATAATATGCCAAGGAGTGTGGCACACTCAAAATACACAATCTCACAACACTTATTGTTTTGAAAGCTTCTAGGAGTATAAACGTTACGGTTTTTTAATGGTTATTTTTTCTTGTTGGACATTATTATTTTTGCTTATTGAATATACTAACATTTTTTTCTAGACAACATTTTGGTCACTATCTGTTTTAAAGCGTGCTCTCATTTTGTACTTTTATGTTGTTATCAAAAGTGCTTGTTATTAGGCCCTTAATCATGTGGGGCCAGACATTAATGCTTGGAACAACAATAAACGTTTAGGGACAAGCTGCTAAAGTTTTCATAGTGGATAGTAATGAAATCAACCACTGCAAGGGTTGCACCAACAGGGGTTCTTTACACAAACCTGCCATGATTTTTCCTCCAGTCCATGAACTGTAAACATTCAGAATTCAACTGAAAACACAAGCAAAGTAATATCTTGATGTATACCAAAATTTACTGAAATTGTTATGGCAACATTAATGTTAACATTTGAAAATTAATGTCTAAAGAATAATGTTTCACTCAGTATTGTGATCTATGTATATTCTGATATGGCATGTTTGGCATTTGCAAAATAAATAATTTTTACCTTATTTCGTTAGATGTGTAGTCAGAAGTTGGCTACTGTGCAGCCTCATTTGTGGTATACAAATTGTTAGGCACATTTACAGTTATAAGTGTATAAACCACAAAAATTTACATCTTCTGGAGCTTTGTGTTATAAACAGCTAAAAATCTCACTTAATGGGAGTTGTTTTCATCTTCTTTCAACTTGGTGTGATGGCATACCATTTTGCTTGGATGCATATTCTATAATTCATCAGTTTGTGTGGCTGTCAATTCTTTCAACCTCACTTTTACTCTGACTGTATTGCTGTAACAATGCCAGAGATCATATACATATTTTACCACTTTTACTGCTAGTCCAATGGTTTCTTTGAATACCACAGTATAATATGATTTTACACAATGTTTTCCCCGTACAAAAGGTTAATTTAATTTTTAACATATTATTATGTTCTCCACACACCCACACACACACAATATATTTAATATGCTTAATGAGTGTTTTTGTAAAGCTTCACCCATGAATGGTTTACCCATTTTAATCAAAGGTTTGCTGTCAGTTGGACAACTTTGACAAGAGCATCATTGCATTTGTGATTTAAATCACTTCCCATATTTTGAGCTCTGTCTTCATGAGGCATGGAATTCATTTAGAAATGTCACCTTCAGTGAACTCACTAATTGTTCCCACCTACATTTAAACCAAATTCATTCATAGATGTATAATATATTTGTCTTGCTCTGCAACACTATCATACACTTCACTAATGGACTTGATCTCATCAAGATATTCTATTTAAGATGGTGGTGCATATTCAGCTTTTAAGCGTTGTATAAAATTATAAATCAACAAAGCTCTTATTGTTAGGCTTGGTTAGGGATAGGAATTATTACTCAAGTTTAAGTAATTTTTCTTTTGTCTGTTGTCCAACATTTTTGCCTGCTGTTTTTTTATTTTGTTGGTAGTGATATGTTTGTTTTTCTTGGCCATTTGATTCTCACCTTTCTAATAATTATGCTTACACTGTTCTCTAGTTACTCTGTCTCCTAGTCCTTTGCTCTTTTGTTATTGTCCTACTGGACCAACCTATTACACATGGCCACAAAAATATGTTCCAAAATATTCTCAAAATTCTCAAAAAGACTTTCACATCTATACTAATAAAAGGCAAAGCCCTCACTGACTGACTGACTGACTGACTGACTGACTGACTGACTCACTCACTCACTCACTCACTCACTCACTGACTTATCACTAATTCTCCAACTTCCCGTGTAGGTAGAAGGCTGAAATTTGGCAGGCTCATTCCTTACAGCTTACTTACAAAAGTAAGGCAGGTTTCATTTCGAAATTCTACGCATAACAGTCATAACTGGAACCTACTTATGTACATATACCTGTATACCGGCCATAGCCTGCAGCTCGGT
This sequence comes from Polypterus bichir lapradei, assembly GCA_026402145.1. Lineage (NCBI taxonomy): Eukaryota > Metazoa > Chordata > Cladistia > Polypteriformes > Polypteridae > Polypterus > Polypterus bichir. The sequence continues at coordinate 9,703,388 of JANRMT010062833.1, forward strand.
CGCCGTGTGAGACGGAGTTGCGTCCCTCATCGTCACGCCTCCCACGTAATTGAGT
>JANRMT010062833.1:9730609-9761461 GCA_026402145.1 Polypterus bichir lapradei
AACTTGCAATGAGTCTTTTACAGCGCTCTGGAGGAATTTTGGCCCACTCATCTTTGCAGAATTGTTGTAATTCAACTTTATTTGAGGGTTTTCTAGCATGAACCGCCTTTTTAAGGTCATGCCATAGCATCTCAATTGGATTCAGGTCAGGACTTTGACTAGGCCACTCCAAAGTCTTCATTTTGTTTTTCTTCAGCCATTCAGAGGTGGATTTGCTGGTGTGTTTTGGGTCATTGTCCTGTTGCAGCACCCAAGATCGCTTCAGCTTGAGTTGACAAACAGATGGCCGGACATTCTCCTTCAGGATTTTTTGCTAGACAGTAGAATTCATGGTTCCATCTATCACAGCAAGCCTTCCAGGTCCTGAAGCAGCAAAACAACCCCAGACCATCACACTACCACCACCATATTTTACTGTTGGTATGATGTTCTTTTTCTGAAATGCTGTGTTCCTTTTACGCCAGATGTAACAGGACATTTGCCTTCCAAAAAGTTCAACTTTTGTCTCATCAGTCCACAAGGTATTTTCCCAAAAGTCTTGGCAATCATTGAGATGTTTCTTAGCAAAATTGAGACGAGCCCTAATGCTCTTTTTGCTTAACAGTGGTTTGCGTCTTGGAAATCTGCCATGCAGGCCGTTTTTGCCCAGTCTCTTTCTTATGGTGGAGTCGTGAACACTGACCTTAATTGAGGCAAGTGAGGCCTGCAGTTCTTTAGACGTTGTCCTGGGGTCTTTTGTGACCTCTCGGATGAGTCGTCTCTGTGCTCTTGGGGTAATTTTGGTCGGCCGGCCACTCCTGGGAAGGTTTACCACTGTTCCATGTTTTTGCCATTTGTGGATAATGGCTCTCACTGTGGTTCGCTGGAGTCCCAAAGCTTTAGAAATGGCTTTATAACCTTTACCAGACTGATAGATCTCAATTACTTCTGTTCTCATTTGTTCCTGAATTTCTTTGGATCTTGGCATGATGTCTAGCTTTTGAGGTGCTTTTGGTCTACTTCTCTGTGTCATGCAGCTCCTATTTAAGCGATTTCTTGATTGAAACAGGTGTGGCAGTAATCAGGCCTGGGGGTGGCTACAGAAATTGAACTCAGGTGTGATACACCACAGTTAGGTTATTTTTTAACAAGGGGACAATTACTTTTTAACACAGGGCCATGTAGGTTTGGATTTTTTTTCTCCCTAAATAATAAAAACCATCATTTAAAAACTGCATTTTGTGTTTACTTGTGTTATATTTGACTAATGGTTAAATGTGTTTGATGATCAGAAACATTTTGTGTGACAAACATGCAAAAGAATAAGAAATCAGGAAGGGGGCAAATAGTTTTTCACACCACTGTATATATATATTCAGGTCCTCTGCAAACGACGCTAGAGTATCCTGCCGACTACGCCACTGTGGTAGATGGGGGCGCTCTCGCTCCCTTGAACCCCTGTCCACGACTCCAAACACCAGGTAAAAGTCCAATAGTTGACTTTATTAATTCTCCACAGTGTACAAAACACCCTCTCCTCCACTATATTCATTAAACTCACAAATAAACACAATAAATCACCAATACAATCCTCCACTTCCAGACGCATTGCCACCCTTCCAACCAGCTCAGCTCGCCGTCTGGGAGCTCCCACAGTCCTTTTATATCTCCTGACCCGGAAGTGTTCCCAATCCCCAGTCCATGTGATTCTTAATCACTTCCGGGTCAGGTAAAAGCTCTTCTCTTCAACCCGGAAGCCCGTCGCTCTTCCTATGACGAACTTCCGGGTCATAGGGCACGAAGAAGTCCTCGGTCCTCCCTGCAGCTCCCTCTTGTGGCCCCTATGGCATCCAGCAGGGCTGTGCATAAAAACCACATTGTCCATGATGCCCTGCTGGTATTCTGGGGACCTCCATGCTGCAAGGAGGGCTCCACCTGGCGGCTTGGGGGTATTGGCTGGGATAAACGGCCGGCCATCCTCCACAATATATATACAGGTATATATATTATTGCACTCACAGAGTTCCCATTTTGAGGTACACATTAGCCATGTGATGAGGCAGTGGCACTAAACTGGCATGGTTCATTGTCTAAAGTCATGGCACCAGGAGCTGCAGGGATGTCTTTTTTGTTTTCAGTTTCCATGCAGATGATTTGCACTGTTTTGCTGTGATCAAGGTAGAAATGCCATTTAAACAGTAATAAATATTTTGTTTTTATTTTACATGGTCACGTATGTTTTCTTTCATGGGGAGAGGAAGACCTCATTTAGGCTTGTTTTGTACTGTAGCTCCAACACGTGGCTAATTAAGAATGCAAATTAGCCAAACGATGCTGCACTGCCTGCAAACAGGGATCAGTGTTATGAATCTGGTGGCAGGACTACTAATATTCTAATTATGGTTAGCTAATGTACTTCTTAAATGAAAATATTACATATTTTTTTGCAAACTATATGCAGGGTTTATGGCTGATAATGTCACATTCTCAAAGCACCCCAGCAATAGTCTTCAAGACACTTGCGAGAAAGTTCTGCACATGGCTGCTACAGCTCTATGACATCACTCTGGCCTAGCAAAGCATCATGGGGTGCTGGGAAAAAATGTTTATCTAAGCCAGCCGCAAGGTGAATTTACAGGAAAATACCATCGTCACATTCAGGACATTCCCTGCCAAAAATGCTTTGGCAGATTTTTTCAGTCAACACTAAGAAAAACATGGTGATCTTCCTAATACCAGCATTATAATATCTATAACAGAAAGTGAGAAAAAACTGTAATATGAACTGCAACCATGCCGTTGCAGGTTACAGTTACAGTAATTATAAGCTAAGCTATGAAACTAGCAATACATTTACAACAGAAAGAAATAACGACAAGATAGCATCAATGACTGCAAAAAGCATAAAAGCTTTGCTACAGGAGAGTTTGTTAAAGAAATTCTTCAGCGGCTGCTGAGGGTATTTATTCTGTAAATCTTGAGCATTTTGAGAAATTCACAGGATTCGCCATACACTGAAGATAGCATCACAGAATATTGCAGAGCAGAAAAAAACGGAATACTTTCAACTTTCTGGATTGTTTTACTAAATAAAACAGGTTTATAGCTTAAACATAATAATCTATTTTGACAAGATTTTTACAAGGAGTACGCAAAACACATGAACATAACTTTAACACCGTCCGACCCCAACTCATCAACCTCCTTTGTGAAGTACATTGAGGCCTACTTAGGCAGAAATTTTGGACATCCCTGGTTAACACCCTTCATCTTTTACATTGAAAGTCAAAAAAATTATGGGTACCCATTGAAGTCAGAATATAGTGCTGCCTTTGATACATGTAATTATTTAAACAACTGTAATTATTAAGTGATAGCTCTTCTGTATCTTTTTCCTACACACAGAAGTCTGCATCCTATAATTTCTATGGATCATATTTCTTATTTTCTTCTGTCTAGTGGTTATGTAAGAATGGTATTAAATATGTCTTTTCTAAAAATATGAACATATAGATTGCAGCAGCTAAAAAGCCTCAGTTACACAGTTAAATAATGTTATAGGTGTACTCTGTTCATTCCATTCTGTGCCTTAATCCAAATGTAGAGTTTTAGGGAGAGATGCACTCATTTAGGATAATATAATTATTAGGATTAACTCAGGATTCAATCAAATGAATTAAATCAAGTTGGTGATCACTTTTAATTTCACTTAATACATCACTTTTTACTGCAGTGATCTTAAACTGATCTTACATTATATTTTTACAATCCCTAACAGTGAATGTATTTTTGTGTAATTAAATTATCGAAACAACAATTCTCTGATAACTTAAAAGTCATTTTAAAAAAGAGATTAATAGTTACAAAATTTGAACATATTCAGGTTTTGGCTATTGTTTATAAGTCAGCAAAGTCATCACCGTATGTAGGCAAAGATAGAACCTAAATTTCTAGAAACACCCCACATTTCCATTTAGATTAGATGGCATCACTACTCAGTGTTCTAAATGTCAGTTGTAGTAGGGGCACAACTCAGATAGCAATTGATTTAATAAGGGCATGCATTATTTGCCTCAACATTTTTCTGAAATAGGGCAAGACCAGTGCATACATGTAGTTCAGTATTTGAAATTTGTTAGACTAGTTTAAATTCAAATCAAAAATTTTGGTAATTTCTAACTACCTTGCATGTATATCACTGAAGTCAATGTGATAATTTTACATTGCTTTCAGAGTGGTCAGATGGCTCTGTCATATTTGACTGAGTATCTGACTCTAAAATTGCAGTTATTTGTAAGTCCCCACAAGAACAGAGGGTCATGTAGCCATTCGGTTAGAGGGTCATGTAGTTCAGTAGAGCAGAGGGTCATGTAAATTAAGAGGCAATGGGTCATGTAATCCAGGCAGGCAGAGGGTCATGTAAACTAAGAGGCAGAGGGTAGCTCAATTTATTTAATCCAATTAGTAAAATTGTGAAAATGGCTACTTTTTACTATCATATCTAAACAAAGCAACAGCCATGAATACATATTAAAGTTGAAAATGTAACCATTGCGGTAAGTAATAGAAACTTGTCAATCAGTTCCTAACCAAATGCACAGCAGACAGCCATTTCTCTCTACTGGTGTCAGACAATATGTTAATCAACTCCTCTGAAAGGTCAACAAAGAAGGTTAAAGAAAGAAAACTTGCAGAAATTTACTCAGTAAGAATCAGAAGATTTCCAGTGAGAGACTCAGATTGGTGCTGCAGTGATCATACCCAAACAAATGAGAGTGAGAATAGATTAGTTCAGGAGAAGAAAAATATGTGGCATAAGGGAAAATAATAACAAAAGAATATAAAAAACAGGCAGTTATCAGTGATCTCAGATCAAAAAGCAGAAACTGGGGGACAATTCTAAAACATGTGAAGAAGTGTGCCACGGATATTTAAGGGACACAACTGATAAAAGGTATTAATAGCCAAACACATAGAATAAGGTTTGTGAGGGTTAAACCACAAAGAATATTAAGTTTAAATTGAACAATATGGATTTTTAGAGGATGGAGAGCTGTTATTGTTTGACTTTCCATGAGATGATGGAGAAGTAGGGAGGTTATGCTTCCACACTAAAAATAAAGGTCTAGGTCTAACACACTACTTACTTAAAGTTGAATATAGGGATGCCGTTGGCTTTAGCTTGGGGATATCAGACACAAACAAAATATATACAGAGTTGAAAGAGAGTGCAGAGGACACCATCAGCTTCAGAAAAATAAGAAAGAAGAAGGAAGAGAAAACCTGCACCTCAGTAATTTGGGTGGAGTTCTCATACATATCACCTTATAATGTTCTGCCTTACCCAGGGTGTAAAAGATATAGGTTTGCCACCACTACAAAAAATTGAATTATGAAAAATTATGTGTGATTTTGCCAAAAATAATATTTTCAATAGGAATCCAGGATGGTAAGAACAGTATACAGTATTGGAAGGAAAATGCCTAGTGATACAATTTTAAATTAGAGAAAGACAATTCCCCTTTTCTGACCATTCATATATCAGAATAAGATTTCTCTTAACATTGCAGGGAAAGACAGAGAGACGAGATGTAAATTTAGACTAATATGATGTATGTGGGCATTAGCCAAAGGAAAATGTGAGAATGGTATTTTTAAAACAGCAGCCTTGTACATTTTATCTGTTATAGAATGTTGTAGTGATTTAGATTAAAAATTTACATTATATAAATAAAGGGTAAAATAAGGTTCATCACAAATCATTTTTATATGCAAAAGGGACACGAAAATATGTCTGGCTGCTGCTCTTAACTTAGACTAAAAATGGTAAAAATATGAATGTTGATATCTAAGACATAGCAGTTTATAGCTGATAGATTCTATACTTGATTGTTTCTGGTTAACTAGCTGAAGATATATTACATGATAATGGAAAGAGGCTGTTGTTAGGCTCACACTGTGACACATCAATGTCCTGATAAAAAAAGGATTTGTCTTTTCCGATTCCTAGGATAATGTGACAGACAGGAGCTTTCCTCTAGATAAGAGGATGGAGTTCTACTTATCTATTACTTATGTCAGTCATCTTGTCTGTTTAAGACATGGAAAAAGACAGACTGAAGGATGAGGAAGAAAAAAAAATCTAAGACTAGAGGGAAAAAAAATTAAAGTTTACAGTTAATAAGGCCTTCTATTACGGATGCCGACTTCATGTGGGCAGTGCATCAAAATGGATCTTTGGCTCAGTAATGAAGCAGAGATTTCTTATCAATGCAAAAAGTGACTCACATTAATTACTGCTTTAAATAATCACTGCACATCTATATTAAAAAATTAATTTAATCTTCTATTACCCATACCCAGTTAAAGTTTTTTGTGTAATTAGATTCCTATTACAACAAAGATAAACTGTGCTTTTGTATTATTCTGCTGTTCTATTAAGAGTTAGTTTTAAGATGTTTTTGATATATTATTGTAGATTCTTGCATTCATGGGTAGCTCTGTAGTCTCTGTGCAAAGCATATACTGTAGGTGTCAAGTATACATGTGTGGAATAAACACGCTGAAGTGTAGGATAAGAGAAAAGTGCCACCAAGTAAGAGGTAATCTCTCCCATTCAAAAGTGCCCATGTATATGCATCTGAATAGAAACAGGAGATATTTAGTGAGAAGCATGGCAGACCAGTATGAAAAATATGCACAATATCAGAAGTTATAAATGTACTGCTAGTAAGCAACTGAGCAATCAAAACCTAAAAGAGAAGAACAAGAGAATTGCAAAGCAAGAGAACACTGCAGAAATTAAAACTGTATAGGACTTAAAGTTTTTATTCAAAACCAAAGCATTAACAACATCGTAATCAGGAAGGAATCATTACATTTCTGTAACTGATATCACACCAGAATCACTCACAAAATCTTTAGAATATCTACAACATCAAAAGCCAAGGGACCTGGGGTGTTGGCTTGTAAATCATTGTGCTGGTGAAGCACACCTCCATCGTCCATGTCTCAGCAACAATAACACAAAAGTGTGGTGCTCAGGATGGAACCACAAAGAAGAAAAGATAAAAAAAATATCAGAATACAGTAAGTGCAAAAAAAGAATTTGGAATCTGGAAACAAAAATGGAACACGCTCATACATAAATAAGCATTTGAAATGAAGACATAGATCTCTTCTTTACATTTACTGTATATGTACATTGATATATGTATCTAGGAGTTATTTAGTGGCAGTCTGTGAAATTACATGTCTGAACTGATCTTCTGCTTGTAGAAGCATCTTGAATATACTGTTTGCACAAGTACACGGCAGATTCTCTTCCTTCCTTCTCTTTCATTAACTTTTCTTTAACTTTTAATCTTTAGTTGTCCATGTCTTTTAGTGCATGCTTTTTGTTGCTATCATAAGAGGCACAATGTTAGCCAATGAATGAGCTGTTATTTGGCTGGACTCTTGACCGATGAATGAGGTGGGAACGTTGGTATTCAGTTTAAATGCTTGGACGTGTTTAAGCACATTCCATTTTTGTTCATGACTGCCTTTCCTGAAGTGATTTATCCAACTTAATAAAAGAACAAGGGTCTGTGTGTGTCTAAAAACATGTCTGCCCAGTTGCTAGGGTTAGAAATCAATAAATTAGAATATCATTATAAAGTTAACTTATTTCAGTAATTCAATTCAAAATGTAAACTCATATATATATTCACTACACACAGAGTGATATATTTCAAGTGTTTATTTCTTTTCATTTTGTTGATTATGGCTTATAGCTAATGAAAACCCAAAATTCTATATCTCAGAAAATTAAAATATTACATAAAAAAATTATTTTGAATACAGAAATGTTGGCCTGCTGAGGTGTTATGGAAGCCCAGGATGCTTTGAAAGTTAAAAAAGAAGCAACTTTCTTGCACTTGCTCAAACCTTTTCTTGGTGGTAAATAGTTAAGTGAGAAAAAATCATGAGGTCTTCGTTGACTATTTAGATTTCAACCCATCTTAGATGGGCAGCACAGCTAGTTTCACCATTTAGTAAAAATGCACGTATTTGTGAAGTTGGGAGCATACGACTGGATAACTTCATAAGTGGATTATACGACATGAGCAATGTGAAAATTTTTTATGATGTTTTTGATATTGTTTGTTGTTGTCAAGCATTTGTCACCATAGACCCCTATTATATCAGAAACCATTCTCCATGATAAAAAGATATTACATTTTCTTCTGCCATTACTACAAACTAAATGGGGTATCCATCCATCCATTATCCTACCTGCTGTATCCTAATTACAGGGTCACGGGGGTCTGCTGGAGCCAATCCCAGCCAACACAGGGCGCAAGGCAGGAAACAAACCCTGGGCAGGGTGCACACACACACACACACACACACACACACACACACTACGGACAATTTAGGATTGCAAATGCACCTAACCTGCATATCTTTGGACTGTGGGAGGAAACCGGAGTACCCAGAGGAAACCCACGCAGACACGGGGAGAACATGCAAACTCCAAGCAGGGAGGAACCGGGAATTGAACCCGGGTCTCCTAACTGCAAGGCAGCAGCACCTCCTAAATGGGGTATATAATATAAATATAAAAAATATAATTTTTTGATTTGAGTATTCCTTTAACATTTTATCTGAACCCAAGCAGAACATAAATACTTACAAAAACACAGCATCCACTACTATCTCTCCTGGAAACACATCAGCAGATGGCATAATTATCAGATCTATTATTATTAAATAACAAGATGTCATGCTTCAGTCAATATTTCTCCACAGGCTGGGGCTCAAAGTTGTGTTTCTTGTCTGTTTTCCCCAAGACGTGGGGCCACCTGCCATTCACCCATCAGCAAGTGCTCTCAACCCTATTGGAAGGCCTTCCATAGTTCCTGGTGGTTCATTTTGAGTGTGCTATGGAGTGGAGTGTTTCTTGTGTTTAACTGTTTTTTGCTTTGTGATTTCCTGGAGTTTTTGACTTCGCCTTTGCATTCTGTATTGGGACTTTGTTTTATGTAGATTGCCTTGCCTACTCAGGCATTTCCTTTTGTGCTCTAAGAAGCTTCTGGTGCCACAGAGTGTCTTTGTTAAAAATAAATATTTTATTTTATAAAGATTATTCGAGGCTCTTTTTATGTTTCTAATCGGGGTTTTGACGGTGTCCCCCACCAGAAGGCAACTTTTGAAAGTATTTTTGGATCTTGTGTGCTTTTGGGACACCCAAGTCATGACACAAAACATGCAAACTGAGGTTGACAAAAGATTATAAAAAAATTACAAAAAATCAAGTAAATAATGGGTAGATATAAATAAAAAAGGCAAATAAATAAAAACTTTACTGAGCCTCAGTGCTCATGTTTTAATCAAGGTTCTTACCCTGGCTCAAGTTTGTTTTTAGCTTATTTAATCTTTTATTTATCTTTTGTGTTTTGTGGGTCCTGGTCCCTTTTTGTGCTTTGTTTTGGCAAGAAGTACAACACTGAGGACCATTCCCTTTTTTCTTGATGGTTGTTGAACCCCCATTTTCTCATTTTTCAACATTCCAAACCTGCATTCTCATTGCTTGTCTCCAGTATCTCTGGTTATTTTTCTGTCATCTAACTCACCTCAAACGTTTTGATTGATGCTTTCCTTAAACCTCATTTTGTGCTTACTTCTGGGCACAAGCCTCTTGAGTCAGGGTGCAGTACACATTTTGTTTTTGATTTATTATATTAATCCCGAAGAATAAAATTTCTTTTTTTCACATACCCCAACTTACTCAGAGTTTTAGGGGCAGAGCACAGGGTCAGCTATTTTATACAGCATCCCTGAAGCAAGTTAAGGGCCTTGCCTAAGGGCCCAACTGAGCAGCATTCTTACCATCACTGCCGGAATTTGAACCAGCAGCGTTTGAGTTACCAGCCCAGATCCTGGTCTTCCATTTCACAGGCATGCTTCACTTGTCAGTGCAAGTTTCACTCTCCCTTCAGTCTTGGACTTCCCCATTCCTTCTCCAGTCAGTTCTCATATTTTTCAGTCTTTGGTATAATGCTGGAATGACTGAAATTTGACATAAGCAGTAATCCTTGGATGCTGTTTTCTGGGGTTTTCTATATGAGGCTTTCTCTACCTAAGGTATTTGCTCATTTCTAGTTGCAATGCATTGTCACATAAAAAGCTCTCTATGAAGATGGATTAGTGTAATCAAGAATTCAGAGAAAGACAACAAAGAAAAGATAAACCCTGTGTACTGTTTGCTACTAAAACAGCTTCTAAAGATAAGCTAAAATGAGTGTACATAAAATATCAGGACATGAGCTGGATAAATAGGGAGGATAGCACGCTGTGATGAATTAATCTCTTTTATTAAAGTTTTAAAGAAATACATGATTTACTTTGTTTTAGAAGACTTAGGATTGTTGATTACTAACTTGCGATGCCAATATAAATCGGGAAGCTTTGTGTGTTATTACATAATGGTTCAGAAGGTTTTTATAAATAGTGCAAGTATAATTGGTCTTTAAAAGGAAATTATTTGATTAGCTTGTAATCTTCTTGAGACTTGTAGATTTCTTTGTCTTAAGTCTTAACATAGTTGTTTATTTTACTGGAAGATTTGTAATATGTTTTATGCAGGATTTGCTATAAATTGAGATTGTTGTGGATATTACAATAGATTTGTTTTAAGCCTTCCCCTGACTTAAATGCAGGAGTTACCATACAATCTCAAATCATATTTTCGCCTTTAACAATTTTCATTTTTTATCATCAAGGGGCATATGCCTCTTTGAAAATGTCTATTTTATTAAATGAGCTAATCAAAGTAAAATATAAATGGAAAGAATCCATAATTATTGAAAATCTAATGATGAAAAAACATACAATATCATTACAATGATATGATGTGACCAGCCTCACAGATGGTTCCAAATACAATATCACAGTTCTGAGTGTTACACAACGCACGACAACCACACTAACCTTACTAGCTTTAAATTAGTGAGAGTACTGGGCATATCTTTATGTCCTTTAGCAACCAGGAGTGTGGAGAAAATCTGAACACGTACTCCACTCATTTAGTACATATATATTTGGCATTTATTCCTTTAAAACGGTCATTTTGAAAGCCTCATTTATAAGATCTAAATTGTGTCCTGGTTATTATAGCTTGTATATTTACCACCCAGTAATAAAACTGAAAATTATGTAGAGCCATGCCACTTTCTGATTTAGGTCGATGTAAGGTTGCACTTTAGATGTGTGGATATTTCGTATTCCAAATAAATGAAGTTATGATCAAACCAAATTTCTTAACAAATTAATAATGTATATGGGGATGTTTTGAAATAGAAACAGAAGCTTAGGGAGGGTATTCATCTTGATAGTGTTAATTCTCCCAGCTAAAGTAAGTTGGAGAGTAGACCATCTATGCACATCTTAGGTTTTTCCAAACAGACAGCAAAATTTTGTTGAAAAAGAGCTTTATATTTACTTGTGATGTTTACCCCTAGGAATTTAAACTGTTCTTCAATGATAAAAGGAAGGTGTCCAATCGAATGTTGTTTGCTACAGCATTCACTAGAAAAAGCACACTTTTCTTGAAATTAATTTTGAATCCAGATATCTTTTGAAATTCTGCTAGTGCAGTTAAGGCTGCAGGTACAGAATTTTATCGGTCTGATATATACAGTTACATGTCATCTGCATAGTGATATTTTCTTTTCATGTCCTTCTCTGAAAATCCCCTTTATCTCTGATGCATTTAGAAAGTGAAAAGCCAATGGCTCATTGTCGACTGCAAATAGCAGTGGTGTCAAGGGGCATCCTTGTCTAGTACTGCATTGTAGTTTAGGCCCTAGTCAAGTAGTCTGAAATAATGTTGTCAATACAAACTGAAACTTCTGGATTGGTATAAAGTAGTTTGATCCATACACACATGTCCGAGCCAAACCCACATTTATACAATGATGTGAACAGGTAGTCCCATTCAACCATATCAAATGCTTTTTCTGCATCCAAAGATAATAAGATCTCCGGAGTGTTAGTCTTTGTGGGTGAATATGTTACATTAAATAGGCATCGAATATTGGAGGCTGTCTACCTTTAATAAATCTGATTTGGTCTTGTGATATTACCGAAGGGAGCACTTTCTCAATCCTTCTAGCTAGAACTTTGGAGAGTTTCTTAACATCATTATTCAGAAATAATATTGGTCTCTATGAAGCACATTGTAATAAGTCCTTATTTTTCTTAGGAAAAATTGTAATTAATGCTTGGTGAAACGTTTGAGGTAGAATTTTATTGTCTTTGGCTTCTATAAATGTTGCTAATAAAAGGGGAGCTAATTTAACTGAAACTTTTTTTTATAATATTCAGCAGGATAGCCATCAGGACCTGGTGCTTTCCCACTCTAATGTGAGTTTATAGCATCTAGTAATTCTGATAGTGTCAGAGGTTTATCCAGTTCCTCTGCACTGAGAGTATCTAGCGGTGGTATCTGTAATGTATCAAAAAATGCATTAGATTGTGCTTTGTATTATTTAAACTGTAGAATATAAGGACTTATTGTAGTCTCTAAATGTATGCAATATATTTTTATGGTCAATGATTTTATCTCTGATTGTATTGGTGATTGCTGATATTGCATTGCAAACTTCTAGATTGCGAATTTGTTGAGCTAAGATCTTATTAGCCTTCTCTCTGTGTTCATAGTATTGATGTAGCAATTTTAAAATGAGTTGTTTGTATCATTTGTTGTCAAAATGTTGAATTCTGACTGCAAACCCTGTCTTTTCCTAAAAAGTGACTCATTTGGAGACCTGGCGTGTTCTTGATTTAGTTTTGTCCACATTTTAATGGGATAGCACAGCACAAACACAGAGTTATGCTGAGAGTAGTATGAAGGAGAAAAGAAAAAATATAATTAAATTCATGAAAGCAAAAATAAATTTTTGAATAATAGAACAATTGCAAAGAAACCCCACAGTTACAGTGGCTTGGCTTAGCAATTATCTTAGGTGGACAAACGGCAATTTATCAGTAATCTAATCATGAGCAGCGTTTGACATTTAGGGGGTGGATGGAAGCAGACAAATTCTAAAAAAAAATTGCATTTTTAGAATTAGAATAACATATTATATCATGCCTCAAAATATTAATATCTGAATTAGCCAATGCCACCCTAATTCAGGGTGCTCTTAAGAAATTTAGTGATTTACTTCATAACGTAAAAGTACATAATAAAAAAAGGTTGAGTTAAATAATTTAAATATTAAAATGTGTGCTTCGATTTAAATGTTTAAAAACTAAATTTTCTTGGTCATAATAGAAATTTGTTGTTTTTCATCATCTGATAGAGGTCCATAGAGAGCTAGATCCGTACTAAAAAATCAAAAATCAAAGATAACACAATATTCATAATTACTGGCCTTGAAATAGCCTAAAATAGTACCCGACATGCTTATGTTTGAAATGTATCATTTTAACCTTCTGGGAATGACCAGTTAGTCATTGTCACTCAGTGTTATCTGCACATCTTTTGGATGTTGGAGTAAACCAAAGAATCTGTAAAAAAAAACCTACACAAAAATATGGAAACTGTGAAACTCTCTAAGTTGTCAGAGCCAGGATTTGAGCCCAAAACCAAACTTGGAAGGCAGTAGCAGTAACCAAAATTTTAGATAATATGGACACACCATTGAGACCCAGCATTATTGATAGAACATGGACAAATCTATTTTCTTGTCCATAGTGTGGATGTCAAGCTTTTTTTTAAATTAAAAAACATCTTAAATCTCTGGAATAATGGAAATGTATTGTTTAATGTTATTTTTTTTGTTTAATTAAACATTATGCCAGAGGCAGAGGGTAGCTTCTCTGAGATGAGAGGTTTTCGGAATGGTGATATACTCTCCAGTCGGGCTGATATTCATTTAAAGTAAATTGCTGAAATTTCAACAGCCGTAGACGTATGAATGTACAGTGTGACACTATTGTGCAGCCCCCTTTTAAAAGTATATTACACTGCATAAAGTCACTTAATGTGTTCTGCAATTGCATTACTGGTATCAGCGTCTTTTGTTTTGTAAATGCATCGATCAGCACAAGCAGCCTGATGTCCCATCCCCTGCCTTGATGGAGCTCAGCTCAGGCAAAAAGTTCTCCCAGCTTAAGCCAAGACTCCTTATGTGTGTGATGTGCTTGGAGTTGTATAGTGTAAATAATACAGTATATCGTTATTTAGAATACATGTATATCATGTGTGTTCCATGTCTACAGAGATCTGGCTAAATGTAGGATGAAAGGAAATACAAGAATTGCAAGAAATGCTGAACACAAGCCTAAAGCAGAAATTTTTTCCATGTTATACTAATAATTACATTAAGTGTATAATGTGTGAAGACTTTAGTCCAAATATCAAATAAACACGTGCACTTTTATTCAAGAATATAACCAAAGAAAAAAAAGCATTTGATATACATAAGGCTGTCAATAACTTAAAAACCTAAGCTCAAATGTCAGTCAACAGGGAGTTTACACGTATTCTTGAATGGTGCAGAGGTAAGAACTGCTGCCTTAACTCATTAACAGCCAAATGTAAATTGAATGCTTTTTTTTTTCTTTGCTTATATTCTTGAATAAAAGCTGATATGTTTATTTAATATTTGAAATAAAGTCTTCACACATTATACACTTCACGTCATTATTAGTATAACATGGAAAAAGTTTCTGCTTTAGGTATGTGTTCAGCATTTTTTGCATTTATCACATTTCCTTTCATCCTACACTTACCCAGATCTTTGTAGACACGGAACACACATGAAATGCATATACAGTATTATTTAACGATATACTGTATTATTTATTATTAAAGAGCCTTGGCTTGAGCTGGGAGAACTTTTTGCCCAAGCAGAGCTCCGTCAAGGCTGTGGATGGGACAGCAGGCTGCTTGCTGCTTGTGTTGATCGACGCATTTACAAAACAAAAGATGCTGATGGAGAGGTGCGAAGGGATTTAAGGTGAGCCAGGATTATGAGTTTTTTCATAGGCTTCATTAATTCTAGTGTTAATTAGCATTTTGACAGTCTGACGCATCTAGCTTCTTTATTCATTCACTTAATGATTAACAGTTAATTGATAACAAGTTACATGTTATTAAGTGGAAGACATGCAATGTTATTCCACGGAAGATCAGATAGGTTAATGGTAATATAAAATTATACTTCATACGAGTCATTATGTCCTCAAAAAGTAAGAATTCAAGAAATATTTACTGCATATTTATGTGGTACAGAAACGTGAAAACAGTTTGAAGGCTCTGGCAAAAAAAGAAAAAAGATGCAGAGGTCTTGTTATTTTTGGAGAATTATATAATCCTTTCTTAAAATATAGATACTATTTGGTATTCAACAACTGAACAAACTCTAACTTATAGGAATAAAAGGATAAAAAACTACAATAAAATAGGTTGCACTGGATCACTGAGCAAAATCCATAAAAGTAGGACAAAAAACAACAACAAATGAACAGTACACAAGATGTCTTCGTGTAAAAATTGTTACCTTTTATCACTGTGTTATTTAGCTGAAAAGCCTTGTGAAAAGCCTAGTGCCATCATGCAATATATATAAAGCAAAAGATAAGTAGGTTATCAGCTATCATGTGAAGATGATTCTATGCACCTCCTCCCACACTTGTTTTCCTAAAGATATGGAGTCAAGAGCCAAAAGCAGTCAATACTCACTATCAGCAGTAATCACTACATGACCCTAAATGGCTCAAATCGTTCAATCAAGTATACCAAAACAATCAGAAAATGAAATACTATGTATTCAGCCTTTCTGTTCTATAGGCAATCCTATACTTTCCCAGTGATGTTTTAAAAAGATAAATTCAGGTCTTATCTGAGATTTTTAGCCCAGATGAGTCAAAAACAGTCAATAGTCTCCTTTAATGCTATATAACACATGGCCTTTGATAATCTGAAGCTGCCTATCAACTTTACCAACAATCAGGAAAAGACCATCTTAAACTCAAAACAGATCACGATGTTCACTATTCCTGATTGGGGTGCAACTCTCTTCTAAGTGTTCCAGTGTCCTCCTTCAGGAATCTTTGAAACTCATGCAGTTGTACCTTAGAATGTAGGATTTTTTGGGTTTCCAAGAGGAGCAACATGTCACATCACAGTGGATGTTTCCTTTCACCACTGTCGGTCTTATTCTGCACAGCAGGAAAAAGCAGCAAAATATGGGCTATATACTCAAGCAATTGTAGCCTGAGTCCTTGTCCAGAATGTCAGGTATATGTGCTTTCCCACTAACAAGACACAAAATTAGTTCATTATAGCCAAATATTAAAAGGAATGCACCTGATATGAAATATAAAACAAATTAAAAACAAAAAATGATAAAGAAGAAATGATGCTGTGTTTATTTTGTCAGCATCTCATAATGGCATTTGGAGGTTTAAACTGTAAAAGGCATGTTTTAGATTTTAATTCTTGTGTATTTGTAAATTAATTTGACTATCCATTCGTATATGTTTATCCTCTGAATGTTTAGTTCAACATTTCAGAACCAGAGCATATCCCAAAGAGCACACTGTGATGTTCCCTTTCACTGATTGTGCATTTTATTTCTGTAGGGTACAAAGAAGGAAATTCATTTTAGTTGCATATTCCCAGGACGTGTGATATATGAACTGTAATAAGTGGCACTTGATTACTGCCAATAATGACTGAATATTTATTTTTAAATTACTTTGAGCAGATATACTTTCCAGCAGATGTACACACCATTAGGACTGGCTACTGCCTTGTCACCAGTTCTTTCAGTAAAAGATCTGTGTCTTTGAGGCTTTAAAATACAATGGATGGATACATAAAATAAAAAAAAAATAATCTAACTATTATTTATAATTTTAGGCACTATATTATGTTAGTATACTGTGATAAGTTATCTGAAAATTCTGTATGGAATGTCTAACTCTAGGTTACCTCTAGAAATTATGATATCATATATACATTTTATATATTTAAGGAGAATTTATTTCTACTTTAAATTACTGTTCCATATATTGACTTTAATTTAACTTATTGGTACCCCTGTCTGCATAGGATTCATTAAAAATAGCTTGTTCCACCTTTTAAGTTTTTCACACAAGTTTTCCAGTGCCGCAAAGCACACATATCTTGGATATGTTCAAACCTCTGCTGTGTCTGCTATATTGGTTTGATATTTTTCACTTTGCTTAAACCTAGATGAATGTTTTATATCCTTTTTTATTATGGCATCAAGCTGAGTATTTATTAATCTTATCATTTTCAGCATTTGGTTTAGTCTAGGGATATGATACATGTTTTTTTCTTGTGCAATAATCTGGTCATTTAGCCTGTGATCAAATTTGCACCAACACCTTAGTTACTTGATGCTTCACTTCCTTCTGCTACAGATAGCACAGTGAGGGTTTTCTTCTGTAGTTCCATAATTAGATTGTTTTAAATACTAATACATCTGATCTTCTATCATGTTTTCTTCTTTTGCTTGAATGCAGTCTTTTCCTTTACTGTTTCCCATATCATACCCCAGTGTATTACTCCCATCTGTTCTTAACTGCATCTTGCTCTTTTAGAGTCCCTATCATTACCTTTAATTGTTGGACTGCATAATTTTGTGCTGTACTTTTGGTCTTTTTTGGTTTAATTTCTTTTAATCTATGCTATCATTAAAGTGGAATCAAAAATTGTTGAAAGCAATGGAAATGACATGTTGTCAGAACATAAGATGTTTAAATGCATTGATAATAAACATACAAAGGAAAACCAGTGGATAAAAATTAAACACACTCTGTGTCAGCCTTAAACCACCGGAGTTAATGAAGTAGACCAGAAAGCAAATAACCTGAAAGAGATAAAAATGTTTTAATTTTGGAAACTTTCATAAACCTAATAAATGAAATTAAATATAAATTAACAAAGTGTAATAAATATACACCTCTGCAATGGAGCTAGACCAGGATGCTTAAGTATACAATTGTAACAAATAATTGTAAAGTTTTATTATTAATAGTTTGCATAAACACAAGTTTGAATAAGGAGTCTTGCTTAGGAATGTGAGGTGAGGTAAAGCTAGGGAAAAGGAACAGTAACAGTAATGTTTAAGAAATATAGCAACCTGAAAGTGATTTATTTCTCTTTTGCTGTCGTCTGTTAAGGAATGAATCATATTTAAAATGTAAAGCAGTGGATGCAAAAACTACACCTATAAAATAATGAAATATTACTCTATAATTATGTATTCACTTTTAACATTTTTACTTTTTACACCTAGCACACTGCTTTTTGCACATCCTAACCTATTTTGCTTCC
The DNA here is from genome assembly GCA_026402145.1 of Polypterus bichir lapradei. Lineage (NCBI taxonomy): Eukaryota > Metazoa > Chordata > Cladistia > Polypteriformes > Polypteridae > Polypterus > Polypterus bichir. Next base: position 9,748,950 of record JANRMT010062833.1, read on the forward strand.
TCTCCTCATCCAGCACCTCCTGTATCGTTGTCCTGTTTTGCCTCATTTCACCTTAAATACCGCCAATGGAAGCTCTCCAGCTGTGGCATGCAGATAATCACCTTTCATATTACTGTGTTTTCTTTTTTCCTTTTGCCATTTACATTTTGATTACTAACTGATGCTTGTCAAGACACGTCAGTAAAACATTCCAGTTATTGTCTGGCTTGTAAAGCTAACATGTTATGTGTAAATTGTGCTTGTATGTTACATGACACATCTGTTTAGCATCTGCATTTGCTTTTGTGCCAAAATTGAAATTCTCTAAATCTGTTCAGACTGCTGTCATTAAACCTTCACTAATTTGATGCCTGGAGGTAACACTGTCAGGGTTATTTAATCATAAAGTCACAGATTGACACACTTTGCCTGCTGTGGGCATGGCAAATATTCATTGTATTGTTTTATATATTTTATTCCCCATGCTAAACACCTCTTAAATTGTGGAGTTTTTCATTATTATAGATTAATTAAAATCACTCTGTGTCTTTCAAAAGTTATCAAAAGAAAAGTATTGTGTGGAACAATGTTTACAATGAAGACAATGGAAGAACAGTCCCTTTATCATAACTGGTGCACCTCAAGTCTGTCTCATCCTAATGTGCATAGACTAAATTATCATTAAGATGATCTAAGCATGTGAGCTGACAAATTTACCAAACTTCTTTTGGTGTGTGGCATACACTAGAAGGTGATTTTAATATTTAAAAGCTTATACTTAATTTGTGCAACATAGATTTTCCAAACTGGTATAGAGAAAATAAGAATTTATCCGCATCAATGTCATTAATTCTAATCATATACCTTAAGGGCAGCTATTGAAATCTAAGAAAAATTGACAATAAACCAGATGCAGATTTCCTGCTTTTCCAAATCAGTTTTAATTCTGATAACAATATAAGAGTGTATCAACATAGTCAATCAGGTATAATTTAAATCATGCTCTGTATTATTTAGTGAGTGATATAATCTATTCTGGCATTTTGCTTTGTAGTTTGAACTATTGCTATTGTACTGATGTATTGTATTCCTGAGGTGGAGATGATAGATTGGCCATCTAGCTCTGTGAATAGGACTACTTGTGTTCTGTTTTGTGTGTTATATTTACCCCATTTTTTGACACATGTTGCATGCCCAGCCTACCAGGAAGGGGGACTCTCTCTAAATTACCTTTCCCAAGGTTTCTACCATTTTTTTTTTCTTACGGGAAAATTTATTTTGGAGGTTTTTCTTGTCTTCTTATGGAGTCAGGGCTGGGAGGCTGTCAAAAAACAGGGCCTGTTAAAGCCCATTTCGGCACTCCTTGTTTGATTTTGGGCTGTACAAGAAATACATTGTTGTATGATCAACACGTATGTTTCATAATTACCAAATAACTCTTAACAAAATGACTCTAAACTGTAACTTCCATCAAAAAATCTGTTTATGTATTGGTTGAGCATTTTAGTAATTAGTATGAACAAATTATACAGACACTATCCTATGTCAAGGCTTGAGGAATTTTAAACAGTGAAAAGCTAACTGCATAGTCCTTATAACATCTTAAATACTAATAATATGTGTGTGGCCACAGATTTCATCATCACTCAGATCCCACACTTAGAGGTAATACTATAAAATACAAATTTTGTATTTTATGAATTATAAACCTGCGATGGGCTGGCACCCTGCCCGGGATTTGTTCCTGCTTTGTGCCCTGTGTTGGCCGGGATTGGCTCCAGCAGACCCCCATGACCCTGTATTAGGATATAGCGGGTTGGACAATGACTGACTGACTGAATTATAAACTCCATACAAAATGAAATTATTAACATTTTAACTCGATTATTAGAAACTCATCTGATAAATAAAATTAACCTTTCAGCTCCTAAGTATGTACAATCTGTAAACAAATGTTTTGCAATTAACAGATAAATATGCCTTTGTTAATTTAATTTGTAGATAACAGTTTCAATTATGATCATCAATACACAAAGAGCATTTAACATTAACTGAAGTTAGTCTTTGACTGCATTAAAACTCCTGCATCTCAACTAGATCTAGTACCTGCGTTGTAACTTTGGCTACCAGGGTAGACTCCTTTTATTTAAGCTGATTTAGTACTCTGTGTAAACATATAGTATTTTTCTTGATTTCCAGTCAAGATTTTATGTAGATATCAATTCTACCACAACTTAATTTGGCAATGATTCCCATGTCCTACTAGTTAACCTAACTTGCACAACTTCAGGATTTAGTGGGAAAAATAAAAGATAATCCAAATTTGCACAGAAGAATTTTCAAAGTCAAGGTAGGGGGAAACTTAGAATGGTTTTCAAACCAAGACTACTTCAGCAGTGGCGCAGCCACATTAGCTGCTGTGCTACCACACCTCTTTTCTGACTTCTCATACAAAACCTTAATTTCTATTCCTGCATATGGCATTTGCTTAAGTTCCAATTCTTATTTTTTTCTTTCTTAGTCAAAAGGAAAGTTAACTTCCAGCAACAGCATTTTATTTATCAAGAATTTTTATATGTATATAAAGAGCCTTAAGCTACGGAGTTGGCTTTCTTTGGAAGTGTACTTTTTAATTGACTAATCTCAAATATAAAGCTTATTAAAATGATCCTTAAAGATGACTGCAGTTACTTGCTGAAGGCTTACTTGTATAGATTATTGTATTATCAGCTTAAATTACATTTGACAGGTCCACAGCAGATCACCATAAACACAGTGCACAAAGTAGACCAACATCCAACCCCCTGCAGGTCGTGTTACTTGGAGGATCAGTTAGAGATGAACAATCATTTAAAGTTATGGTTTGCTTATGTCTAAAAGCAAGAGCCTGTAGCTGTTATAACAGATTGTCAAATTAAGAAATGTAGTTCTTGTATTTTTGATTAATGGATGTTATGGTATTTCCAACATACAAAATAAAAAGAAGAATTTGATAGAAAAGTATTGTTAAAATATTTGGGATTAAAAAAGTAAAATTATAAAATTAAATAAATATATTAAGATAACAGTTCAATTCATATAGAAAAGTGTCAGAATTTAAAATGCTGAAAAAATTAAAGCTAAAATTGTAATTTTACACATTAAATTGATATATTGTTTAGCTGCTTCTTCACAATTCCAGTGATCCAAGTTGATTTCCAGTCCCATTTAAAATGTTCAAGTAAATGTGTGTTTATGTGTGTGTCCTGGTATTTGTTAACATCTTATCTGGAACAGAATCCTTCCTTGTATCAAATTTTTTGGCAAAGGCTCCTGACAATCTTGCACAGAGAAATGAACAATATCCAAACTGATCCTGAGTAAAATATGCTTAAAAGACTGTATTAAGTTGGGAGAGAATGTATGATAAATAATACAATAAAAGCCTGAAAAATCATCAGAGTACAATGGATTAGTGTCCCATTCACATTGCTGTTTGCCTTCCAACTGTTTTGTTCAAGCTTCCTTCAATACTCAACTTGTATAAAGCTTGCTAAAAACTGATTAATGTTCTTTACGTCTTAATTAAAGTTTAATATTTTTATTTCAGTGTTGTCTACCTACTCTCTACACAGGATAGTCAATATTGGATTTAATGTAAAGGTTCATTTCTGATTTTTTTGCCCTCAACTCTGGGAATAAAAATGAATCCAATTAGGAGCTGTATTAACTGTGTGTGTTGCTGAATAAAAAATAGATCTGAATTATCAGCTTGCAACAACATAACTATACATTTGTATCAGTTAATGAAACACAATTCATTAATACAAAACACTGAACAAAACAAATACATAGCACATGTAACAATTAAGTTAAAAAAAAGAAAAATAAAGAAAAAGGTAATCTTCACTGTGAAACTAATGGAAAAAGCAGATATTGCTAGCATCCTGTTTTAACAGAATGCAACTAACTATATTTTTTAAAATATGCCAGTCCTGAAAGCTAATTTTACACATACACTTATCACTCATTGATTGCAACACTTGAGATATGGGCATTAGCATACCTTTTAACAGCAGGGGCTAAATGGCAGCCCTGCAGCTTACAAGAGCTTGCTTCAACCCATGACTCTATGCAGTCTATGTGGGAACCTGCTTACTGTGTTTTATCTAACTTATAATAGGTATAAACACCACTATTAGATGGAGAAAGATTTTCTTTTTTCAGTTTTAGATAATAGAACACATTAGTTTTCCATTGAGTAAATGAGAGACGGATTAGAATTCTTACAATTAAACAAAATGTGTCTTTCTGTGAGTGTTGTTCCCTTCTTCTCAACCGGTGTTATTAAAGGGTTGAGAATAGTGGTAATGCAACTGCCAGGTATTTCCAGTTCCAAGGAAAAAGTTCTAAGGCTAGTATAAAACAGCTCATACTTAGAACAATAAAGGCACTTGTTTTTTTTAAACAGTTGAAATGCAAGTGTGCACTTCTACGAATATTTAAATTTTGTACCAGCAGGGTCACACTGTGTGACACCAACAGCTGGGCATATGCAGTTTTAGGGAAGAACAACTAGATTATACATCAGTCCAGTCCAAATGCAAGCGACTTCATAGCCACCTGTTGCCGCAAAGTAAGAAGCATGGGGTGTTCAGGTAAGCCATGCATTATTTCAGAAAGGGGATCCCAAGAAAAAGTTACAAAAAAGCAACTTACTATAGTAAGTCTGGAGAATGGATCGGCTAATCTGGATGAAACCCATCATAGGTGCACTTGTGCATGCACATGTGAGGACACCATGTAATTTATAACAGGCCTTGCAGAGGAAAGTAGAACGTGCTGGCATTAGTCGCAGTTGGAGGAAGGGAGAAGCGTGACGCAGGATTTGTTGAAAGTTAGGCTCTCCAGTGTTAAAGGTATTCTCTGCCTGTAGGGGTCATCTTTTGACTCAGTCGTAGTGGTGAGTGAGAGTCTGGTGTAGCTAATCTTAATAGTACATCTAGCATAGCGCCTTATGCCTTATTTTCTATATATTTTCCTTTTGTACCTAGAGATGTAAATATCTCCTAATTATATATAGCATAGTTTTGGTGGAGGTATTTATAAGATTTGGGTTTGTTATGCACTTTTTGTCTTTTTTATACACTGTTTTTACTCTTTGTAAATATTCTGTTTATGTATTGGTTGAGTATTTTAGTAATTAGTATGAACAAATTATACAGGCGCTATCCTATGTCAAGGCTTGAGGAATTTTAAACAGTGAAAAGCTACCTGCATAGTCCTTATAACATCTTAAATACTTTTTTTTCTGTATCGTATTGTGACATGAGTTCCTGTCTTGCACCTGAAAACGTGAGGCTGAGTCTAAGTACTTTAGCAAAACCAGCTTTATTCAGCTTGAAACAGGAACAACACGGTTTTTTATTGTAGTGGGCTCTACCACTCTCCTGTACACATACAGAGCAGTCATGCATGGTCATAGCCAGGTTAGTGGCCAAGTAATATTGTTTCCTGCATTTATAATGTTCCTTGTATCACCCATCGAGGGCAGGCACTTATAGTAAGACCGGGATTTTTTCTGATTTGTTTTTCGTGGCGAGCTGCTACAGCACTGGGAGCCTGCGTCTTCCACAGACGCTGCAATCGTGCTTCAGGACGTTCTTCTGCATTTCGGCTTATTGGGGAGAGTCCCAAAAGAGTTTAGAAACCTTACAGTATTATTAGAAGGACTGTGTTTTTTGTGTAGTGCCATCCTGACTGCATTTTATTTAGGAGGACTACCAATTTTATCAATTTTGTGTATATACATTTATTATTTTTGTTTCTTTTTCATTTGGGGACTTGCAATACTCACTGTAAATATTAAACAGTTTCAATATTTTTTGTCGACATTGCCTTGTATTTTGTGTGTCAGTTGCAGTGAGCAGTGTGCCTGTATATATATGTATATATATATTATATATATATATATATATATATATATATTGTGGAGGATGGCCGGCTGTTTATCCCGGCCAATACCCCCAAGCCGCCAGGTGGAGCCCTCCTTGCAGCATGGAGGTCCCCAGAAGACCAGCAGGGCATCATGGACAATGTGTTTTTTATGCACAGCTCTGCTGGATGCCATGGGGGCCACAAGAGGGAGCTGCAGGGAGGACCGAGGACTTCTTCGTGCCCTATGACCCGGAAGTTCGTCATAGGAAGAGCGACGGGCTTCCGGGTTGAAGAGAAGAGCTTTTATCTGACCCGGAAGTGATTGAGAATCACATGGACTGGGGATTGGGAACACTTCCGGGTCAGGAGATATAAAAGGACTGTGGGAGCTCCCAGACGGCGAGCTGAGCTGGGTGAAAGGGTGGCAACGCGTCTGGGAGCTGGAGGATTGTTTATTAGTGATTATTGTGTTTGTTTATGAGTATTGTGGAGGACAGGGTGTTTTGTACACTGGGGCTGAAGAATAAAGTCGAATTTTGGACTTTTACCTGGTGTCTGGAGTTGTGGACAGGGGTTCAAGGGAGCGAGAGCGCCCCCTATCTACCACTATATATATATATATATATATATATATATATATATATATATATCGTAATGCATGGATATTGACCCTGTTACCATATGTGGATGGAAGGCAAACACATGGGATGATCTCAGCCAGGTCTATAGAAAATGCATCTTGACTGGCAGGGATGGATGGGACTTCCTTACCTATTCAGGAGGCTAGTATCATGCATGGAGATGGTGAGAGTATCCCAGCTGGGATGGCTAGTGTTCCCTTATCTGGTTGGGAGGCCAGGGTGTGTGAAGGTCCTTGGAAGGATGCCTCCTGTGTTCATGTTGTATCACCGTACATTGGAGTGCAGCATCCCTCCTGGCAAAACCCTGTCTGGATACCCACAGGGCAGCATGGGAGTAGTGGTTCTGTAGAGCTGTCATACTGGGTTCCACGGGTAATGCCATGGGCAGCAGTTTGGAGGTTAATTCCTTCAGTTGGGGTGGTTCCGCCTGATCCTGAAGTTCTTTATTGTGATAATGATTTTGCACTGGAAGTATTTCCAGACAAAGTTGAAAAGGGAGTGCTTCACAAAACCCACATAGCTGGAGTAGAAAGAGGAGCTGGACAAAACTTGCAAGAGAGGAGTGAAGAAAGGAAGAAAAATAAATTGTATTGTGGACAAAGATTCCTGTTTGCAGATGTTTTGTTAAATATAAAAAGTCATTCAAACCTGGGCCTGTAGTTGATGTAATTGTTTCAGGGGGTGACACACAGACACACACACCAAAGAACCCCCTGAACCACTCTTCCCCCACAGAGTTTGCAATAATAATTGGAAAAACCAATACATATGATTTGGACTGCCATATTGCAGGGTGACATACCAAAAGCACTAACAATTACACAGTTAAATATTAACAGAAACATGAAATCAAGGTTCAGCTTTTGTGCACAATTAGCTCTGCTATAATCAGATTGTGCTGAACTGTGTGATACACGAGTCAGCTCCAAAGCTGATTGAAAATATGTATAGATTAGACTTTTAAATAGCAAAAAAACTGTGAAAAAACTACTAAATATATATCTAATAGGATTATTTATTAAGATGTTTTAAATTGCACGGTCATAGGATGTATCATTTATGAATTATAATTTAATTATCTATTTTAACCTTCAGCATAATGGAAATAATAGCATGACCGATTACACTGATTATTGAGCTAGTTTTATTGTTTCCAGTATAATATAAGCTAAAGTTGTTATAAGGTAGGCCAGAGAAGGGAATTTAGTTAAACCTAAACAACATACCATCTCTGCTTCGGGTCATCTGCTCTTTAGCTACTTGAACATGGGCAGTAACTGCACCGTGCTGTTTCAGGTCAGGTAACCCTCCATGGGCTTGAGGACCAAAGTATTCATCGCCAGGGACAGGGCTTACCCACAGATATTCTGTCTCCCACTCAGACCTGTAACTTGAAAGACTCTTACATTTCATAGGCAGACTTGCATCAGCAGACACCACTGCATGTAGCATCTTGTTCTTGATGTTCCGCTACACTTTTTTTACAGTCAATGTGTGAAAGCTGCATAATGGCATGGATGACAAGTCTTACTTATGCCAAACAGAAAAAAAGCAATCGTTAAACCTTAATCAACTCAAACAGGGATGCTAAGGCAAAGTTCCTTTGCAAGACCCTAACTAAGTTAAACAGTTCCAGTAATGTAAGTTCAGTATTTCAGTCTAAACGCAGAAGTCCATGTTATCCACTCCTGTGGACATGCCTCCATCATCAGAATGGCACACAAGAAATCTAATTCAGTTCCAAATTATGAATATTTTGTGAGTTTCAAAATATTCATCCACATTTCAAAATATATCAAGTTGTAACATGGAGTCACAAAATTATTTTTGATAATTCTTTAAAATAATATATCAGTACCGATCTCACCTAAATTTTAATTCAGGCTTTTGTAGAATTTAAAGCATACAGTTAATGTTCTGAGAACAATACACAAAATGAATTAAGGTTTATTTTTGTTGAACAAATAAGTGGGAAGTTTATGTTAGCAGTGTTCCTGCTAAAACACAGTTTCAATTCTGAGCTGTTTTTAGTTCAATTACAAAATTGCACAGAGCTGGAATCTTTGTCAGCAGCATCCTGCACAAGGCATGAACCAGCCTGCTTTAACTTCTGCTTAACAGACGTGTCTGCAGGAAGCGAGAAGAAACCAGAATACCTGAAGAAAAAGTGCACAACCCTGTGAAGAAATCACAAATTCCACACATATTGTGGCAAGGCATGAAATCTATTGTGCCACTGAAGTCTAGCACAATTCGATTTATTTTTATATAGTGCTCTTCTCTTTAACAAGCAGGCTGCTGTACACATTTACAAATATAAAGCACAAAACATGTAGATAGATATATATAATATGAGAGAATGAAGGGATGATAGTTACCATTTGCATGATAGTTAGTAAAACTGTACAGTTACATTGTAAAATGTATAGTGTACACCTTCATTTGCTAAGAGAAATGGGTTTTTGTTTCAAATTTTTTATGATGTAAGTTATTCCTTAGAGTGTCCACTTTTGTAGCCTATTTAGTTCATTAGGGGAATTCAAAATCAAAAGTCACCTTATGCTACAGACTGCTGTTTCAAAGTTGCCTAGCAACATGTTGCTTTTAGCTCAAGTAAAGTGCTGCCACAAATAGCTTTAAAGAGTGTACTATGTACTATCAGGGATATGAATTTGCTTTCACTAATTTAACACTGCCAGATTTTGCAACATAAGGTCAAATGGTGTATTTATAGCATTTCCATATAGCATATTCTTTAAAAGAAAAAAAACACATAAAGTAGGATAGTAAGGAATATGTGCCCACAAAAGGAACAAATAAAATAGCCCCTTTATAAATTATTTGTTTTCTATTAATTTATCTTTTAAACCTAAATCTATATTAAGTCTATGCATACAGTATATATACACACTTAACTAGAAATGTCTCTAAATACTTCCAGTTTTGTTTTTTTTTATATTATTTATTTTCTTGCTGGGTGCTGAGAATGCTACGTATTTTTCTTATCTTGTTTGATAATTATGATATATTTACAGGATAGTGTTTAGATGCTCAAATTGAGAAATTGGATAGAATAATCCCTATTATTAATATTTGTTTATTTATTTTACTGGGATATTTGATAAAATATTCATCCATGAACTGTAATAAGTGAAAAAGGAAATCATTCCCTGAATTGCTGTCTTGAGCAGATGCTGAACTGCACCTTGGGGAGCACCCAGAGAGCGTTTTATTTGATCTTTTAATTAATATTTATTGTAAATGCATGCAGTGATGGTTAAATTGCAAAAACTGAGCCTAAACTAAATTGAAGGCCACCTTTTCATTAATGGCTACCCACCTCCTCACTCCTTCTAACTCTGAAAATCAGCAAAATGCAATGATTAGAGTGACAGCAACCAAATATTCTGCAAATGTCAACCAATGGCCAAGATCAGCAGAAGGCATCCTTGACTAAGCTGCAGACTGGCAATTAAAAGTAGATTTGGGCAAGCAGCTAAGATTTCCTGAACACATTACTATAACTACACACCGTCCAGACATGATCATCTTCTCAAACTCCACCAAAAAAATGATCAGGTTAGAACTCACCTTACTTATGTTACAGATTGGCCACAGTGTAATATCCCCAAAACCCTAAAAATAAAGGGAATCCATATCATAGTAAGGATTAGGATAAAAAAGGAACTTCCTTGTAGTGTTTCAATTTATGTTGATTACATTTAGCCTTATCTGACCAATAATGTGAAGAAGGCTATATATGATTTAACAAAGTTTAACCCTAAAGTAGAATGTCCATATTATGTCCATATTATGGATAGAATAGATGTCCATATTATAACTCCTCAGTGATCTAATTCTTAATACTCAGCCTAATGAGTCATGGGAGAGCTCTCAGTCTGAAAGGTTACAACATAATATTCTCAAAACATTCTCCAATTTAGAGTCACAGGGGACAGGAGTCATGACCACTGGATGTATGGTAGGAAATAGCCTTGGATAGTAAGCCAGTCCATCTCAGGTTCCTCTCACACCTGCACCCACACTCACACTTAGACTCATGCAGAATTGTAATCCTCCAAACAGAATCCAGTTGTAAGAATCTTTCTGTATGTTCTGAAATGCTTTTAGGAAACAGTAGTTCATCAGTTGAGGTATACATTGTATAAAGAACATCAAAGGGAAGGGCTTATGGAGGAGGTATATGAAAGATAGGTCACCAAGCTCCAGGAGCTGGTTTAGCAATGTGTGAGGTAAAGCTAGAGCATTTGTTGTGACTTATTATAAGTGGGCTGTTGGTGCTGCTCAGGCTAGTCTTTCTGTAAAGACATGACATTGGTGTGGTGGGGCTTGGAAAGAAGAAGGCAATTAGGATAATCAATGATACTGAAGAAAGACCCATTAGATGGCTGTGGATAAAGATGGAGGCTCAGGGTCAACAGCTGCTTGAACAAAAGCCAATGATTGATCACCCCCAGCTGGTTGCCTGGGTAAAGGTGTCTGATGTTGAAAGATCTGAAACACCTAAGGACTTTTGGTTACATCACTGAGGATGCACCCCACTGCATCCATGAAATGAATTTATTAAGTATGTATATATTTATTAAACATTTACTTTTATAAACATACAGGAACTAACCTAGAATCACTGCAGATCAAACATTTTTGCCATTCACTCTGTGTCACTTGTTTTTTTTTTAAGTCTTTGCCTTTCTTGTTCATTGAACCTCCATTTTAATTGCACCAGTCTTTAACTATTTTGTCTCCTTTGTCTTTTTTTTTTCACCTGCACATCATACTAGCTTACTCATTGTCTATCATACATTTGATCAAGTCTGAATGGCTAAAATATTTGTTTTGCAACATTTTCTTCTTTTTTTTTCAAGGAATCAACTTTAACTCTTTTCTTTTCACAACATAGGTATGCCATTAAAATTGCCTTTTTAACTATACATGTCTGTATTATGCAGTGGTAATGCAAGTAGCATGATTATTTGAATTAATTCCTCATATTCAGAGATTATTTAGAAAATAAGCAAGGTTTACTTTGCTGGGCTCAAATGTACCATTTGGTGGGTTTTGTTAATATTAAAATACTACACATTATACAGGGTGGCCCATGAAAAAGTAGCCCGCCTTCCTGCCAGAGTGGCGTGCCGATTGACTACCCTAATCACGAAAGCTGTGTAGACGTAGTGCAAACATGTGAGTACGAGCTGAGTGACATGTATTCCATTCCACAAAGAATCGCAATAGTGGAGGCGTACGTTCTCACTGGTTCCATTAAGGAAACGTGGGACATTTTTGCAACAAAGTTTCCTGCCACTGGTGTCCCAGCAAAGCGTGCAATACAGCAGTTGGTGAGAAAGTGGTGTACGACAGGGTCAGTTGCAAACGCCAAAATGAATCGCGCACTTCTTGCCAACGTATTTTACACGACCGACGGATGAAACCGTACAAAGTGTCATGTGTGCAAGAACTGAAGCAACCCGACAAGGAAAAATGTGTGCATTACTGCACGTGGCTATTTGAAACAATTGCGAGTGGGGTTTTTTTTGCATTTCAAGTTCTTTCTTTCTTTATGTAAGGGCGCCTTTTTTTGCCAGGGAGGCGGGCTACTTTTTCGTGGGCTATCCTGTATTTGTACCACAGAACATATTAAAGCAAACACTAAGTAACTAAGTCTTAAACAAGTTTTTAATTACTGTACATGCAAGTTCTCAGAATCACTAGTGATTGAAAAGTTATTTTATAGACAACTGCTAGCTTACCTGTATTACCTCAAACTGACCTAATTTATTTTTTATTCTGTATTCCTTTTTGTCCAATGCTTTAAATTCATAGGTCCCTTGCATGCTATTCCAATATAATATGATGCTATACTGCATGGTTCTTATTAAATGCAAAAAAAAAAAAATGGAAAGAAGATAGATAGATAGATAGATAGATAGATAGATAGATAGATAGATAGATAGA
>JANRMT010062833.1:9761471-9788303 GCA_026402145.1 Polypterus bichir lapradei
AGATAGATAGATAGATAGATAGATAGATAGATAGATAGATAGATAGAATTTTATTTGTCCCCAGGGATAAAGTACTCAGTGTTTCAGAGAGAGCAACAGCATTGTTCATAGAGGCACTTAGTTTTGTCTTATTTCTCTCCTTTGATACGACCTCCAGAGGCCGCAAGGCAGAAACAAACCCTGAACAGGGTGCCAGTCCATCTCCGGGCAAACATACACCCACCCACCCAACAATCACACATAAATGTGGCAAATTTAGTATGATCAATCCACCTAACCTAATAATAATAATAACAAATTTATTTATATAGCACCATTCCCATGCTCAAGGCACTTTGAGTATGTTTGGACTGTGGGAGGAAACTGGGGCACCTAGAGGAAACTTCCACATAAGGACAACCCAAGACATGAACCCTGGTCTAATTACTCGAGGCAGCAGTACTACTACTGTGCTACCATGCCACACTTGTTACATAATAGTAAATGAATAATAGATGCATTTTTGCAGTACCCAAACTAAAGTGTTACCAATATTTTTTTAATACAAGGGTATTTTGAAAAGAATTGTTGCAGTGCTTAACACATTAATATATTATCTGTATGCTCTTAAGGGCTACACTTTAGTTTAGGTATCCATTATAAACCATTTATTAAAAGTCTATAAACATTAACAATTCTAAATTATTCTTGACAATTATTAGAAAGACTTTTAAAATACTGTATATTACTATAACTTTCCCTATTCAATATCATATCAGAACGGCTTACAATATGTCTTATAACAAGTTTTAGTAGCTGCTCATAATTGATACTGAAAATAGTGTTATCTTTTGAAGTTATTTAACACTGTTAATAAATGTCATAGTTGCACAGATACTGCATTATTTTTAAGATGGCATAAAAAGTATTTTTAATCAAACATCTTCACAATAATTACCAATGTCTGACTAGATAAAACAATAAAAATGATCTGTTCTGTTGTAACCGCAGTGCTTACCTACAAACCATCACAATGATTTGGAGGAAAAAGCCACTCTTTTTAGACCTACTTGTCAAGCTGATGCTGATTTTTCCATGATAATCTTTTTGTATGGACGGTAAGGATTTTTCAGTGGCTGCCCTGGGTTATACTCTCATTTTGTGCCATCTTAGCACTTTCCTTCCCAATGGGATCAGAACATGTGCAGAAGCATTTAATCTTAGTCTGTTTTGATTGCTTTAGTACTCAGCTGCTTGACAGCACTCACTTTATATAGTCTTTTGTCATCCAATCAAATATTCAATCCCTTCACTACTTATCATGCAGTCTGCAGCAGCCAAGTGATAGCACAGAAGGGTCAGCTGCATGCAGAGACATTCAAATAAAAGCCTGCTAAAACAAAGTACTTCTATTGAAAGTCATCATTAGATCTATAGTGTACATAATTAAAGTAATACTTTTTAACTCAGTAACAATCATTTTGCCCAATAATGTTGCCCTGGCCAATTATGTAATAGTAATTCAATTAAGAAAAATTATAATAGTCTATAGAATGCCACAGAATACATTAACATAATAACTGCAGTTATATACTCTTATGAAGTTTGTTTTACTAAACTTCCCAATGTTTTTATTCTGTTAGAAGTCATAATTTAAAAAGTTAGAAACAGACAGAGCATATGAATACATTTACAAATGGGAATTACAAAAAAATACTGAGCAATTTATCCCACTTACTGTTTGGCCACCCAAAAATTAGATCACTAATATATCTTATTACTGCTTTGTTCTGTCCTCAGAATAAGAACTGAAATTAATCACATATTCTGGGTTACTAAAATCAAAGGTCTGCGGTGGGCTGGCGCCCTGCCCAGGGTTTGTTTCCTGCCTTGCGCCCTGTGTTGGCTGGGATTGGCTCCAGCAGACCCCCGTGACCCTGTAGTAAGGATATAGAGGGTTGGATAATGGATGGATGGATAAAATCAAAGGTCATGCTGAAGACTGCTTTTTATCTATCATGACTGTATACAAAAAAAAAAAACAAACAACTATGAGCAATATGTTTTATTTTCAGGAATTTTGTCATATTCAACCTCCATCCCTGCTTTGTCTTATTCATCTGGCAAGGATACAACTGTTCTAAGAGTAATGTACTACAGCACTCCACACACAGTCATCACAGTATATCACCACAGATGTGAAAATCTGATGGCTTCCAGCTGTTTATTAAAACACCAAAGTATATTTTCTATATACCTGTATTACTTCTCAACATGTTTCAGATTTTCTGATGTGCTCCAGTCACCATCTTTAGGAATGTTACAGAGATAAACAAGTATGCACAAATTCTGTCACCAAGTAATAATACATTTCACCCATGCATTGCTCCTGTATTCTTTAAAGCATTTCACCATGCATTGATGGTAGGTATCATGATCCTTCCACCATGCAGAAGCAAACCACCAACAAATGACAAACCATTTTTAGCAAAACGTTTCCTGTAACTTTATAAGATGATTCTATGGAAGGACTTGGATTATTTAAGTGTCTTGAAGAAAGCAGAAGAGTCTACAAAATTGAGTGAATTTAATGTACCCTGTGAAAATGAAAAATGGAGATAAGCATGTGTGTATGGATCCAATAGATCTCAACAACAGTATTAAACAGGAACTCTTTCAATACCCAAGCAGGAAGAGATACTGTCAGGGCACAGGTGTTTTCAGAAATAAATGCCTCATGTGGATTTTGATAAATTAGATTGGATTACTGAAGTGCCAAGCTATACACATTTAATACTCTCTCTGAGTGTACTGTTTTCTGCATCTTGCTTTTGAAGTCCTTGAGAGGGCATTTATGTTCATGAAATTATTGTTTGGGGTACATCAGAGTAGTAGCATAATCTTATTTGGAGAATATGCTTCAGAAAATTAAACTCTGCAGTCCCTGATGTCTCTAAATGTCCTAATAGATTAAAAGAGATTTCTACTGATGTGAGCAAATCTCTGCTTTTTGCATTAATTAATAATTGTGTCATTAATTCAATATGGTGAAAAATTAAGTAATGCAGCTATGATGATTTCTTTATTAGTTTAGTTGTGAATGTGGCCAATCTTGCAATCCTTCCTTGCCAAGCACAAAGACTTTTCAGCTGCTTTACCACTGATTTGATTCATTCTGTTATTTTCTTTTCTTTTGCTAGAATACAGTGCTCAAAGCACAATTCTACACAGGATCAATTTTACTCTGGTAATAAATGAGGGAGGAATACCTTTGCTCAAATAATACCACTTTATACTACCCACCTTGTACTTTACAGTTTCCTTACTATATCCATCCATCCATTTTCTAACCCGCTAATTCCGAACACAGGGTTACGGGGGTCTGCTGGAGCCAATCCCAGCCAACACAGGGTACAAGGCAGGAATCCAATCCCGGGCAGGGTGCCAACCCACCGCAGGACACACACAAACACACCCACACACCAAGCACACACTAGGGCCAATTTAGAATCGCCAATCCACCTAACCTGCATGTCTTCGGACTGTGGGAGGAAACCTGAGCGCCCGGAGGAAACCCATGCAGACACGGGGAGAACGTGCAAACTCCACGCAGGGAGGACCCGGGAAGCGAACCTGGGTCTCCTAACTGCGAGGCATCCTTACTATATGGTCTATTTAAAAGGTATTGCATCTCTGCAAATGGTATTTAATATATACTCTTTTCATTTTTTAATAAGCTTGTGTTCAGTTGACATTGCAATGTAATAAACACCATGATGATATTGTGAAAAGAGTTCTGAACAGACATTAAGACTGCAATATTTTGTTGAAACTGATTTTTTGCATCCCTATAAATGTTTTCCTATGTTCCTGAGCTCATTAAATAGTCTGACATTTACAACAATACAGTCAACTGATGCAAATGCTAGTTCTCTATAATCCTAATTGCCTGCAATTTGTTAAATACTTCAACCATTTGATAAGTGACACATTTTGCTTTTCTGCTTTTCTACCTATACACATAATTTGTACATAAAGTGTTTTCTGTACATCATTACATATTTTAATTTTACAATAACTTAGTTCCACTTTAAACCTTTGCAAAGTAACAGAAAGTAGCTAAAATGAATCAGTACATTAAATTTTAAGTGAAAGACAGTATAAATTCATTATACTTAAACATATCAAACAATAGTTATGAAGTTATTACCTAATTCAATTTCTGTAAAATATTTGCAAAATATTATATGCAGCCTAATTTTATTTAATTTTAGTTCATTTTAATTTCGACTCGTCCAGTACAGTGGTTAGAATTGCTGCCTTATTAATATAAGGAATGCATTGACTTCCCATCTTAGTTATTTCCCATATGGAGCATGTTTCCTGTGCCTTAGTGGTATTTCTCCAGGCAATGTGATCTTGTCCGATATTCTTTCTATAAAATTAAATTAAATAAGAGTTTAATGTAAAAATAAAGGAATTTAAAAATGTTGCCTTTTTAATTTACTTTCTCCATTATTTACGTGTATATTCAATGAAAATTTTACTGAATGATATGAGTACTATATATTAAGAGTGTTATATCTGAAATAGGTATAGATAATGGGTAAATAAACTTGATGGGCTACAACAATATTCTATAGTTTGTTATTTTATTAGAATTATTTGTAGGAAAATGTAAAAGATTCAGTAACTGAAGAGTATATATATACGTGAGTCACTGTTTTGCATTGTCTTGCACCCCAAAACACGAGGCTTTATTTAACTTGAAACAGGAACAGCATGGTTATTTATTGTAGTGGGATCTACCACTCTCCTATACACAGGCACAGAAGTCAGGCAGGGTTGTGGCCAGGTTAGTGGCCAAGTAATACTGTTCCCTGTATTTATAATATTCTTTGCATCACCCATCGACGGCAGGCACTTATAGCGCGACCGTGATAGGCTTGGATTTGCTTCCGCTGAATGCCGCTGCAGCACTTTGAGCCTGCAGTTGCCCCGGCAATGGATAAGCAGTCTTCCACAGACGTGGCGATCATGCTTCAGGATGCTCTTCGGTATGTTGTCCCTTGAGGGAAGTCCCAACAGAGTTTAGAAACCTCATATTCCCTCCTCCCTCCTCAGCTTTATCCATACTGCTGTGGGCAAAGCAACCGTCTAAGCCGGGCTCGGCCAGGTGGGAGAGAATGTCAGCATTGGCAAAAGCTTCCAAGCTAATAGACCACCGAGTGAGTCGGACGTTCATATCCTTCTGTTTGTATAGCCATTGCAGCGGGGTGTGATTAGTCACCAGGGTAAACCGTCATCCCCAGAGATAGTAACAGAGGGCCTCCACCTCCCACTTTATCGCCAATCCTTTTCAATAGTTGAACAATTACGCTCCCTGGGTAGTAGCTTTCTGCTGAAAAGCGTGATGGGGTATTCTTGCCCCTCAAAACATTTCGAGAGCACCACTCCTAAACTGAAAGCGCTAGCATCTGTTTGCAGAATAAATTCCTTAGAAAAGTCTGGATTGCGCAGAACCAGGGAACAATGATAAAGCAGCTATTAGGTCCACAATAGCTCTCTCACAGGCCTCCGTCCATACAACACTACGATTCTTTCTGCCCTTTGTCAAGTCAGTGGGTCGGGGGGGGGCGGCCCAATGTGCAAAACTGGGAATGAACTGCCTTTAATACCCTGTGAGCCAGAGGAAGGCATGAATCTGCCTTTGTGTTTCATGATGGATATATTCAAACACCTCTCCCAACTTATTCATTTGAGGCTTGAGTAAGCCCTTCCCCATGGAATATCCCAGGTAATGGATTTCCAACATACCCAGCTTGCACTTCTTAGGGTTGGCCATCAACCCCACCAGCCACAAACTGTCAAGCACCACCCAAAGGTGGATGAGATGAGATTCCCAGTTGTTACTGAAAATTACCACATTGTCAAAGACAAGCTCCCATGTACGTGGAACGGGGTCGGAGGATCTGGTCCATCATTCGGTAAAGGTCAATGGTGCACCATGGAGGCTAAAAAGGAGCACCGTAAATTCAAACAACCTGTACAGAAAGGTGAACACGGTCTTCTCATAACTAGACTCCTCCAAGGGGACCTGCCAGTAACCCTACATGAGGTCTAGGGTGAAGATATGTGAAGCCTGCCCAAGCTTTTCCAACAGCTCGCCCACACATGGCATTGGGTATGCATCAAACATGGAAATCTTATTCAAACGCCTAAAATTAATACAGAACAAAACCGTCTAGATTTGAGACAAGTACAATTGCACTTTGCCATTCACTTTGCTTGGCTGAATAACACCTAATTGGAGCATTTGTCGGACTTCCTCGTGTAACAATTTGCTTGTTGCCTCTGGTAGGTGATATGGGGGTATCTATATAGTAACACCAGGCATAACGACAATCTTCTGTTCTGCAGTTGTCGTCTGGCCAGGTGCTGCCGAAGAGACATTCGAGTTCCCCTCGATCAGCAATAGCAAATCTGCTTTCTGGGTGTCAGTTAAATTATCTGACATCTGCCATCTCCAATGACAACACTCGGTCTGGGGGATCGCTGTGGCCGTGACCAGGACATTGTGGCGGTCGTACCACTCGTTTAAAAGATTAATATGCAAATTTTGTATGGGTTTCTGTTGCCTGGGAATTCTGAATTTATAATTCACTGGGAACATACGGTCTTCAATCACTGCTGGCCCTTGCCATTCGGCCCGAAATTTGGATCAGATGGGATCAACACCAGCACGTGATTCCTCTTCCTAAACTTATGGAGTTTACTCGTCTTGTCATAATTATGTTTTTGTGCCTCCTGCTCAAACTACTGATGTTCTACCGCAATAGAGGACAATCGACAATTGAAACAACTTGGTCGACAAACCTCCCCCAACAGGCTGTTTCGCGAGTCCCCAACTATTCTTCTCAAAAAATGTCCAACACCCTGAGCGATGGACTGCCAAATAATAGTTAAAAAGGGCTCACCACAATGGATACTTGCGGGGCCTCCTGGACAGCAAACAGGAGGAAAGGCACTACCATATCCCAGGAGGTTGAATCGTCATGGGCCACCCACCGAATCATCTGTTTTAGGGTTTTATTAAACCATTCAGTCATGCCAATTGTCTGCGGATAATAAACCATGGAGTGTAACTGCTTAATTCTGAATCTTTTGCATATCAGCTTCATGCTGCAAGACATAAAGGGTGTGCCCTGATCAGTGAGAATCTTGTGAGGGATACCAATACGTGTGAACATATCCGAGAGTTTTTAAAACCTTCTCCCTATGCTCACTTGGTACTACCAGCTTGATATGTCCATCACCCATGCAATCAGAATTCACCCGATACAGAAAACCATCCTTTAGTAAAAAAATGTGATGTTTTAAAATTTGGATCCTCTCTCATTTGTGACGTGGGTTTGTCTGAATGCAAAATCCAAGTTGTTAACGGCTCATTGTATGCGAGCAACCTCCATCTGGATGGTAGTCTCTGCTTCCTCCGTGTTTGATGCAGAATCACACTCGCCTCCCACTGCTACCTTGTCTAATGCAGCATCACACTCACCTCCCACTGCTACTTCATTTTTGTCTGGGTCCGTATTGAGTGTCCGGTCTGGGGAGGCTGTTGGTGCGTGTGATGTTGTGGAAAAGTTTGCCAGCTGTCCCGGGTTTTCACTTGAGGATTGGTTCCCCACCTCGCAGGACAACTCTAATTCAATTTCAAACCCAATTCCTTGACTGACATTGTCTGATGCAAGCCTCTCTCTATCCACTATGGGGAAAGACGCTCTGCAGGTGGCCAAGACCTGTGCAAAGAGGACATTCCTTTTTCTGTTATGTGTGGCCATGGTGAGGTGTCTGATATGGCAGTCCAAACCTTAAAGTTCTTCCCTTTAAATTTCAGAGGGAGTAATATAGTCTTGTATGTTTTAATGTCCCCATGGATGCAGCAGATGTTCACTTTGTCTGTGGTCTTATAAGGGGTCTGCTGGAGCAAGTCATGTCGGATTACGCAGAGGTTGCTACCAAAGTCTAAAAGTGCCGAGAATCTCATCCAGCCAATGTAATACAGACCTTAAAATTGTCCTCCTTTAACAAGTTGGGGGAAACTGTCGAGCTGCAAACCTGGGCCAGGCCATTGTTTGTGCAGATGGAAGGTAGCACTCCCGAGCCAGATGTCCCAGTTGATCACAGCAAAAGCAGCTGTGTTCAGTCCGCACTATTGTGTTCACACTATGGGGTCTTCCACTCATGGAGCTGGCAGCTCTGAAGGTTCTGGCTGGATTGACATCAGGGTCAAGCCTGGGTAGCTCCGTTGTTTCCAGGAGGCTTGTGCACCCTCTAGTCTGCGAGTCAGATCCAGCAGCAAGTGGACATCATTTCATAGAATTTCATCAAAAAGGCTCTCATCTGTCTTTGACAAGACTGCATCAACAGCGAGCTTCTCCACAATGTGCTTGAAAGGGTCTCTGCGGATCCAGCTTTGAATCAGGTCCACTAAGCCCTGGATCTGTCCTTGTGCAGGGCGATTTGGATCAATATGCCACAGAAGAAACTGGTGCCTCCTTGGCCAATGGGCTCACAGCCGTGCAGAAGAGGATCTGTTGCGTCAGGAAGTCATAATCATCGAGCCTTTCAGGAGGGAGATTCCATATGGCTTGGAGGTTTTCCGGTTAAAAACGGGGCCAAAATTGCTGGCCAGGCTTCCCTGTCCCAGCGCATCAATGTTGCCGTGCATTCAAAGCAGAATAGGAAACACTCTGGGGGTTGCTGTACTTCTTGGGGATCCATTGGTGCAAGGACCCCACTCCTGGTACCATGTGACACGTATGTCACTGTCTTGCACCCCAAAACACAACACTGAGTCTTAGTACTTTAGCAAAGCCAGCTTTATTCATCTTGAAACAGGAACAACATGGTTTATTTATTGTAGCGGGATCTACCACTCTCCTATACACAGTCACACCAATCTGGCAAAGTTGTGGCCAGGTTAGTGGCCAAGTAATAATGTTATCTGCATTTATAATGTTCTTTGCATCACCCATTAATAACAGGTGCTTATAGGTAGACCGCAATCACTTCAGATTTGCTTCCATGGCGAGTCACTGCAGCGCTGTGAGCCTGCTGCTGCCCCAACAATGGATAACCAGTTCCAAAAGAGTTTAGAAACCTCACTATATATATATATATATATATATATATATATTTAAATTTGTGACATTTGTGTTCATGTTAGTGAGTACTCTATAACAGATTGAATCTCCATTCAGAGTTAAATTCCAGCTTGAGCTTAGGGCTGTCAGAATAGGCACCAGGCTCCGTGCCTCTGTGAACATCATAATCAGGCTATAAAGTGGAGGTTTTATAAATTTGACAGGATAAGTTAAGTGTCTGGAGTTAGAGATGGAAAAATCAGGACCAGGAGATGAAATTAGTTTATGGAAGAAAGTGAAGACATAGTCAATAAACAAGCTAAGACCAAAATATCTGGAGGAAGTGAAAAATACCAATCTAAAAATATCAAAAGTCAAAAAAACAAAATCAGAATTTCAAAATCAGAAATACATCTACTAATTACAAAAGTGCTCAGCACAAAGGGAGATTTTAAAGTTTGAATCTTAAAGCTAAGTATTTAGACTGCTGTGCTACCATCTTAAGTAATTTAAAATAGGTGGAGTTGCTCATAAGAGTATTAGACACGTGGCTGGCAATTGTCATCATTACTATAAATCTAGAGGTTTTTCACCAGTTCATCTTGAAATCTATTAGAAATGCTACTTGGGAAGTCTGCTGTCATATGGTATCTTATATAATACTCATTATATACTGTAGCATAAACTATGTGATTCATTGCAGTGAACCTAGAGTATCTGAAAAGTATCAGATTACTTTTCAGTTAGCTTAATTAATTGCAAAATACTTGCATATGTTGCAATGAGAGAGATTTTTCCAATTTGACAATGTCAAACACAGTAGATTGATATATGTAATCAACCATTAGGGCTTACACATAATAGCATTACTTTCAAACTACATATTTTATATAAAGAATCTATTATATGCTTAAAAATAACGTACAATACTATGCTTTACACTGATGCATTTCAGTAATTTATGCACTGGTCTTGAATCCTGAATATCAAACCAAATTAGTTCAGCTTGTTATGTCCATCCGAGTGTGCTGCTCCCTAGAGAGCCTTAGTTTTAATCAAAATTCCATTCAGTCGGCCTATTATAAAACAAGTTTGTAAACAAAAAGCTAGGATATACAACAGGATGAATCAATAGACTAATGGCCAATCACTACTATTGCACACACATTTTAAATGGTTATTGGAATGAGAAGAGATACAGCAAAAAGGTCCATATTCATTGCATTTTATCTGTCAATATTTTTTTAAACTAATGTGCCCACTGTCATTTTTCAATCAATTTACATCAAAAGCAAAATTTTGCAAATTGTTCTTAATTCTACAGCAGTCACTATACGTACGCTTGGTTGTGGATAAATAATACAAATGTTAATAAAAAGTTAATAAAAATGTTAACTTTAAAAAGTAATGTAATCAGATGAAACCCAGTCAGAGTAAAACCCAGTCCTGCTCATACAATTTATTCAATTCTTGTTATTGCAATAAAACATTTAACTCTCAAGAAATAAAATAACCCAACATGTAGAAAAATAGTTAAAATATCTGATCATACGTGTAAACAGCTTTTAGGACTTTGCTTTTGAAATCTGATAGACTTTAAACTTATTTTTTATGTTATATATCATTCAAATAGAAAAAATTGTATTTGTTCCAATCACTCATTTTCCCTCATACAAAATATTTATTTCAGCTGTTGCTTCTCCTGTTGCTAGTTTCCTATATTCAAATTATATTTTAAGAAGCAGAAGGCTTATAATATATTACATTTTGATAAACATTTTGGGAATTGTCTTTGATGTTTTAAAATCAAATTGTACTTTTCAATGGCATATATGTCTTCATGATAAGTGAAACTTCTGCAAAAGTAACAACTAAGCTCTAGCTTTCATTATCTTGAACAATATTTTCATCTTCTTTTTAGTAAATTGAAAGCATCTTTCTTTTCAAACGTCAAACAAGTTTGTTCTAAGTTTAAGGATAATTTATCCTTAATGTATCTATATTTTTATAGTTTTATAGTAATATAACAGTTGCTTTATATGATCATAACATTTGTTCTAAAGTTTTTCTTTTATTAATTCAAATTACTTCTTTCACTAAGAAGCACAGTTACATTTTCTGTAAAATTGAAACATTAGCTGGAAATATCAACCAATTACTGGTTATACAAAAAGGCTGAGTAATTGTACATTTAAAATCTATCAGAAATAAAATATATACTTGAACAGCATCATATGACGGGGAGGGAGCAAAGCCAGTTTAACATTTGTTTGACTAAGGTACGCATCACTTAGACCCTGTACTATAAGGTTGTACTCATTTTACAAGGCCAACTCAGATGAAATCCTTAAGGCAGATAAAAATATGGTGGAAGGTCAACTTGCTTAGTGTTAAGTCCAGCTGTCTATGATACAGTTTCTGTATACAATATTAAAATTACATAAACAAACTTCCATCTGTTTATCGTCTTCTAAGCAGACATGTCAAGACTGGCAGACTTTTACTAGGATGGCGAAAGAAGCTGTACAAAAACAGTGGAAGCATATGATTTTTTTTTTGTTTTAGTTTAATTCACTGTAGGTTAAATAAATGAGAGTTTGGAAATCATACATCATTTTTAACATTGCTATTCTAACAATGCCTATCATTCTGCTTTCCCTTAACTACAAAGATGTATCAGTAGCACATACCAAGATCCAAGCCAATATCAAAGACCTTGCCTGAGGCAGCTGTCCTTTTTAACTCCTTGGTACATCAGACTACCTCTCAACACTGCTTATAGTCACGGTGCTTTTCTCAGGAAGCCTTGCATCTGCTGTAGAGCTTGTTCACAGAGTTAAAAGTTTTCAAAATAATTACCTGATCCAGACTGAACCTGATGTTTAACATGTCAGCTTAAACTTGCCTTACCTTTCTCTGTAACTGACATATAGCATCTTCAATTGAAACTTAGATATGTTAAGTTGAGAATATGCAGTGATGTATTTTATAATCTATAATGTGAAGGCAGATTAAAAAAATCAATTTAATAAACCACTAATAACAGGCTGCCTCAGCTTTTGCACAATGCAAAACTGTAGCTGAAACTTAAAGAGTCATTCAAGATTTCAGATTCAAGAGTTTTATTCATCTCACACACACAGTTATACAGGTACAACATGCAGTGATAACATTTTATAGTTTTTTTCTTTCAATGATCATTATAAATTATATTTTTTAAAAAGTAGCTTCAGAAAGGCTTGAAAAGAATGTTTTGCTTTATAATGTGGAGTCATTATTCAGCTACGTAATGAGAAATGCGGTATGCTTTTGTAGTTAACAGACAAATATAGATACTTGATTTTTTATTAAGTGACATCTACTCATGGTAGTTTAAGATCCGTCCATCCATCCATCATCCAACTCGCTATATCCTAACTACAGGGTCACGGGGGTCTGCTGGAGCCAATCCCAGCCAACACAGGGAATTATGCCCCTTTGAATATGCAAATCAATATAAATAGCCCAATAAGATTACCATTCTGTGAAAAGACAATGGCAAAAGCCCGGGGAAAAAATAAGAATTTCAGTGAATGCCAAGTGGAAGCAAGGAAAAATTTACCATTTGTTAAATTAAGCAACAACAAAAGGAAGTTGATCGAAAGTTCAAGTTCAGAAAGTCACACAGTGCCTGAAATAAAAAAGAAGTGGTCAGATATCAAAGTCGCTGTGAAAAGGCGAGTCGTAACCCACCATCTGAGTGTCATATGGAAGTGTATTAGGGTACAGGGAAAAGAAAAAAAACAGGGACACAGTGAAAAAAAAGGTTGAAATTTCCACTTTAATCACATAGTTTATTTTATCATTAAAGTAGAACGTCATACACTTCCTCTTAAAATCGTTTAATAGTTTCACAGATCCCATCATAACTTAAGCAGCATGATAAATGCTTCATATTCTATGTGTTCTTCTATGTACTCTACGAGTATGTGTGTGAATCACTATGTGCATCTTAAAGGGGCTTTCTCTTCCGCCGACAGGACACAGAATACATTACATTCATGATATTACAGCTATCTAAACAATTTAAATACTGAGATGTATACTTTATATCATTTTCATGATGACAGGAATTAAAGCATGTATAAAACATGGGGGTAAGTTGGCGCAGTGGTAGTGGCAAGCTGGCGCCCATTCCAGAGATTGTTCCTGCCGCCCACAAGAAGCTTGCTGCACCGTGCACAACCCTTGATAAAATAATTTAATGCAGCAGTACTGTCTCTTTCAACCGTACTAAACCCCCAATTACTGTCATTCCTTTTCTTTCTCCAAGTAACCAATCGCCACACAATTTGCTCTGTAATAAATGTCAAGCCATCTGTAAGCTTAGAACGCTGATTCTTCAAAACATTTACAGAACACTGAAATATTATTTATTAATTATTTCATCCATCTATCCATCCAGGGTCATGTCAGTCCCAGCAAGCATACAGCGCGAGGCAGGAACAATCCCTGAATGGGGTGCCAGTTCATCGCTACCGCTGTCCACCGTGTTCACACGTTTAATTATTAACTTTACATATTATTTAAATGAAGTTAAAAAATTATCTGTATAATGTAATATATATACTTTACTGAATTTCACCATCAAGAGCTCCAAGAAGATAGCGCTTGGAAATCTAAATTGACTTAGAAGCCAGTCGTCATCATCTGTAAATATGCACTCTCTTCTATTGAATTGAATTGAATATCTTTATTGTTATTGTATGGTACAATGAGTTTCAATATGCAAATCCTTCATAAACGTATTTTCAATGTACTCATTTCTAATCCTGTCCATTCTCATCACACCCAATCCAAATCTTAGCATCTTTAACTCTGCCACCTCCAGCTCTGTCTCCAACTTTCTGGTCAGTGCTACTGTCTCCAGCCCATATAACATAGCTGGTCTCACTACCGTCCCTCAGACCTTCCCTTTCACTTTATCCGTCTGTCACAAATAACTCCTGACACTCTTCTACACCCATTCCACCCTTCCTGTACTCTCTTCTTCACTTCTCTTCCACAATCCCCATAACTCTATACTGTTGATCCCAAGTATTTAAACTCATCCACCTTCGCCAACTCTGCTCCCTGCATCTGCACCATTCCACTGACCTCCCTCTCATAAACACACATGTATTCTGTCTTGTTCCTACTGACTATCATTCCTCTCCTCTCCAGAGCATATCTCCACCTCTCCAGTGTTTCCTTGACCTGCTCCCTACTCTTGCTACAGATCACAATGTCATCAGCAAACATCATAGTCCATGGGGACACCTGTCTAATCTCATCTGTCAACCTGTCCATCACCATTGCAAATAAAAAAGGGCTCACAGTCGATCCCTGATATAATCCCACCTCCATGTTAAATGCATCTGTTACTCCTACTGCAGACTTCACCACTGTCACACTTCCCTCGTACATATACTGTACAACTCTTACATACTTCTCTGCCACTCCCGACTTCCTCATACAATACCACAACTCCTCTCAGCACACCCTATCATATGCTTTCTCCTGGTCCACAAAGACGCAATGCAACTCCTTCTGGACTTCTCTATACTTCTCCATCAACAACCTCAGAGCAAACATTGCATCTATAGTGCTCTTTCTTGGTATGAAACCATACTGCTGCTCATTAATCATTACCTCCCTTCTTAACCTAGCTTTCACTACTCTTTCCCATAACTTAATGCTGTGGCTCAATAATTTTATCCCCCGTAGTTACTACAGTTCTCCACATCCCCCTTATTCTTAAAAAGCTGTACTAGTACACTTCTTCTCCACTCCTCAGGCATCCTGTCACTTTCCAGGATTCCATTAAACAATCTGGTTAAAAACTCCACTGCCATCTCTCCTAAACACTTCCATGCTTCCACAGGTATGTCATCTGGACTAACGGCTTTTCCAATCTTCATTCTCTTCTTAGCTGTCCTTACTTCCTCCATGCTAATCCATTGCACTTCCTGTTTCACTATCAGCACATCATCCAACCTTCTGTCTCTCTCATTCTCTTCATTCATCAGCCTCTTAAGTACTCATTCCATCTACTCAACACACCCTCCTCGCTTGTAAGTATGTTTCCATCTTTATCCTTTATCCCTAACCTGCTGCACATCTTTCCCAGCTCGGTCCCTCTGTCTAGCCAATCGGTACAGGTCCTTTTCTCCCTCCTTAGTGTCCAACCTCTCATACAACTCATTGTATACCATTTTTTAAGCCTTCGCCACCTCTCTCTTCACCTTGTGCCTTATCTCCTTGTACTCTTGTCTACTTTCTGTATCTCTCTGAGTATCCCACTTCTTGTTTGACATCTTCTTCCTCTGTATACTTTCCTTTACTTCCCCATTCCACCACCAGGTTAACTTTTCCTCCTTCCTTTGTCTAGATGTCACACCAAGCACCCTTCTTGCTGTCACCCTTACTAATTCTGCTGTAGATGCCCATCTTTCTGGTAACTCTTCACTGCCACCCAGTGTCTGTCTTACCTCCTTCCAAAACTCAACTTTGCAGTCTTTCATTTTCAACTTACACCATTTGATCCTTGGCTCCGCCCTCACTCTCCTCCTCTTCTTGATCTCCAACTTCATCCTACAGGCAACCATCCCATGCTGCCTAAATACACTTTCCCCTGCCACCACTTTGCAGTCTTCAATCTGCTTCAGATTGACTCTTCTGCACAGGATATAATCTACCTGTGTGCATCTTTCTCCACTTTTGTACGTTACCCTATGTTCTTTCCTCTTTTAAAATACATATTCACCACAGCAATGTCCATCCTTTTCACAAAATCCACTTTCATCTGACCCTCTTCATTCCTCTCCTTGGCACTATACCTACCCATCACCTCCTCGTCTCCTCTGTTCCCTTCACCAACATGTCCATTGAAATCCACTCCAATCACCACTTTCTGTCCCTTGGGCACACTGTCCATTAATTCATCCAACTCACTCCAGAAATCTTCTTTCTCATTTTTCACACACCCAACTTTACTCTGTCTGACACTCTTTTCACCTCTAAAACACTCTTGACTTACTGTTCCTACAGAATAACCCTTACCCTATTTCTCCTCCCATCCACACCATAATAGAACAATTTGAATCCACCTCCAATCCACGTGGCCTTTCTCCCCTTCCTTGCACACACATCATATCGGCCAACTCTCTCCTTTTACCAGTCATACTGCCAACATTCAAAGTTCCTACCCTCAGTTCCACTCTCTTTACCTTCCTCCTCTCCTCCTGCCTCCAAACATGTCTTCTTTACCTATTTTTCTCCTTCTTTGTCCAACAGTAGCCCAATTTTCACCAGCACCCTTTTGGCTAACAGTACTGGTGGCATTCATTGTTAACCCGGGCCTCGATCGATCTGGTAAGGAAATTTGTATTGTTGTCCGCATATTGATCTGGCAAAATTTTACACCGAATGCCTTTCCTGACATAACCCTCCCCATTTATCCAGGCTGGACTAGATTGTGCATCCCCTGTGGCTGGGTTATTTTTGTGTTATGATTATTAGCTGCAATTGGTTGAGCAATGAATTTGTGTTTTAATATACAGGGATGGGTAAAAATGTTTACTGTTGTTCGTATGAAAAAGACATGTGGGTTATGGTTATTACAATAGCTTTATTAACTCAAAAGAACATCACAATGGAACAGCACACTTAGGTACAATAAATAAATAATAAAAAGAATAAACATTGTGTTTTACATGCTCACTACTGTAAATCTACTTTTGCCCACTCCTGTATAGTAGTAACAAGGTAGGAAAGGAGTTGATTCTATCTTCTGTGATCTTTTATTTTTCACTCCACCTAGCATGAAAGACACAATCAGGATTGCTTTAGAAGCAACATATGGAGTTACAACCTACAGGTAATTGATTATGGCCTCTGAAGCCATAATATACTAAGGCATTTTTACAACAGCATCATAAATTTAGCTTTGTGAAGCAATTTAATTTTAAGAAAGCAAAGGTAACTTTGCCAATATTGTCTTTGGTTCTGTCTACTTGTAGACATTAGCTTAGAACTATTGAATCCACAAATTGGTAAAAATCTTTGTATAAAAGTTTATATATTGTATGGAGCATAATGGGTATGACAATGGATCAAAGAATTGAAAGGTCCAACAAGGACCAAATATAAAGAGATTAGCACACCAGTGGCAACAAAGCTTCTTTAAAAAGTGTTGTGATTATTATGCCAGTCAATGAAAAACACAAAATGGTCCAAAAACCCACACCATGAATGTCCATCCCCCATCTTCTTTTCCAAACCAGTCACCTGCCTTCTTTCAAATACCTGCTATCTTCTTTCTCAAACTGACTGCTTTAAATATTGATAATAATGATTTTATAAAGGTAACTGGGAGATTCTAAAAACTATTTTCTTTCTCAAAGACTTAGAAATACACTCAAAAACAAAAGGTTAACTTTAAAATGGAATACTAAATTTTAATGCTTTTAACATTGTATATGTATGTGCCATAATGTAAGACAAGGTACAAGCCTACATTCAGTCAAAGACAGAAAACAAATGTTTGAGCTGGCATATACTGTAGGTTCCTTGCTCTTTTGGAAATTGTGAAGTAAAAGTCTAGCTGACCAAAAATTTGATCAGTCCATCCCAAGGTATTCCACAATACACTATAGTGTTCTTACAATGGCTACTTCACTGTCGGTGTCAGTATTACTTACCCTAGCTGACATCTCTCCCAGGTGAGACAGTTCAGTCAGGGTTAGATGCCCAGCCACCACTATGGGATACCAAAAAGGAAAATATTAATCAGAAAAAAAATGACATTTATATACTATGTAAAGCATACTAGCAGTTTTTTAGTGGTGAATTATCTTAAAGTGATATATGTTCTGTCTTGATTTAAATGTTGAGACAATAAGGCATTCTTTGTTCTCAGGTGCATTAATGGGAAGTTCTCCATAGAAACTGCATTCTTTGACCACATATGTGTTGAGTTCAAATTCTTTGTCATTTTGAACACTGCGTCCACCATGTTTAAGTAGGCCAAATCCTATTATATTTTTATTACATTTTTTTCAACTCAGAAGCATCTCAGACATGACCATCTTGTGAGGCTGCACAAGCCATAGCTTCTCATGATACAGGTTATGTCTTAGGTATCATAACATTAAAATACTGTAGGAATTATATTTTTATAATATCTGCAATCAGAGAGGGGGTTAACTGATAGAGAGATGACAGGTAGTGGAGAACTTCTGAATTTAGATCTCATTCTACTGATATTTTCTAGATGCGGAGTGGAAGGAAGGGGGAAACAGCCAGGTAGCTGTGAAATTGGATCAGTTGGAGATGGGTCCTGCTTCCGCAAGGAATTCCCAGAACTGGGATTGGAAATTGCTGCTCTAAGCACATCAAATTGCAATGAAGGACACATTTTTGCCAACATATTTTTCAATAAAGTAGGCTGATAGTCTGCGGTGGGTTGGCACCCTGTCCGGGATTGGATTCCTGCCTTGTGCAATGTGTTGGCTGGGATTGGCTCCAGCAGACCCCCGTGACCCTGTGTTCGGATTCAGTGGGTTGGAAAATGGATGGATGGATAGGCTGATAGTCTATAAATGTAACTGACCTTGACAAATTAGGTGTGTTAAAGTTTAAAATGTTATAATATCTTTACAAGGCAGGTCCAGATGACTGTCTAGTTGAACTTTATAATGATCTGTCTGGTAGACAAGCCCATTCATTTTAGGCTATGCTCGGGGAAGGTGCACTATCTGCCACATGCTCTTATCAATTTAAAAAAAAATACAAAGCAGCAAACTTCATAACAAAATAAGACAATCAGTAAATTTATAACAAATACCCCACAAAAAATGGCAAAATTCCTAAGAAACAGCAAAATATACAGCCAAATCCCATATCATTCTGAGAGGAAATTTCCCACATACACCTAAGATGTATGTGTTAAGTTAATTTGGAATTCTAATCTAGCCCAGTATGAGTGAGTGTAGGTATATGCATGTCAGTGGAATAAGCAGAAGTCTTAATTGGTGATCTTGAAGCCCCACAAATTGGCGTTCTAATGATCAAAAGCTTGTTGGGCTTCTGACCACCTTCCCTTATAGCCTTGAACGTTCACCTTAGCCAGCAATCCAGCATCTCTGTGCTTGCCATTTTCAGCGGAATAGCTATCATTGCCCAATAAACTCCTGGCCACCAGCATTTGCCTCCATCATTGCACTAACACTCTCTCGCTCTTCACTCCTTCCACAAACTTGTTATCTGCTCTACTCCAGGGAATCAATCAACAGAGAAGTCATCAACTGAGCCACTAATGTGAGCTCTCCCAAATTATAAGCTCATATTTTGTTATATTGCTTTCTCCCTTCGCACCAATCCTTCTCCCTTAAATACTAAAATAATATACAGCTGGTGCCTCCTGATTCCCACGACATTGACGGCCAGAAATCATTAATGTCTACATAATTAACAACACACCAACACAAACTAAAAATGTGGTGTGCCATCACTTAAAAAATCATTAACAAATAAAGCCACTAATATCAATACTGCCCTTTTTTTTAACTTGGGCCACTACGCAACTGCACACCTACGTCCCTCCCATGCGCTTGAAAGCAGAGTTTTTCTAAAAACTTGTGCCACCATGGACTTCATTCATCCTAGTAAGGAACACAACAAGTGCCTTGGAAACCAATTTTTTATACCTGCTATGTTGGAATATGTTTATCTTCCTTGAAGTGTGACCAATCAGGAAATGACACATTGTAAGGAGCAGGATTCAGTCTGGGAAGAGCCATGTAATAAGTCCAAACCAGCTGGAGGATGATGCCTCAATGCTTTCTAAAACTTTGTTTTCAATCGCCAATGCTGATAAGCTGCACCAACATTTTCAAAAGTTTCTGGAGAACGGTTTCAAAAGCATTCATTTTCCTTGGTTGAAAATATCAGGATAATGTGGATGAAAGGTGAAAACAGAGACAAATATTTGCATTTTTAAAAGAAAATGTTCTAGTGTGGATGAGGCCTTAATTAACTGTTTTAAAAGTTGGAGGATTCTTAATTTTCCTTTACTTCAAATACAGGGGTTTCACATTTTTGTTTAGTGAATACGTTTGTAACAATGAGCCGTAATTAAAAAAATAAAATTTATAATATTAGTAGAGTTCATAAAGAACATTTTTTGCATTTTACAATATCAATAGGCTGGTGGTGGCTGAAATAGCATTCATAGGCACCAAGTGAATGGCTAACAGTGAAAATTTTCAAGTGAAAATTGCCACCAATTGATTAATACTATTTTTAGATCTTGTATGTGGAAGGTCAATGACGGATTATAGTTTCTATTTTCTAAATTTAACATTTTGAAAGAAGTATTCAATAGAGAATTACAAACTGTACTGAATTGAACCCATTCAAAAAGTCCTCATCACCTCAGCTGCTAGTATGCTAAATTCTACAACAATTTCAATAGTGTTTAGTGAGGTTCTTTTTGCTCTCAGGAGTAGTTATGTAGATTTGAAAAAGTAAATTAAACAGTAATTGAGGCAATTTTGAAACTTTACCAATGTTTTTTAAAAGAGTTTTTTTTTTTTATTTCAAAAAATATGAGCAGTGTCCTTTAGTCAAGATAACTGAACTTTCCTGCAAAATATCCTTGAAGAAGAAATGCACCAAATTTCAAATCTGAGGGCTGAGTAGTTTCATGCATAAAGAAAGAAGGAAAGAAATAGTCACAACAACAATAACTGATTACACATTTTATGTTAACACACTCAAAAATGATGGATAGATATTGTATTGAAACAGGTTCTTAAACTTTGTTTCTGAAAATATCACCTGATTATACTATGCAAATTTTAAAAAGGCAGTTTAACAATATGTAACTGGTTTACATTTTATAATCTAAGTTAACATTTTTGTCAGTCAAAAATGTAGAATTAATTATCTTAAGAAAATACTGCTAAATAAACTAACAAAAAGTCAGAAACACAGTGAATAAAAGCGTTTATTATACAGACTTAAATTTCCACATTTTTTCATGAAACATATCTTTAAACAGTGGTCTTCCAATCAGCTAAGAATTAGAATTAGATCTGTCTGTTTAAAAAGCCTAAAGGCTTGCCATGATTGTGACCTAGCGCTGCATGCTATTGTGTCCCGCTAAGTTAAATGGCAGGAAAAGGTTTGATCTTGGTCAGTGGATAAAGCTTAAACAACTCCCTGCTGAGATACACATAGTTCAAGTTGTGCTTTCAACGTGCTGTGATGTTAAATATGAATATGAAATGGATAGGAGAATGTACAAATAAAATAAATTCTGCACATCAAAAGAGAATTTTACTCTTGTGGATAAAAAATGAAGACAAAGTCAATATAAATTTGCATATATTTAGATTGCCCTCATTAACTATCTTACAAATTCTTTCTTCCTAACTTGCAAGTACATAAAGTGGACTACAAAGATTTATCGGGCAAAAATGATTTCAATGCAAAAGTGTAAAATACATTGCTTATGTTATTTTAATGTGCATCTAGGGATTTATGCCAAAATGATATAATTGTTGTGGAGAACATAATGATGCCTAAAGAGAATGTGAGGTGCTAAAGAGAGCTGCTGAGGTTCAAAAAGTTAAAATAAGGTAACGAGTTCCACATATTAAAATGTTACAAACTGTTAAACCAAAACCTGAAAATGTTGATCAGTGATAAATCAAAATATTATATCAATGGATATAAGCAAGCATAACTGTTCTCTTACTAAAGATGCTTTAATAGTATGTAGGTCGAAAGTTATGATGTTTAGAACTGATGTAATAAATTGTATATCCCAGGCAATAAGTCATACAGAAAAAAATTAAAGTTATTGTCAGCAGCAGAAATATATCTTGGTTTAACAGGTGTTACATGGGAATCTGTGAATGAAAATGTGTTGCGTAGGAGGACATCTGTTTAGTTACGATGTGAAGTTTACCTGAAAATGGTCAGAATTTTATGTCTGATATACTGTAGCTGTTTCACCTGATGTTATCTGTATTCAGGGGATTTGGTTGTTACCTCACTTAAGTTTTTCCTTGCATGATTATATTGTAAAAAGACAAAATAGATCAACTGCTAACGAGGGTTGGGTGGATGCTTTTATAAGAAAAGGTTTAGGACCTAGAGTGAGTAGTAGTAGTGTAAGTGAAAATTATGAAGCATTTATTGTAGAATTGTTTGATACCAAAAGAGAAGTAATGGTATTTATCTTTGTCAAGTATTGTTTTTTGAATTATTAAATAATATATATAATTCTGGATCTCATAAGGGTAGTACAGATGTGAGACATTTTAATTTAAATAATTCATTGTTGGGTTGTGTTAGGACAAATAGAAATAGTTTGGTAATTGAAGATTTATATAGTAAGTGCACAAAAGGATGGGTGGGCATTGGCGGGGGTCATTTCTTGTCCAGACGGGAGACCAGAATGGGAGAACAGACAAACTTGCCGGCTTGATGAGGAAATGGCTTTGTTCTTAGCTGGAGTAATATAATGGATGGACCAGAAGAAGTCAGAGCCTGGGAACAGTTCCATCCCCATATGGCAGGTGGCAGTGGTACTCTGGAAGCATCCCAGTTTGGACACCCTCAGGGGAGTCCGGGAGTTGGAGTCCAAAAGTCTAACCCATATTGATGTCCCTGGTTGCCAGTAGAGGGCGCTGTTGGGGGAGGACTTCCCTGCTTTCCATTTGACCCAGAAGTGTGCACAATTTGGCACTGGAAGCATTCCTCTGACCAGCTTGAAAAAAAGCCTGCCACCTCACTTCGGGGAGTCAGAGTCAAAAGGCATTAGGTAACACTCTAGGAGGAAGGAATGGATAGATTTATATGTACTGTGGCTGATCTTTGGAAGGGTGTTTGTTACAGAGGTGCTTTGTTAGACCAGAGCACTCAGATTGTAAAAACAATGCTAAAAGTATTAGTTCCAAGAGTCACTCAGGCAACTGTATAGACGTGTCTCGCATTGTTATTAGACCCAAGGATTGCTCGGGCTATAAAAGTGACAGGCAATGTTACCCAGGCAATGGGGTAGATACGTCTTCTCCTAGCCTCATAATGGTGTCTCATAAGAAACATTTTT
Organism: Polypterus bichir lapradei; assembly: GCA_026402145.1. Classification (NCBI taxonomy): domain Eukaryota; kingdom Metazoa; phylum Chordata; class Cladistia; order Polypteriformes; family Polypteridae; genus Polypterus; species Polypterus bichir. The sequence goes on from JANRMT010062833.1 coordinate 9,784,737, forward strand.
CAGCAGCCAAGGTGTTGCACACTCTTGACAGTGATACGAGCAGTGATGACAAAGTAATTCTGTCTTCAGGCAGTGAAACTGAAACGGACAGCGAAATTGAAAGTGATTCTGATGCATCCGAAAAGTGATGCTTGTGTCAATCACAATGTGCATTGTGCTGTTAAAAAGCTGATCAGTCTGGAAAGAAAATGCACAAGGAATCATACTACCATTGTCCCATCTGTGATGTTGGATTGTGTATTTTAACATGCTTCATAATACAATATACCACATAAATGACCCTTTTTGACACTATATACGGTATGTTATTTTTATTATTATTATTCATTATTATAATTGTGTATCATTATTACACTTTATACAATTCTGACTTTGCACTTTTAGTATTTTACACGTTTTACAGTAGAAAGATCAGATTTAATAAATAAGTAATTTTTCAAACCAAAAAATTGAATGCTTTTTACATTTTTTTTTGAGAAAAAATGTAATGCTATGGAGGTGTTGGGGAGTAATGTGTCTGAGGTTTGGGGCTCAGTGGCGCCCCCACTATGTGCATATATACATACAGTGGAACTTCAGGTCACAAATGTCTCGGAACACGTACAAAGTGGGTTACAACCAAAAATTTCGCCAAACTTTTGCATCTGTTCACGACCACACATTCGGGTGACGAACAAGCCAGTTTCCCTTCCGGTTCGTACGTGCCGATGATTTCCGCACATGTTCAGTCTCTCCCTGTACAGTACATTGTTCTCGGTCAGATGTGCATCACACAGAGGAACTTTACCTCAAAACTGTAATCTCCTCTCCACCCAGCTTCCTGCTCACTTCCTTCATTCCAGACCTCGTCTCATGCAAGGTTAGTTTTCTTGGTTATTTATGGTTAGTTTTTGTATAAATTATGGATTTTTCAAATGTTCATTTTTTTCCCTGTGCTTTAAAACTCATTAAAAAAATGGTTTACAACGAGCGGTTCGTAAAACTGTTGCATGAACTCTTGCAATGTTAGTTTTCTTTGTTGTTTATGGTTAGTTTTTGTATAAATTAAGGATTTTTCAAATGTTCATTTTTTTTCCTGTGCTTAAAACTCATTAAAAAAAAAGTGTTTACGGTGAGTGGTTCATAAGGCTGTATTGTGAACTCTTGCAATGTTAGTTTTCTCTGTTCAAGGTTTTCTCAGTGTTATTCAATGTTTTAACATTTAGTTTACTATTACACTGTGTATTCTGTGGTATAATTAACTATTTTTGTGCTTAAAAATCTTTAAAAAATATATTTACATACAGTTTGTATGGTCTGGAACAGATTAATTGTATTTAAATACAATCCTATTGGGGAAATTACTTTGGGTCACGACCAAATCGGGTTGCAACCAGAGTTTTGGAATGAATTACGGTGGTGACCCGAGGTTCCACTGTATATATATTGTAAAAGACTCGATATGAGGCAGCAAAAAGGTTTGGGGTTTTCCGGCCCCTTATATTGTCAACAATCCACAATTCAAAAAAATACTCAAGTCAAACAGTGAAAACAAAAACACGTTCATCTGCACGACGACATACTAGGCGTCGGCAGCCATTTTATAAAGGAGGAGCCGGAAGTGGAGGAATGCTGGGAAGGAGGCATGAGGGATGACGGGACTGCTGACATCAGGGAAGATGGCGGAGGAAGGGCGGAAGTGGACGTACTGCGGGAAAGTTCCTTATGGCGGAGCGTCTTTAGTTCTGGAAAACAAAGAAGAAAGGTTAGTACCCCGCCACTCCCTGCCGGCAAACGTCTTTCGATGTGGTTTAAGGTCCATCCGCGGCCTCCTACTCGTGCATGCGTGACACGACCGCCCCCTTAGCCCGAGAACGTCAGGACGGGTGGACCGAACCGAGAGGTCGTGAATACGAGAGAGGGCATCGGCATTGGCCTGAAGGCCGCCGCGGCGATAAGTGACCATGAACTTATAGGGCTGTAAATCCAGAAACCACCTGGTGACCCGCGGGTTCGACTCTTTATGAAGGGACATCCACTGCAGCGCAGCGTGATCAGTCACTAGAGTGAATTCGCGACCCAACAGGTAGTACCGGAGATAAGTCACGTCCCACTTAATGGCCAGGGCTTCCTTCTCCACCGCCGCGTACCGGGTCTCCCGGTCCAGCAGTTTCCGGCTCAGGTACATCACGGGGTGTTCAACACCATCGATGCTTTTGCTCAGCACGGCGCCCAGGCCTGTGTCCGAAGCATCGGTCTGGAGGATAAATGGTAACCCAAAATCAGGGGTCCTTAATACAGGTGCCGACGTTAGGGCCTTTTTTAAGTCATTGAATGCGTGTTCCGCCTTGTCATTCCATACCACATGAAGGGGAGCGCCTTTCTTTGTTAAGTCAGTCAAGGGTGCTGCCCTCTCGGAGAAACGGGGTACGAACTGGCGGTAGTACCCGGCCAGCCCCAAGAAAGCCTGCACCTGTCTCTTGGTACTCGGACGGGGCCATTCCAGGATGTCTTTGACTTTGGAACATTGGGGTCTCACCTGTCCTCGTCCCACAAGGTAGCCTAAATACTTGGCCTCCTTTAAGCCAAAGAAACACTTACGGGGGTTAATACGGAGGCCGGCCTTAGCCAGTGTCGCAAGGACAGCCGAGACCTGCAATAGATGTCCCTCCCAGGTGCCGGAATAGATGACGACGTCATCCAGGTAGGCGGCACTATAGGACTGGTGGGGCTTCAGCACTCTATCCACCAGACGTTGAAAGGTCGCCCAGTGCAGCCCAAATGGGAGGACTTTGTACTGCCAATGTCCACTAGGGTGCTAAAGGCCGTTTTCTCTTTCGCGGATGCCGTTAAAGGAATTTGCCAATACCCTTTCGTCATGTCAAGGGTAGTCAAGTATCGGGCCGCACCTAGCCGCTCGAGTAGGTCGTCAATGCGGGACATCAGGTAGGCGTCGAACTTGGAGACCTGGTTTAGACGTCTAAAGTCATTGCAAAACCTCCAGGCTTGAAAACGAGGACGATAGGACTGGACCAGGGGCTATGACTTTCCTCAATAATGTCCATATCCAACATTCGTTGCACCTCCAGTTCCACTTCGGCGCGTTTCGCCTCCGGGAGTCTATAGGGCCTCTTCCGGACGATCACTCCGGGGTCCGTGACTATATCATGCGCAATCAGGGCGGTCTGGCCTGGTGAATCGCTCACCACTTGAGGGATGGCGTGGATGGCCTGGGTTATCTCACGCCGCAGTAAGGGTGTCAGCTCGTCCCCGAGGTTAAGGGCAGATGTGCCGGCGAATAGGGAGAGGGACCTACGGGTGTCGGGAGACTCTTCCCTGTCCTTCCAAGGTTTTAGCAAGTTGACGTGGTAGATCCTCTCACTCGGTCGACGATTAGGCTGGAGAACCAAATAGTCGACGAGCCCCTTTCTTTCCTTAACCTCGTATGACCCCTGCCAATGAGCTAGCAGCTTGGAGTGGGAGGTGGGAACGAGCACCATCACTCGATCCCCCGGGCAGAACTCTCGGAGGACGGAGTTGTGGTTGTAACACCGGGCCTGCGCTGCCTGCGCACGAGTCACATGGTCT
>JANRMT010062833.1:9788313-9810386 GCA_026402145.1 Polypterus bichir lapradei
ATTTTATAAAGGAGGAGCCGGAAGTGGAGGAATGCTGGGAAGGAGGCATGAGGGATGACGGGACTGCTGACGTCAGGGAAGATGGCGGAGGAAGGGCGGAATTGGATGTACTGAGGGAAAGTTCCTTATGGCGGAGTGTCTTTAGTTCTGGAAAACAAAGAAGAAAGGTTAGTACCCCGCCACTCTCTGCCGGCGAACGTCTTTCGATGTGGTTTAAGGTCCATCCGCGGCCTCCTACTCGCGCATGCGTGACAATATGTAAATACAATACATACAGTTTGTCTTAATGTTTAATAATAGAATCAAACTGAGAATGCTCTTGATCTTATTTTAGTTAATAAAAGATTGACTGTAATTAGTATGTTGAAGTTTGTGAAGGATGTATCATTAGAGAGTGATCATTATACTATTAACTTTGATTTAAAATTAGCCAAAAATTTGAGAAAATCGTATAAGTATGTGGAACTTAGCTAAAGCTAACTGGGAAAAATGTAATATAATATATGAAGTTTACAAAAAAAAAATTTGGGTGATTTTAATGAAAGAATTTACAGTGTCATTTGAAACAGCTTTAGAAGCAGGACCTACGAGAACTAAACATATTAGAAGATGAAATGCTGTTCTGTGATGGAATTAAGAATGTTATGAAGCAATCTATGAAAGAAATCAAAATTATAGGAGAGTTAGGAAATACCACGCTATGAGTTGTATAATTAAATATAAGAAAGCTCAGGTGGTTGTTAAAAATGTTTTGAAAAATGCAAAAAACAATCAATGGAGAACATATTGAGATGAAAATGGGAGGGACATTAAAACAGATGTATGGAATAAGATTAAAGGAATGTGAGGAATTAAACAGGACATTAGATATTCAGTCCTGATTAATGAGGACAATGTTACTGATGAGAAGGATGAAATACTTGCTAGATCATTTGTTAAATTTCATAGCATGAAGAATGTAAGTAATGAGGCCAAAACATGCAGGATATTACCTCTGTATTGTATTCCTGATAAATCAGAATTAGGATTATTGCAGTGATAGTATTTCGAATACTGAATTTTCTATGTGAAAACTTAAAAAGGCTGTTTCAAGTATAGGTCAGGCTTCTCTTGGGATGGATGAGATTTGTTATTGCATATTCCAAAACTTAAATGAAAAATATCTTGATGTATTACTGGGGTTTTTTCAATATTATTTGCACATTAGGCAAAATGCATTCAATATTTGTAATTGATAACTCCGTTGTTTCCCCATCACCTCAGGTTAAGAGTCTGGGTGTCATCCTTGACAGTACTCTATCTTTCCAATCTCACATTAATAACATCACCCGATCTGCTTATTTCCAGCTATGTAATATTGATTTCATCCGCCCCTCCCTCACTCCCCATACTATTGCCATTCTTGTTCACAGTCTTGTTACTTCTCGTCTGGACTACTGCAATTCATTCCTTTTTGGTCTCTCTAATAAATCTCTTCATAAGCTTCAGCTAGTCCAGAATTCTGCAGATTGCATCATTACTCGAACCTCATCTATTCACCATATTACTCAGGTCTTGCAGCAGCTTCATTGACTCCCGATTAAGTTTCAAATTGATTTTAAAATTCTGCTATTAACATTTAAAGCCATTCATAACCTCGCCCCTCCATATCTGTCTGACCTTCTTCATGTTGTCATTCCCACCTGTAACCTTAGATCTTCTTCTTTCATCCACCTGACCATCCCTCTCGCCCGTCTAACTTCCATGGGGAGCAGAGCATTCAGCTGTTCTGATTCCAAGCTCTGGAATTCATTACCTACTGAGCTCAGAAATATCGAATCATTTTCAACCTTTAAATGTAAACTTAAAACGCAACTGTTTAAAGTGGCTTTGTTTGGTTTTAATTTATATATCTTCTGTTTTTTTCTGATGTTTTAAATTGTTTATAATGTGTCTTTCTATTTATTTATTTATTTATTGTTTGTTCGGTGTCCTTGAGTTCTCAGAAAGGCGCCTTGTATAAATAAAATTTATTATTATTATTATTAATATGTAGACAACAGTAGTAAAACCTATTTTAGAACAAGGTAAGGCACCTTCAGATCATTCTAGTTATAGGCCAGTTTCATTGAATTCACGTATGAGTAATGGAATGCATAGTTAATGATTGTTTACACTGTATCTTGGAAAAAAGAAGTAATCACAAATTACCTAAATGGCTTTAGAAAAGGAAGAATGACAATGGTTTGGTATTAACATTAGAAGTTGAATTTAGAAAAGCACAGGCTAAAAAAGAATTTCACACAGAAAATGCATATCATATGTTGTGGAAGCAAAGACTTTTATTAAAGTTACACAATTTTTGAATTGGTGGTAGGATTTATAATGTTATTATTATTATTATTATTATTTGGAAAATATATACAGGTTAGAGTGGATAAGAAATATTAAAATATTCACAGAGTAGAAAATAGTATACCACAAGGCTGCATTCTTAGCCCGTTATTATTTAACATCATGAAAAATTAAATTTTTTCTCAAAAAAGGAATGGAAGTAGGTAAATCTTTGTATGCTGATGATGGGGCTCTTTGAAAAAGGGGTAGGAATTACATACATATTGTTAATAAAATGCAATTAGTGATTAATAAAGTTGAAGTATGGGTACATGCATGGAAGTTTAAAATTCCAGTGGCAATAATACAAGTGATTTGCTTCACAAAGAGGGTTAAAAGACCTGAAATAAATCTGAAATCATACGGTCAAACTCTGGAAGAGGTGTCAGTAGTTTAATTTTTAGGAATACATATGGATCATAAATTGATGTTATGTACAACGGGCAACTCTGATTTCTGTTTTACTTGTCCGTGTCTCAAATTTCCATATTAACATATTAAAGAAGTTGAAAGATTCCTTTTTATTGCTTTGCTTTTGCAAGTCTTAGTGACTGATATATCTTGGTCTTCCTTTTTTAATATATTTATATTATTTTATTGAATATTATTATTTTTATTCATGAAGTTTATTGTTGAATCTTGAGATGACTTTCAGCATAATATATACATCGATTTTATTATTAATAGTTTTATTACTTTTATTAATATCTGCTTTATACTGCTATAAACAATCATTTTTATTAGAATAGAACAGGTATTATAATTTTTTTTTTCTGCTTTTATTTTATTTTATTTTATTTACAGGTATATCTTTTTCCCATTTCAATAACTCATCCACTTAATTAATGGAAATAATTGTTTGCAAATCATATATATTACAAGCTTTATACTGTCTTTGCTCATACAGATATTATATTAATCAATACTTTTTATGAATTAATTTGCAGTCCAAAATATACATGGCAAAACTGCCAGGGTTAAATTAACACTTCAAGTAAATGCATACTGGAAATACTGGAAGAGTTCATTTATCCCTGGAGATTTGTGATGTATACTGTAGTATACAGTAAGCAGAATGTATTATTTTCAGCTTTCAAGATCAAATTAAATTACAGCTTTATGGGATTTTTGTGACACCCTCCTAAAATTTGTATTAATGGAAAGTGAAATGAAACAGTGAAGTATAACATAACAGTAAATAATTTAGAATTTTAAAAATATAGGAAAGTTGAAATGCCTACAAAAGATTAAAAATTGAAGAGTCATGATGCCACATATGACAATAAAAAAAAAATACATACAATTTTTGTATCTGTTAAGAAGCACATTCCTAATCTAATAAGATAAAATTAAAAATTCAGATAGCTTTCTTAAATGAGGGTGTTAAACTGTGTAAACATTTATATTTAAAGGGGACTTTTCACACAAACCTTGAGGATATTTAAGGATTATGTCTTTGTCCAATGGAGTATATTTATTTGGTAAAATAATACAGTTGCAGATAATTTAGTATCTTCCCTTGTTGTTCCTAATGTACACCGTTGATTAGCCCTTCAACTGGAAATTCTTAATATTTTGTTTTTTCTTTTTAGCGTTGGCCATAACATATTGATAAATAGAAGTCCTATAGTACGTTCATGTACCACTTATATTTGACTACACTGCAAAAAATTTGCAAGTATTTGCCCAGTTTGTTTGTTTGTTTGTTTTTTTACATTTGTTTCTTATTTAACTAACTTTGATGTTATTATCAAATGATGCCATTAACGTAAATTAGAAAAATTAACGGTGCTAGCAAAGATCTCTAAGGGATATATCTGATGACCTCACCCCATGCGGAGCAGTCTCTTTTTCTCTGTACTATGTTTTTTCCTGCCCATTAACCAGCTTGCAATTCAATTTTGTAAGTTACCAGTGTATACAATGACTTGCACCTTCAGGATTAATTTATAGCCTGCAACCTTGTCAAGAGTTTTTTGAAAGTTTAAGTAAAGTGTGTTGTATTCTTTCTTTTTCTTTGGCAACATGCTCCATGTTCTAAATCCATTGCTGAATTTTTTTAAATTATTATTCTTAAGTAACTAATCTAGTTTATTTCTGATTATAACTTCAATTATGCTGCAACAACCGATTTCTTACCTTATTGTGAAAACTGTTGTTAAAATGAACAGTCACATCTCTTTTATTTTTTTGTTCATCATGTTTATTTGAAGATATAAGGTCTATACAGGAGTTGTCCTGTACTGAGCAAGACAAACTGGGAAAAGTAGTTCCTTACATCGAACAAGGACTTTCCTTCTTAAGTTATAGAAAGTTGTAATCATCTATGATAACAACATTGGGTTCCATCTGTCTTGCTTAGTTAAGCAGGGTGCTGTTGTTTGAAACTGTTCTTCTGTTGCAAGTCTCATTCATCCTTCTGGGTATTTTAGCAAGTTCCACTCCCTCTGCCCAGAAACATCTCACTATGGCACATTCTTCAACAATTGTGCAATCCCAGAGTGGACAGTTCATGTTCATTTGACCTTGGCTTAAACAAGACTAATGGCTTAGCAATGCACTGTACGTGCTTGTTTTACCCACAAGCCATCACAAATGTGTTGCACTGCATCAGCCTCTATCCATTGCGGTTACCACGTAATTTTTATAGTGCCTTTACTTTTTGATTTATCCTCATACATACATCTGGAGACAACCATGAGTAAATATTTTCTAAAACTGGATGACAATAATTTGATGGCCAACTGAGAGTCACATTGGTAAACAAACCCAACATCTCCCGAATTGAGTGTTCAAAGTAGGTGATTTTGAGCTGCAAAAAGCAGAGTTGCTTTCATTAACCCAGTCTGACAGAGAGCAAGCCTCTGATGATGTTAAACTGTCTTCAGCCAATACCTCTCATAAAAAGATCCCTATTAAACGTCTAAAAGTGTGTTGCATATTGGTAGAGTACATTGCATATGTTGAAAATAAACAACCTATTGCAAGGGAAAACCCTTTCTGTAACATCATATTATACATTGGCATTCAAAAACACCAATGGATTTTGGGTAAAAGTGAACAATACTTTGTTGTAGGTGCTGTATGCATTTTGTATTGTTTATTTACGAAGATAGTGTTGGAGTTGATGTAAGGTTGAAAGAATTGCCAGCCATGTTCATGAAAATATAAATGGCAGAGTATTTATTTGAAGTAGACACTTTATCAAAAGGAAGTGAAAAGGACTGCCATTAAGAGAGCTGATAATAAAGAGCTAAAAGAGATGTAGCTTTCAATACGCAAGATACCAGAAGAAGCACGGAGAAGGATGCCCAGCATTTACCTTCAGGATGCACATCTAAACAAATAACTAAAGGAAGTTAACATTACTTCTAATTGGCAATGTAATCATGCCCTTCCACAATACAGTTGCAGCATTTAAACACATAGTATATAAATAGACCACAATGCTTATTTCATCACTATTTGGCTTTGTTTCACCATATAGTAATATAATCATCAAAATGTTTCAAGCAACAAAAACAACAATAACATTTATTTATATAACACATTTTTTTAAAACAATGTAGCTCAAGGTGCATTACAAAATAACAAAGAAAAAGTTATAAGAAAAGAAAAACAATTATAAGGCAATAATGTTAAAAAATAAGTAACAAGTAACAAAAAAGGTAAGGTCAGATGGCCGGGAGGACAGAAAAAACAAAAGCAACTTCAGGAAGGATGGAGAAAAAACTAAATCTTCATTGGTCCCAAGGCTAATAGACCTTCCAGCCCCCACCGGGCATTCTGCCTAACATAAATGTCCCTAAATCAGTCCTCTTTTTTTTCATGCTTCATAAGGTAGAATTCTGATGAAGCTGATCTCATGGACAGCTGAGGCACCCATCGTCAATCCATCATCTCAGGGAACTGCATGGTGCCTTGATCATGTGCTGGTGGCACAGATCCCCACCACAGAAGAACTGGAAAAGACAGCAGTGAAAAGTAGGGATTAGTAAAGACTGCAGATTTCTGAAGAATATGGTAGTTCTATGCCCATAAAGTCTATTACGAATACAACTGAAATACAGTATAGTTATAAAAATTAAAATAATGGGTTTTTAGCAGTTTTTTTTAAATATTCCACAGCATTAGCCTGGTAAATTTCTATAGGTAAAGTACTCCGGATTTTAGAAGCCTAACAGCAAAAGGCCGTCTCAACACTTATTTTAATCTTGGTTCTTTGAATTATTAGCAGACCTCCATTTGAAGATCTAAGGTTACGACTTAGATTGTAGCAGGACAGACACTCCAAAATATAGGAGATAATTTAAAGCTTTCTAAACCATTAGTGTATTTTAAAGTCATTTCTGAATGACACGTTTAACCAATATAACAATGCCAAGATTGATGAGATGTGCTCAAATTTTCTCTTTCTAGCTGCTGCATTCTGCACTACTTGCAACCGATTGTTATCTTTCTTAGGTAGTTATCCTGTTTGGACTAAAAACCAAAGTGTGAGTTAATTTTTCAGCGTCTTATTAAGATATAAGAAGTCTAACTTTTGCTATATTCCTTAAGTGAAACAATGCAGCCCTCATAATCTGATTAATATGTGATTTAAAGTTGAGGTCAGAGTCAGTGATTACTTCTAAATTCTTTACCTCCGCCTTGATTTTTAAACTTAAGGGATCAAGTTTATTTTCTTACTTTGCTGAATCTAATTACTGATCATGGCATTTTTCTTAATCATTTGAAAGACACTGGTGTCTCTGGTACTGCATTGAAGTGGTAGTTTTCTTACAGGATGTAAGGAGTTTGTTGCTTTATGGATGCATCAGTCAAAAGTTTATGCCAGCATAACATGTCTTCCCTCTGTTATGCTGGCAATATTAAGATTTATCTCTAGACCATTCTCAATGCTCATGTTGCTACAAATACAAGTTACTCACTATCTTAATGATGTTCAGAATATTAATTACCTTCAGGCAACCAGCAATAAGACATGTTTTATTTGGGAACACTTGATCATCACAATCTAGAACCATGTCAATTAAGCTTCAGTCTTTAATCAGGGAGCATAAGATATAATCAACTTCTTCTGCTTTGGTGCAAAGAAAGTACCAACAGGTGCACTGGAGAAGCAACAGCAAGGACGAGGAGAGCTGGACAGGGCCATACAAGAGCATCAACCCAGCAGCAATACCATTATCTGCTCTTTTTTGCGAGGAGGAACAGGACAAGCACTGGTAGAGCTCTACAAAATGACCTCAAGCTGGCTACTGGTGTGATGTTTCTTTCCAGACTGTCAGAAGAAGACTCCATGAGTGTGGCATGAGGCCTGACGTCCTCTAGTAGGACCTGTGCTCACAGTCCATCACCATGCAGCTTCATTGGCATTTGTCAGAGAATATCACAAGTGGCAGCTCTGCCATTGGCACCCTGTTCTCTTCATAGATGAGAGCAGGTTTACACTGAGCACATATGACAGATGTGAAAGAGTCTGGAGACGCAGCAGTGAACGTTATGCAGCCTGTAACATCATCCAGCATGACCGATTTGGCTGTGGGTCAGTAATGGTCTGGGAAGACTCATCCTTGGAGGGTTGCAAGGACCTCCATGTCCTAGGCTATGATACCCTGACTGCTGTTACGTACTGGGATGAAATCCTCAGACCATTGTCAGACTTTATGCTGGTGCTTTGGGCTGTGGGCTAGTCATGGTGCAGGACAATGCCGGGCCTCATGTGGCCAGAGTGAGTAGGCAGTTCCGGGATGACAAAGGCATTGATGTCACTGACATGCCCGCACGTTCGCCAGACCTGAATCCAATTGACAACTTCTGGGCCGTTATGTATTGGTGCTTCCAACACCACCAAGTAGTGCCGCAGACTGTCCAGTAACTCACTGATGCCCTGATCAAAGTCTGAGAGGAGACCCCCAGGACACCATCCACCATCTCATCAGGAGCATGCCCAGACGTTGTCGGGAGTGCATACAAGCACATGAGTGAAATTAGGAAGTTGCTGTGATGAAACTCACCCAAGTTGGATCAGCCTGTGATTTCAATTTTTGACTTTGATTTTTGATGTGATGTTGAATCCAGCCCTCAATGGGTTGGTGATTTTGGTTTCTATTGACTGTTGTTACATCATTTTGTTCTCAATGAATTACACAGAATTACTCAATTACCCAAAGATTTGCCCCTTGAATATTTCATTCTTCGATATCCAATGTGTGATTTTAGTGTTCCTTTAATTATTTTGAGCTGTATATATATATATATATATATATATATATATATATATATACAGTACATTCATTTATCTGATGTGCCTCCGTACTGACCCCTACTCTCTCTTCTGTTTCTTTTTCCGGTGTCTTTGTGGTGGCGGCCTGCGCCACCACCACCTACTCAAAGCATCATGATGCTCCAACAATGATGGATGGATCAAAAGCCAGAAGTCTACATGACCATCATCATCAAGTCCTTCCGTGAGAACCCTAAGTCCAAAGAGGACTGTTTCATTTATGTTAGGTAGAATGCCCAGAGGGGACTGGGCAGTCTAATGGTCTGGAATCCCTATAGATTTTATTTTTTTCTCCAGCCGTCTGGAGTTTTTTTTTGTTTTTTCTGTCCACCCTGGCCATTGGACTTTACTCTTATTCTATGTTAATTAATGTTGACTTATTTTATTTTCTTACTGTGTCTTTTATTTTTCTATTCTTCATTATGTAAAGCACTTTGAGCTACTTTTTGTATGAAAATGTGCTATATAAATAAATGTTGTTGTTGTTGTTGTTGTTACAGGGACACTAGAGAAAGATGCTTGAGGAACATCACAGCCATGAAAAAATTTTCTGAGCCCTTCTATCATACTCCACCTATTCCAATCTTTAGACAATCTAGCCCTGAAAAACTTCAAAAATTACATCTGTTCAATCCAGCGAGTGAAAAAGGCATACTGGTATATCCAAAAAATAAGCTTGTCAATGTCCTTTTGTTACTTTTTATTGGTTATTATTTTTCCCATCATCTTAACAGCATTAAACAGGGCGTCTGATTTGCAGACTGACATAGTGATTCTTAGCTATGTATAGACAGCCTAAGTATAAGCATTTCACTAATGGATCAGTTTCATGGCCCAGAGGCACAGAAATATCCAGCAGCACCTAAAAGTTAACTTAATTGTGAAAAAGAAAAGAAAACTGTGATGGTGTTTAATGTTTAATTGGAGGAAAGGGTGCTATTAGTGCCAATGTACAGCAGTTAAGAAATTTTCACACTCTCGAATTCGTTTTAGTCTATTTCACACAATTAAATGTGCACTGCCATCGGTGGATTGGTATAATTTGTGCATATTTTGAAGTTCTGTTACCTAAAACAGAAATGGAAATTGAGACAAGGAACACAATTTTAATGAAATCTAACTTTTTATTAATTTTTTTACCTTTTTTGGTAAAAGGAAGAACAAAAACACCTACACAAAAATGCAGAGAATGTCCAAGGTCTGCCTAAACAGTGCCTAGGGCAGATTTCAAACACAGAAACCCTGAAGCTGTGAGGAAGTAGCAATAACAAAAGAACCCCTGACATGTCCTTTTATCAAACCTACCTAAATCATTTTCAGGATAACGGAGACATCCTGGCAACTTTGGATGCAAAGTAAAAATTTTGATGGGGCAACACCTTCATGCATACATTCATACTTAGGCCTAATCATAAATTGCTAGTGTTAGTCAACAGTTAATCTAATATGCTCATCTCTTTGATATATAAGGTGAAAATCAGAGAACCCAGAGAAAAAACTGTGCAGACATCTTAAAAATGTAAACACCCTAAACAATGCCATAGCCAGCATTCAAATCAAGAATATAAAACTTAAGAGACTGTAGTGAGTGTAGTTTATATATTACAACATATTTTCTCAAGTTCATTTAGAAAATCGGTACAATAAAACAAGTGTGCTTGTTGAAACTGAATAACAAAAAATTCAAGTGACACCTGTTACAGACTGAAATCAAAGGCGTCTTCTTTTTGGGTGCATACACCATCATCATGGTGCTGCCAGATCTAAACAGCAGCGTGGTGAATTGCTCGCATACTAAAGTGACTTTAGCTGCAGGTGGAAGTCCCATTTTATTTTATGGTGCCATGTAGAGTTGTGTTGCGGTGTAGCAAGTCTATTAGCCAGTGAAAGTGCTGTGAAGAAGCTGTCTGTTACTACAGTCCTGCCTTTTTCCAGTCTGATAATGGTCATGGGGCATTGTATCTTTGATTGCTGGTACAACAAATAGTTCTGTGCAGGCATCAGCCACAGCGCTGCTCTTATGAAAAGAATGGAGATAAATGCCATCAACTCAGAGAGGGAGAGGCAAGTTTGTTGTACTATGTGAACGTCACTGAGAGATTAAAACTGAATAATAAAAAAACAAGCGCTGACTTTTACAAGTAGCCAAAATTTACACTGGGTGTTACAGACTCGAATGAAATGTATGTTTTTTATTATATTGTAGACATAATAATAATAATAGCAGCTCACTACTGAAAACACTAAGCACCCGGTCTCGAATCCATGACCTCCAGATTATAAGGCAGCAGTTCAAGAATACATGTACACTCCCTGTCGATTGACAGTTGAGCTTGAGTTTTTAACTCATTGACAGCCACATTATACACTTTAGGTCACACTTTCTGCTTTATGTATGTGTCCAGCATTTCTTGCATTTCTCGCATTTCCTTTCATCCTACACTTACACAGATCTTTGTAGACAAATTTGAAATATATGTATTCCAAATAACGATATACTGTATTATTTACCCTATACAACTCACATAACATGCAGATAAGGAGCCTTGGCTTGAGCTGGGAGAACTTTTTGCCTGAGCTGAGCTCCATCAAGATGGGACAGCAGGCTGCTTGTGCTGATCAAGACATTTGCAAAACAAAAGATGCTGATGGAGAGGTGTGAAGGGATTTCAGATGGGCTGGGATTACACATTTTTTGTAGGCTTCAGGAATTCTAGTGTTAAATTGTATTTGAACTTTGGGTACATGGGTCAAATGGACTGGCAAATTTGTCATATTCCCATATATCTAATGAATAGATTTCAATGTGATGTTCGACTGGCATTATACAGGGTTGTATGCCATTGACCCACTCTAATTTCCAGAGAAAAGTTAATACCTTTGTTAAAGTGTGGTTTAGTTTTGCGGTCTCAGTGCGGTTACATGGGCCAGACTGACTGGCAAACTTGAAAATGGAGGAAATTAACTGTGATGTTTAATGGGCCACGTGAAAGGTTAAATGGTGTTGGACCACCCTAGTTGTTGTCACAGTTTTGAGAAAATGCAGATGCCTTTGTTAAGTTGCAGGTGAGTTTTGCACAGGCCAATGTGAGTACCTGTTTCAAACTGACTGGCAAATTTGTCACATTCCTATTTTTAATGACTAGGAGTAACTTTAATATTTAACAGGCGCTGTAGAGGGTTTAGCAGTATTTTGCCACCCTTATTTTCATAGCTTTGTGACAAGATTTTTTGTTGCAGTTGAGATTTGCCTGGCCCAAAGTGAGTTCATAGGTCAAATGGGCTGGCAGACTTGCAACATCCAATGAATAGGTTACACTGTGATGCTCAGTTGCCATTGTAAAGGGATACATGGCACTGGACCATCCTAATTTTGTGACAAGATGGATGCCTTTTTAAAATTTGTTTTCTCATACCAACATGGTTACAGGTGTCATACTGACTGGCAAAGTTGGCACATTGTAATCTGATGAATGAGATTTATGTGATATTTAATTGAGTGCCACATAAGAAAAGAAAAGAGCTTTATGCTTCCTGGGATAGGCTCCAGCTTCACTGTCACTCTGACTCTGCTCAGAATAAAGTGGGTTTAGAAATTGGATGGATGGATGCATGGATAAATACACATAAAATTAAATAAAATTAAAATAAATAAAAGTATTGTGAAGTGTGACACTAAATAAATAATAACAACATGAAATGCAAGTATAAATAATTAAATGGGTCATTGTTCCTTATTCCTTTATGTTAGCCAGTCATTTTCAAACCCTCTTAGTCCTGAAAAGGGTCCTGGGGGTACTACCAGAGCCTATCCCATCCTGCATAGAGCACCAATCCATCGCAGGGCGAACATACACATGCACAGGCCAATTTAGTACCGCCAAAGTACCTAATCTTCATGTCTTTGGACTGTGGGTGGAAACCCCTGCAGACACATGGAGATGTACTTATTGTCATATTTGAAAGTTCTTTGATTTATTTTACTTATTCATTTTTGCCCTAAATATTCCTCCAATATAAGGGTGTAACATTCTCGACACTCAGTTGTTAATTTAACTCTGTGCTTCTGTAACAAAATCGTGAGCTTTAAAAAAAAGTAATTTAAAAGCAGTGACGTCCCAAGGGGGCTGCTTCCTTTTTATTGTGTCTATTTTGTAGTTTTGTACATATTCATATCCTCCAACGAGGTGGGGGGTCTCATTACTCCATGCCTCCCATCCCAACCCAAAATTTATGACCAAGAGTGCTGAAATCCGAAGGTTTTAGCCTTCTTCGTTCTCCTATACACATACAGTATAACAGTCTGGACACTTGGCTAAGACGTTATGTAAAGTTCAAATGCACCGCCGTTAATTTCATGCTCAGACTTTTTATTGTTAATTGGATGTTGTCATTGTTTAATTAATGTCATTGTGTCAGTTTTATTTTGTTTTTTGCATTTTGCCCTTTGGAGCCACTGTACGGGGACTAAGTATGAAGTATGATCGCTGTGAAAAATAACTCCAGCTTTCTAATTTTGTGGCACATGCATAGTAACAAAAATCAATTGTTTCTTCCTCAATAGTAATAGTAATAGTCTTGTGCGTCTAATGACGTATTTTTGACAGTCTGTTCATGCTTGAGAATTGTACTCATAATTTTCAGAAGCACAAGCGTGATTTTAAGAAGCAAGCATAACTTTCAGAAGCACAAGCGTAATTGACATGTGTGAAATGTAAATTTGACTTAAATTAGTATGAGTTATTTTTGACAGTGATCTTGCTCCATACAGATTAGCAAATTTAGAAAACTGTAGGAAATAACGATATGAAATGCATATATATTGGTCTATCATGGCAGTCAATAATATAACAAAGCCACTACAACGAATGTTAGATATACAAGCCATCTGGTAGGTTTAGATTAATCCAACAGTGCTATAAATGTAAAAGCAGCAAGGCAAGAACTGATCCATAGAGATGGAAGAGGAAACTTGATTAGCCAGTTCACATGTACATTTATCAAATTTAGGTGGAAGGAGTTTAGGCAAAACCATTGCATTTGGCTTGACTCTGGCTTTCCAAAAGCCTGAAACTGCATAAAAAACACATTCAATAACTGAATGTGTAAATTAAGGACATCTGGATCAAGTACCCACATCCTTAGCAGAAAATAATTTATATATCAGCGTTTTGTATTACAAACATTTACTACAGGGGAGGAAGAGGTTCAAGTGTGTTAAACACATCCTTAAACTTTAATTCAAAGGTCTATTCATTTTCCTTCACTATTATTATCTCTATACTGCCAGTTTTTTATTTTTTGTTTTTTGTTTCTGGGTTTGGATAACTCACTGGGTCTTTTCAAATAACTACCTTAAGAGCCCTTTAACAGCAACTGAAAAATAAATGGAAAAAATAAAAATGGTACTAGACTTTGAAAAATAAACAAACCATTTAAGCATCATTCTTTACTCCCCATTGATTTTACATTGCCTGAAAACAAAGTACAGGCAGGTTTCTTTCACTTTTCTAATTTGGAGCAATATTTAAGAAAGAACATTTCAGAGAGACTTTGATTTGTCCTGTGCTGGTTAGAGCAGTAAGTGTTATATCTATCACTAGCAAAATACCCGTGCTTCGCAGCGGAGAAGTAGTGTGTTAAAGAAGTAATGAAAAAGAAAAGGAAACATTTTAAAAATAACGTAACATGATTGACAATGTAATTGTTTTGTCACTGTTATGAGTGTTGCTGTCATATATATATATATATATATATATATATATATATATATATATATATATATATATATACACACACACATACACATAAACATATATATACATATACACATTGTGGCATCCGGCTGGGGGTGGAGCCCAGCCGGGACGCCCAGGAGGACCGGAGGAGGGCTTGTGCCTCCTCCAGACCACGAGGGGGCGACCGCCCTGGTTGTGTTGGGGGCCACGGGTAGGGGGCTTGGAAGCCCAGCCCTGTAGGGGCCCATGGCCACTGCCAGGCGGCGCCCCAGTGCCTGAAGAAACCTGGAGCCCAGCACTTCCGCCACACCAGGAAGTGCTGGGGGGAAGAAGACAGGGGACACCCAGAGGGCTTCCGGGTGCTCAGCCAGCACTTCCGCCACACGGGGGCGTGTCTGCGGAGGAATGCCGGGAAGCAGCTGAAGCCCATCCGGGTTCCTATTTAAGGGGCCGCCTCCCTTCATTCAGGAGCGGAAGTCGGGTGGAAGTGGACAGAGCTGGGGAGAGGACTGGAGGTGGCCAGAAGAAAGGCAGTGGAACTGTGTGGCCTGGACTTTGGGGGATCGGTGCTGGAGGCACTGGGGTTGTGAGTGCATGTAAATTGTAAATAGTTGTGTAAATAAACAGTGTGTGGTGGAGCCAACGATGTCCGTCTGTCTGTGTCCGGGCCAGCGTTCACAACATATATATATACATACATATATACATATACACATATATATATACACATACATCCACATATATATATACATACACACACATACATATATATATACACACATACATACATATTTATACATATATACGTATACATATCTACATATATATACACATATATATATGCATATCTACATATATATATATATACATATACCATTGTAATAGTTTTGTCACTGTTATGAGTGTTGCTGTCATCAAGGATTTATCATTATTTCTTTCAATCAGGTTCGTATTTGGAGGATGTGTTGTGTTCAAGTTATATTCCGTGTTTTTCAACCATTGTAAAGATAACAGGTTTCATTCATCAAAGTGTTCACTACCTAAATCGGTACTCGTGAATCTAAGATGTTTAACAGGCATTCCCAGTATTAAGTTGTGGATTTGCCTGCGAATATTTAGCGGTAGCGTGTTTATGAACTTAATTTAACCTTTCCCAGTCCTGCAAAGTCAGTTCATGTGAGCCGCTCGAAGTACATGCATCGAAGCTTCTCAGCTGTGCTTGTGCTATCTCGTGCGACCTCGCGATGTCCACGGCTTTATTTAATGTTGGCATACCAGCAATTGAAACTCCGTTACAGCAATTTTAACTCTGTTACAAATTGATGAAAAGTCTCGTTTAAACCCTACGTCTTCTCATTAAACTTGTATCTCGCGAATATTGTATTCGTCGTGGGCATGACAAACGCCAGCGGCAGCCTGTCTATGAACTTAATTTAAACTTTAGGTTAACACCGTGCTTTGTTTCCGAAGTAGCTGCACTCATGAATATGCTTGTATGCGTCACTCGCTTCATATTCTTTTGCTCTCTTCTCAATTGTGTAATGTGTTTTTTGTTCAGCTCTCTTTAGAGCTCTTCCTTGTTCTCTACCTACTTACGTGGGAGGCGTGATGATGCAGAACGCAACTCCGGCTCACACGGCGACCGAGCTGCCGGCTATGGCCGTATACAGTACAGGCCAAAAGTTTGGACACACCTCCTCATTCAGTGTGTTTTCTTTATTTTCATGACTGAAGGCATCAAAACTATGAATGAACACATGTGGAGTTATGTACTTAACAAAAAAAGGTGAAATAACTGAAAACATGTTTTATATTCTAGTTTCTTCAAAATAGCCACCCTTTGCTCTGATTACTGCTTTGCACACTCTTGGCATTCTCTCGATGAGCTTCAACAGGTATTCACCTGAAATGGTTTTCACTTCACAGGTGTGCCTTATCAGGGTTATTTAGTGGAATTTCCTGCTTTATCTATGGAGTTGGGACCAGCAGTTGTGTTGTGCAGAAGTCAGGTTAGTTGGACGATCATTTATTTTTCAACAGGACAATAACCCCAAACACACCTCCAGGCTGTGTAAGGGCTATTTGACCAAGAAGGAGCGGGATGGAGTGCTGTAAATGGTCATGAAAATAAAGAAAACACATTGAATGAGGAGGTGTGTCCAAACTTTTGGCATGTACTGTATATGGTCGAAAGTAGGTTCCAGTTATGACCGTTACGCGTAGAATTTTGAAATGAAACCTGCTTAACTTTTGTAAGTAAGCTCTACATGGGAAGTTGG
The DNA here is from genome assembly GCA_026402145.1 of Polypterus bichir lapradei. NCBI lineage: Eukaryota > Metazoa > Chordata > Cladistia > Polypteriformes > Polypteridae > Polypterus > Polypterus bichir. The sequence continues at coordinate 9,804,993 of JANRMT010062833.1, forward strand.
AGAATTAGTGATGAGTGAGTGAGTAAGTGAGTGAGTGAGTGAGTCAGTCAGTCAGTCAGTCAGTCAGTCAGTCAGTCAGTCAGTCAGTGAGGGCTTTACCTTTTATTTGTATAGATTGACACAGAATACTCACTTTGTGGTTGTCAGCAAAAGTTTCTGATTTTCTGCCATCCTTTTGCATAGGCCAAGCCTGAAGGTCTAAATGGATGTAAGTTTAATTTTTATTTTACTTTATTTATACTGTTTTTGCACTTTGCAATTTAATACAATGCAGATTAATTCACAAATAGAAGTAATTCACTTGTGAATCTTCATTGAAATATTATGCTTGTAATTAGGATGCTGTGTTAGCATGTTTGGGATTCAAATTTGAGCTTATTATGTGTGCATAGTACAATGGAATTTTTATGTATATGTCTCCTATAGACTATTTTCAGACAAGCTATACCAACAAAAGACAATGAAATCCACAATATATGCAATATACAGTATATACAATAAAAAAAATGTGCACTTATTATTAGCATCTGTTGAGTAAGCTTACTAGTGTAATTGCTAATATATGATGCAATGTGAGTGGAGGAGAGAGAAAAATGACTGTACAGGATGGCTGAGATTTTTAATAAAACTGTTTTCTTTTCTAAGGCAATATCTTCTTATATAATACGCTACCGTGACTGTTCGTTTGTCTGTCCAGGATTTTAAATCACCTGTAGCTCGCAAACCATTTGAACTATTGACCTGAAATGTGGTACACATATACTACGTGATGTCTACTATCTGCTTTCAGGGTGATGATTGACCTTCAAGGTTATTCCTCTTTTTATTTTTATTTTATTTTATTGTAGAATCAACTCTCGGCAGTAGGGCGGCCGTGTGGTGCATGCGTATGGGTGCCGTTCTTATCACTACCACCTCTGCTGTCACTTCCCCTACCTCTTCATATCTTAAATCATTCTTGAGGATGATTGAAGACTTAAGTGCCAGCTTAAGTGAAAAATTAAGGAAAATGTGCTAAGTAATAGCAACACAAACAATGACTTAATCAGTTTTAATTGAGGCGAAAAGATGCCAACAAAAGAAGAGAAGAAGCGGGCCACTAGGGTGGAGTAAAGAAGAGCTGCTCAGAAAGCAGCAAGCACATCAACTTCTGAGCAAATGAATGATAAATGTACAGAGAAAAAGGATGAAATCTAGGAATGCTCAAGTTAAATGTATTCGTGCAGTGCGCCATTACTGGTGTACTATTTATGTTGTGAAGAGAAGAGAGCAATGTGTATCAGAATTATTATGTGTCCCCTTCACTGGTCTCTGTAAGTCCTCTGCAGTCTGGTATTGAATTATGAGTTACACTGTTGGTGATTTGATACAAAGTTAGTAGTTTCAAATGATTAGATGTCAGCAGTCTGTATTTGGTTCTTTTCTTCTTTGCTCGGTGACTCTTGGGTGTGCATTGATGACCAGAAAACAGAAGGTGAAACAAAAAGGACAACAAAAGTTTTGTAGAGCTGGGACAAGTTGATAAGACTAAAAAACACTGACAAAAGAACATGCTGATATGATTGAAAAGGAGGCTGCTGTAATGGAAGGTCTAAGGAATATTTTCACTTATGTAGTGGGCTTATGACACTTGTTTTCTTGGATTTCTTTAGTTAATTTTGGGTTTCATTACAGAGTGTCATTATTTCTTGGCTAAAATACATAGGCCTTTTGGCCACATTTGTAAGAGCAGTAACTATAGGGATGATAATTAGTCATCAGAGTGAAGACTGCAGATTCATCTGTGGAATGAATTGAGTGTAGTTGAAGAGCATGCAACAATTGAAAAAATTAAGTACATTCTATTGGGGATGTTTTTTCAGTGACAGTGAAGAAAATTCACAGTGCTCAATATGACTCATTTCCATGTGATTTTACAACTTATTAAATGATATAAATAAAGAGCCCATAGAGATCTTGTGAGAGTAGTAGGAACCAACATCAAAGCAAGCTTATGAACTTGTAGCCAGCTGTTAGTTTTAAGTTTTGTTACATTTGTTTTTACAGGTATTATTTAATAATTTTATAGCTATGAAATATGGAGTTTGCATATGTTATTTAGGAACACTCTCTCTGATAGAATCGTTGATACTCTCTTTAAATTGATCAGCTAAATCACATGGTTGAGGGAATATTCCTGTAGTAATATATGTAGTTCCTGTTGTAAAGTTAAATGATAACAATACTGAAATTGTGAATTCAAATGTACAGATAATTTACAATTTAAATGTTTTAGAGTGAATATTTTCAAAAGTAAAATTGTAAAGCACGAAAATCCATGAGATTGACAGATAATCTCTTATTAGCAGTCTACAATTCTTTTATTATAGTGTAGGTCAGAATGAGATAGAGATTTCACTGTCCAAAGTATTAATTCAAATAATTATTTTCATCTTTTTATTATTTCAGTAGGCTTGAAAAAGTGACATTGCAATAGTGAAAATTAAATGAGTGATAAAAATGAAAAGTCAATGTTTTTTATGAAAAAAGATTAGTCTGCGACTTTGTATTGTGCTTTATATAGTGTCATATCTAGGGTTATGTGTGCACTTTGTATTGTTTCAGATTTTAATAGGACAGAATAAAGTCACAGGTTTCTTCTGTTAATATCATGCAAAGATCTCTGTCTTTTTCTCTACTTAAGACAATGTAGCCAGGTCCCCCAAAGAGCATGTAACATCCTTAGTCTGAATGCATATTAGCTGTTTGAAGGCTTCTGAAAGAGTAAAAACAGGATCTTCATGCAAGTGCACTCCAACTTGGGAGCTAGATCTGGATTTTAAACACACAGGTTAATTCACCTTTAAAAACGCATTACAGCAAAACAAACTGGACACCAATTTCATATCTTCTTATGTGACTAGGAGTAACAGTGTGGTTTAAGTAGTGCTGTAATTTACTTTACTTATTTTATTAAACCAAATGAATATACACAGATAATAAATGAAAACATTTTAGATAGGGAGCTGCTGGGTTCTTTTTGTCAATTGCATCTTATTGCTAATAAGGAGCATTTAATAACAGTGAATGCAGCTGTTTAAGACTAAAATAAGCAATTAAGGATGGGTAATCTTAACAAGTGAGGCAAATAAAATGAATCACAAGTTTGTTTGTACAGTAAGTGCTTGTAGAGCAATAATTAACTTAACCTGTAGCCATTATGGCCCTCCAAGACCAACTTTGGAGATCCCTGGTCCAGACCCCCTGTACCTGTTGCTAAACTTGGTGGCTTAACAACAAGGCTTGGCATGGTAATCCTCATTTCCTATTCAATAACAATATGCTTAATACCTCAATGGTGTACAGGCTCAAACCATCAGCAGGTAGAAAGACACTACTTCCAAGAAAACCTCTTATTCAATGAGGGCATTTTTCAGCAATTCCACCTGCTTATTAATCAAAAAATAAAGACAGGACAATTTTCTTAACCTAACAGATAACTTGTCAAATGTTATAGAATCTGTGTTTGTGTCAAATTTAAACATTCCTTTACTTAGAATACTTAGAAACTACTGCTGAACTAGGAAAAAACTAGCCACTTGGTTATTTTTTTTTTTGTCTTCTGATACAATATACTGTATTTCCATGTACCAGTAATGACACTAAGACAGCAGAGTAACAACAGCTATACACACACATACCCACTCACATATATATTATATTTGACAAAAATATATTGTCCATAAAATGAATGCTTAAATTGCACTTTCTGGGCAGTAGTAAAATTATGCCCTCCTTTCTACACAATGTTTCCACATCTGACAGACAGACATGCAAAGGGCATTAAAGACTTCATCAAAGAGCATTTGGACGATATTGCCTAAAGCCCAAAACTCAGAGACAAATTCACATTTTCTTAGGATTATTGGAATCTTATTGAACACTTATTGCTTTCTTTTAATGGACCTGGGGGAAAAAAGTTGGTACTCTGCCTACCCTTGACGGTACGTAGATCAAAATAACCCATTGTTTTGCTCTCGTACACAAAAAAGAATTCACCCACTTGGAAGTTTTAATTTTATTGTTATTCAACATTAAATCACAGTGGATTTTTTTGTTTGTTTTTTTTTTGACCTAGATCAATGGAAAAAATACCTTTTTAATGTCAAAGTGAAAAGAAACTACCGCAAACTTTGAAAAATTATTTACAAACATTAAACACAAAATAACTGATTACATAAATATCCATGTTCTTTAATATGACACACCTAAATCTTCATTGGTGTTGTCAATTGGTTTTAAAAGTCACCTAATTAGTGAAATGGAGACCACCTGCCTGTAGTCAAGGGGTTTCAATCGACTGTAGTATAAATGTGCCTTATCTGTAAGGTGCCACTTGTGGTGACTCAGTATGGTGGGCTAACCTACACATTTAAAGCAAAAAGAACACTCCAAGCAACTAAAAAGTACAAGTCAAGGGATGGAGGCAGGAAAATATGATAGTCACTGAATATCCCTTTGTGCCCAGTTAAACAGAAAGAGTATAGCACAACTGTAAATCTGCTTAGAGCAGGCTGTGCATAAAAACTGAGTGATCATGCTGAAGATGACTAGAGACCAAGAGACCTAAGGTAACTCTGAAGAGAAAGTTGTTGTAATTAGAAAACCACTTCTTAAACAGATGCATATGCCATCTCAGCCACAATTTGCCAGAGTGAACAATGGAGACTCTGAAGTAAGTTGAAAAAAAGGTTGAGGCTTTTTTTCTGAGCTTTTAGACTAAATGCTGTGTAAACCAAACAATTCACATTATCAGAAACAAACCTTGTCCACCAGTAAGCATGTTCGTGGTAGCACCATTCCGTGTGTGTGTGTATATATATATATATATATATAAATGTGTGTGCGTGTATGTATATATATATATGTATATATGTGTATACATGTGTATATATATATATGACCCGACACAGATGGACACAGAGACACGTATAAAACTAATAAAAACTTTTATTTTTCTTCACCCGTGGGCGCACGTCTTCCCCGTGACCCACAGGCAATACACAGTCCACAAAGCACTATTCCAAAACCAACACAATCTTTTTCTCCTCTACCACCACTCCTCCTGAAACTTATTCCTCCTCCTCCCGACTCTGGCCCCTGAGTGGTGGTGACTGGCCCTTTTTATAGCCCACTCAGAAGCGTTCTAGGTGCTTGACCACCTGGTCCTAATTGCACTACCGGGTGGGGCTGAAGATTCGTCCAGCCGGGCTGCTGACTCCATTCAGCTCCCCCTAGCGGCCATCCGAGCCCCCAACCAGGCTGTGGAGGACCCCATCTCCCATGGAGCCATGCGACAGGCTGGGGGATCACCGTCCGCCAGGGAGGCTGCCACCAAGCATCCCGGGGGAGGTA
>JANRMT010062833.1:9815386-9831466 GCA_026402145.1 Polypterus bichir lapradei
CAAGCCCTCAGTCCAGCCTCTCTCAGCCTATTGCGGACAGTCTGAGCACTGATGGAGGGATTGTGTGTTCCTGGTGTGACTCGGGCAGTTGTTGTGGCCATCCTGTACCTGTCACGCAGGTGTGATATTCAGATGTACCGATCCTGTGCAGGTGTTGTTACACGTGGTCTTCCACTGTGAGGATGATCAGCTATCCTTCCTGTCTCCCTGTAGCGCTGTCTTAGGCGTCTCACAGTGTGGACATGGCAATTTATTGCCCTAGCCACATCAGCAGTCCTCATGCCTCCCTGCAGCATGCCTAATGCACGTTCACGCAGATGAGCAGGGACCCTGGGCATCTTTCTTTGGGTGTTTTTCACAGTTGGTAGACAAGTCTCTTTAGTGTCCTGCGTTTTTAGAACTGTGACCTTAAATGCCTACTTTCTGTAAGCTGTTAAGGTCTTAACGACCATTCCTCAGGTGCATGTTAATTAATTGATTATGGTTAATTGAACATGCATGGAAAACATTGTTTAAACAATTTACAATGAAGATCTGTAAAGTTATTTGGATTTTTAAAACATTATTGTTGAAATACACAGTCCTGAAAAAGGGACGTTTCTTTTTTTGCTGAGTATAAATATATATATATATATATATATATATATATATATATGTATGTATGTATGTATGTATGTATGTATGTATGTATGTATGTATGTATGTGTGTGTGTGTGTGTGTGTGTGTGTATATATACATAATGTGCAGTGCTTTAAATTGCTAGGCATGTAACAAGATCTTTGCATAACTCAGAAACAGCCTCCCAACAATTAGGAGTTCATCCCTGGGGCCACAGAACCCAGTAGCATTTACAGTAACTGCTAAAGCTTAAAGCAATTTGGAAACATTTATTCAGATTTAGGAGTAGTAAAACTAAAATACTTGCTTAATTTTTTCTAAAGACAAGAGCATAGCCAGGAACAGACAAAATGTGAAATCACAGAGTGTCAAATTCTGATGTACCAAAAATGCAGAGCAGAATGGAAATTCTACCAACTTTCAAAATGTTAAAGGCACCATGGAAACTTATAAGAACAATGCAGAAGTGAATTTTCATAAGACATATAAGCTAAATGCTAGCAGGCAAAAGACTGGAAAGGTACTGCTTTGAATACACAATATCCCATCAAAATACATAAGTTTGCACATTAAGCAAACTAATGTGTAATGATATTCAGTAAAATTAAGGTTTTTCAGATATTTAGTTAATTGAATGACTTTTGTAATGCATTTGCCTTCTCAGTCATAGCCCATACAAAACATTTCACGTAAAGTATTTTAAATCTATTTTCTGAAATCAATGTTACAAACAATTTTATTTTACTACTTGTCATTTTTCAAAAGCTTCAAATAAGCTTATTTGTGATGCTTAAGTACACTTTGTCTAAAGTTTTGATTCTTTGCTACTGTTAGAGTGACTGGTGTTACTGCAGCTGTCAAGTCCCTCGTGACCCCTAACTCTCCTCTATATTTTATCCGACAGAACGTTTTCAGACAGAACTGTTAGTACTGGTGATGCGGGACACTGAAACAGAGAAACACTGACATTGAGAAACAATATAAGTTTCAATAGAAGCACTTATAATGGATCATGGATCAGCTGAAGTACTATATGTCTGGAAATGTGTCTTGGTCACTTCCCATGGATATTTACAATAGTTTTCATGTTTTCAAATATTGCTGAATTATGAAAATTCATTGTCAGCAGGTGTTTATGCTGTTTGCATAATAATTCAGCCCCTGCAATTTTATGGAAAGTGCCACTTGACAAATGAACTGCTTGTTGAAGCAATTAATCACTTGCGAAAACATTGTGGTACATAAAAGAAACCAAACACATACATTTAAAGATGACACAGATATAATCTGTTGCAATGAAAACATAAATGCTAGTTATATATACACACAAAATCACACAATGCAGATATTCAAAATAATAAAACTACATGAAAAAAACTCACAGTTAACAGTACTGGTTATTGCTCCCTGAGAACAAGTTGGAATCTTACTTGGTATCAAATTGTGTAATGTATCTTGAAAAATACAGTATAGTGGATAGTAAGGTATGCAGTAAATCTAGTTTCTTTACCACTGTGACCTTTTAGTGTTATAAGTACCAAGACACAGCTGAAAAAGCCAAATAACTCATCTAACAAAGCCAATATATTAGCATAATGTTTCTTTTTTGTGTTGATAAATTTTGGCTAAGGATCCACTGTTCACTAGCATTTAATTAGCAAATGTGTGAAATTATGAACAGAAATTAATAATTTACATGAAAAGCTAGAAGCAGGGCAATAAATGGCTTGAAATGCAGCTCATGAAAGCATCATGGTCCCCAATGTAACCAGAGCAGTGTTCTGTGGCAGCTGGACGATAAGAAGTAATTGAACATATTTAAAAATCCGCCCCATGTACTGAACAGATTTCTATGTCTGCTTTGTTTAAGGTCCACTGAATTGTAAAATGGTTGCTTCATTTGCACAGATGTTAATAACTTCAGGCTCTGTTGCTGGCTTTATTGCTTATATATTTGCATATTTCTAGCACTTTTGTTGCTCACGAAATTAGACCCAAACTTCTGTTAACTGTGTACTGCTTAGTTCGTGCTAAATAACTTGAAGAAAGCTTTTATGTATTTTGTGTTTTTGTTTTGTTTTTTTGTAATTGTTCTTTCTGGCCCTTACAAAATATAAATATTGGCAAATACAATTACACTTTTCTTAATAAAACTGTCATAGTATCGCTTAGGTCCACAGCGAAAACAGTAGAATAAAAAGAAAGGCATATTATTAAAGATTCAAAATCCCAAAGCTTTTCATACTGCATTAACAGTTTTCATAATAATTTACAATTCAGAGATAAGAATTAACATATTAGCTGCAGTGGGCTTGCACCCTGCCCAGGGTTTGTTTCCTGCCTTGTGGCCTGTGTTGGCTGGGATTGGCTCCAGCAGACCCCCGTGACCCTGTAGTTAGGATATAGCGGGTTGGATAATGGATGGATGGATTAACATATTAGTATATATTTCATGTTACAATGTGTTAACTCTAATCTAGTTCAGAATCATTGGAACCAAAGCACCTGAAAGCTCCTGGTGTAAAGCAGAAACCAGCGCAGCTCACCATGGGGCGCTCCCGTACACATCCATTATCCACACTCCTACACAGAGCTGATTTAGAGTCACTAATTAATCTCACTAATATGTCTTTGAGATGCTCGAGGAAAAAGAGTACAAACAATGCACACAAATATGCACCGAATTTGCAGACTTCACAAACATACAAACTGCCATTCAAACCTAGGACTCTGGTGGTGTGAGGCAGCAGCATTAACCAAGTAACAAAAACATGCAGCCTATAGTTTATGTGATAATAAAGACAAAGTGAAATTTATTGAACATTTGATATACTAATTAAGCATCATTTTTTAATATTATTATATATATTTAGTTAAGCATTCATGCTTTGAAGATATCTTCAGGGTTCTGGCAAGCTACAGTAAGTAATACCAGCCCAAGTCAAGAGAGGGCACTGTTGTTAACACCTTCCCTTTTAACTCCCACAGTTTAGAAAGGACACTTGCCAGAAGACAAATTACCACACTTCCACATCCTTCATTGAATCCCTGAGCCCTCTGAAGGAGTGTTATAAACAAAAAGAGTCGACTGCAAGTAGAAGTTCATTATAGACTAGCGACTGAGAATGAAATCCTGTGATAGCTGTAATTTTGAATCAGCTGATGCCAGCTTGTTTAGCATCATTGAGCACTTTTTGTATTTCTACTTTGTCAACTGAGATTACTGACTGATACAACCAACCTTTTTTCTGCCTCACAATCTTTCTTGTTACTCTCTCTCTCTCTGTCTGTCTCTCTTTCTCTCTTTGTGCACTTGTTGTCACTTTCATTTGCACCAAAGCAGGTGAAGTTGATTCACAATCGCTTATGCTCCCTAACAGGACAGATTGATATGCCTAAAGCTTAACTGACTTGGTTTTACACTGTGATGACTAAGTGAAACTCAATTTTTGTGTGTAGTGCCCTCAATTTATGTGTGTAGTGTACAGTGCTCAGCATAAATGAGTACACCCACTACATTTGTCAGAAAACCTTTAGTTTCCTTTCAGTATCAACATTTTCTATGAGATACTGTACTACAAAATACTCCCACAAATGTGGGCCATTGATTGCAAACAAGATTTGTTAATTTGCACACACAAAAAAGTGATTTTCCTAACAAATTCATTCAAGCCCATGTTGCAACAATGAGTACACCCCAATTATAGGCTTAGGAGAAAAGCCACACTTAAGACTACAAAATTCTAATTAACAGGCATTCAACCACAGGTGAGTCTAATGATTCATTTAAGAGGTGTCCAGCAGACAGGTGACTATAAAAGGGCATTACTTAACAAAGAAAAGCCCTTCCCATTTCATGCTGTCAGCAATGGCTCCACATAGAAGAGAAATGTCAAAAAATCTGAGAAAGGAAATCATTACTTTACACAAAAAAGGTGAGGGCTACAAGAAGATCAGCAAAGCTTTACATATCAGTCAAAATACTGTAGTAAAAGTGATCCAAAAATTTAAGAAAGATGGAAGTGCAACCATCTTACAGAGACGTCCAGGCCATCCACGGAAGTTAACATCTCGACAGGAGCGTCTTCTGATGAGAAGGGTTGACGAAAATCGCCATGCAAGTTCACTGCAGTTAGCTAAAGCAGTGGAAAGCCAAACTGGAGTGACCATTTCCCGTGACACCATACGGCGCACACTGCAGAGGAATGACATGCATGGGTATCCACGAAGGAAGCCTCTCCTAAAGCCCATGCACAAAAAAGCACGCATAGAATTTGCTAGGGCCCATGCTGAAAAAGATGAAGATTACTGGGACTCTATACTCTGGAGTGATGAGACAAAGATCACTGTTTTTGGAACTAATGGTTTCAAAACTGTATGGCGTCGTAAAGGTGAGGATTTCAAAGAAAAATGCATGGTGCCTACAGTGAAACATGGTGGTGGCAGTGTCCTTATGTGGGGCTGCATGAGTGCTGCTGGTGTTGGGGAGCTGCATTTAATTGATGGTATCATGAACTCAGCAATGTACTGCTCTATACTGAAGGAGAAGATGCTGCCATCACTCTGTGCATTTGGTCGTCGTTCACTTTTCCAACATGACAATGATCCAAAACACACATTTAAAGCTACTGTTGCATTTCTGAAGAACAGGATGAAGGTGATTGAATGGCCAAGCATGTCTCCTGATCTGAACCCAATCGAACACCTGTGGGGAATTCTGAAGCGACAAGTTGAGCATCACTCTCCATCCAGCATCCAGGCTCTAAAAGAGGTTATTCTTGAAGAATGGAAAAAGATAGATGTTGCAATATGTCGCCAACTTGTTCATTCCATGCCTAGAAGACTTGGTGCTGTCCTTCCAAATCACGGTGGACATACAAAATACTAGATGTAGTAGTTTTTGTTGCGGGGTGTATTCATTTTTGCTTCAACCAATTTGAGTAAAACTGAAGATTTTGTGATCTAAGTTATATTATTAACCTTAATTTCATGTTCTGGAGTTAAACAAGTGTTCAATAAAACTCAGCCTTGTGAAAATTTTGGAAATTGTTCTTTTGTTCATTGAGCTACTGATTAAATTCGTACTTTTTAAAGGGGGTGTACTCATTTATGCTGAGCACTATAGATAGATAGATAAAACTTTAATTTGTCCCCAGGTGGAAGTTTGGCTTTTTCTGAAGCTGTTTAAACAAATAAATACTTAAATAGGTAGATAAGTACATACATAAATAAATAAATATATACATACACACACTTTGGTCTGAATTCACACCAGAATGACTATAAAGCATAAAAATTAAAACGAAAGAAAAAGTTCTGACTTGGCTGTCAAAGTTGCAGTGAGGCATATACAGTAATCCCTCCTCGATCGCGGGGGTTGCATTCCAGAACCCCCTGCGATAGATGAAAATCCACGAAGTAGAAACCATATGTCCATCCATCCATTTTCCAACCCGCTGAATCCGAACACAGGGTCACGGGGGTCTGCTGGAGCTAATCCCAGCCAACACAGGGCACAAGGCAGGAACCAATCCTGGGCAGGGTGCCAACCCACCGCAGAGAAACCATATGTTTGTATGGTTATTTTTTATATATTTTAAGCCCTTATAAACTCTCCCACACTGTTAACATTATTAGAGCCCTCTAGACATGAAATAACACCCTTTAGTCAAAAGTTTAAACTGTGCTCCATGACAAGACAGAGATGACAGTTCTTTCTCACAATTAAAAGAATGCAAACATATCTTCTCTTCAAAGGAGCGCCGTCAAGAGCAGAGAATGTCAGAGAGAGAGAGCGAGATAAAAGCAAACAATCAAAAAATCAATACGTGCTTTTAAGTATGCCGAAGCACCGCGATAAAGCGGCATTTTGTAGAGAAGCGTCCGTATCCTCTAGGCAAACAGCCTCTGTGCAAACAGCCCCTCTGCTCACACCCCCTCCGTCAGGCACAGATCATGTCAGAGAGAGTGAGAGAGAACGAGAAAAGCAAACAATCAAGCACCGCGTGGGAAGCACATCGTATATCATTGAGGAGTTTTATTTAATATGTAATACATGCTCTGATTGGGTAGCTTCTAAGCCATCCGCCAATAACGTCCCTTGTATGAAATCAACTGGGCAAACAAACTGAGGAAGCATGTACCATAAATTAAAAGACCCATTGTCTGCAGAAATCCGCGAACCAGGGAAAAATCTGTGATATATATTTAGATATGCTCACATTTAAAATCCGCGATACAGTGAAGCCGCGAAAGTCGAAGCGCGACATAGCGAGGGATTACTGTACAGAATATAATAGAGCAAATACATAAAATATGATTGTCCTTTACAGTGTACATAAAACCTATTTGATATATTAAAACTTCCCATCATTTCATGATGTCTTTTTGATGTTTAAATATTGAATATGTTAGTTTAGCACTTTCAACACTGCACTAGATGTATGTATACAGTACTTCATGTTGAAGTGGCTGTGGTGCATAGTATCTGTCATACTGACTTATGTAAACCAGTACCAGATCTTCTAATGTTCCTAGAATAAAGCATAACAGAGCTAGGGAGGCCTTAGTGCTCTATTTTCTACAATATTCACACCAGCTGGAGTTTTTGTTTTCCTCTACTTCTTAGCCATTTGTCCATCACTTACTTTGTATCTGTTATTCTAGATATGCTTTTATTTTTACATTTACTTTAGTGACTGTAATTTTTATTTTTTATGATGCACCCTTTGCTTGAAAAAGTATTATAGAAATAGACGTTGTTGTAAAGCTAAACCTAATTAGCAGCATAGCATTCACAAGCATTCCTGCTTTGTATTGGAATTCTACGTGATTAGCAATATTTTATTTTGTTATGAGCAATATATACAGTAATTACAGTATCTCAAACCATCGTAGCTGGACATTTCCATCACAACTAATCTTGATAGCTAAATAATTAATCTAATTTCTCTCTTTCATTAAAGTCCTTTTAGAATTAAGATGCACAGCACAATAGATTCATCAGCAATGAAATGAGCAGATGCCATTTGTTTCTATGAAGTCTTTGGCCACCATTTCTGTTATTTTAGTATATTATTATTGTCATTTTGAATTTATTTTGTGTATTGCATTTTTGGATATGTTACAAAGATTTCACAGCCAAAATGAATAGGAAATATTAATTTTGTAAAATAAAATTTTTCAATTATGTGTTTTTGATGTAATAGCAATACACAACAAAACTCAGATAGTTAAATTAACAGTACAGATATCTGTTTTTGCTTTTAGAAATATACCTTCACATTTTTTATTAAAGGAATCAGTTCTTATTTTTACCGTTTTTTTTTTTTTTTACCTTTTATAGTAATTATAGAATTTCAGAAAATGCAGTGACATTAAGCTAAGAATATCATTTAAAAGTCATTAAAAACATACATTGAGATAAATTTCAAATAAAGTGCATGGCATTTGTGCTTATGGATATTACTTTATGTTCTTTATGGCAGAACCTAACATCATTTTAATGTTATGATGAGTAGCACAGGAATAATTTAATATAAAAAAAGAAGCCACACTGAAAAAAGATAAGGAAAAGTCTGCCTTAAAAAAGAAGCAAGTAATATTTTAAGCCAGGAGGTCCGTTGTTCTTATTACAATGGGATATAATAGTAAACTGAACACGTCATTCTGTTTCAGAATAATAGTTCCCTGAAGTACAATACAGAGATTTTTTATTAACATAAAATATCTACAGTACTTACACCAGAGGGAACATTTCTCAGACTACAGGCTGTGCCTTTCCAGAAGAAAGCCCCATATCACAGCTGTCTTGTGATCAATGGTGCATATCCTTTTTTCAACTTCTGCTTTTTGTGATTTGTTGTGTTGTGTTGGAATTCCCTTCTGTCCGCTATGATACATTTGTCTAAATCCAACATTCCCAAGGTCAGTTGTTATTTTTATTATTTTTTTAATCATCCAGCCTGCTATCACAGAAATGTTGAACATGCCCTTGCTAGTTTAGTTTTTCTTTTAATATACATCATTTTCTCAATGAAAATTAAAGCTATAAGATTAGCCATGCTTTTCCCTAATCTTAGAATAATGCTGATTATCAAGCCATTGCTGTTTAGTTCAGGTGGTGGATTATTTTAAAATGGATAAAATCAGTTACCCTTGTATTTTATGCAGTTTTAATAACCCTGTCTTTAACTCACTAATTTATTCAAATAAGCTTATTCCATAAACAGTATTGGGAGAATGCAAGGCAGGAATAAATCCTGGAAAAATCTAGACAATCTCATTACACACTCACTGACCCACCCGTATTTAGTCAAACAGAGACAAATGAGTGTCACCAAAGGAGATAAAAATATGTCTTTTAATTGTGGCCCTGGCAAACACTAATAAAAAGTGGCAAACATTACATAGAAAAAAGCCCACACTGGGAACTGACAAAAAAATTCTTGGCCCCGACCGACTGGGTGTTGCTTCACTTTTACATTTATACATACGTTCTCAAGCCCACTTCAGGATCACTGGATTGGACCCCATCTGGGCTGCACTGATTGCAGGGCAGGTAGCTCCACTTTGACAATAAAGGAAATGGGATATATGTTTTATTTCTGACAAAGCTCTTATGGAATTTATTTATGAATATATTTATTTTCTTGCTTAATCCATCAGAATACTACACACAGCCATAAGCCAGCACAGCAGGGTTGCACTAACCCGAGTACAGACAGGAAACCCAGATGGACACTTGAGAAATGTACACAGTGATTTTGATGGAAAGTAAATATGGATCTCAGCAACTCTTAAGCAGACATGTTAATCACTACCCCACTGTACCATCTGAATTTCTTCCTAAATACAGTATTTTGATGTAAAATGTTTATATGTGCAGTATGTTAAAAATTAATAAACAATGTTAAATTAAAATAGTATGAATATTCCAAATCGCCACCATTTGGTGTCTGCTAAACGTGTATCCTTTATTAAAAGTGGCATACATGCTGTATTATTGACATTTTTATATTATGAGAGCACTAACCACAGGGCTGTTCTCAACTTGACAGCAACCCATGAAAATACAAAAAAATAAATAAATAAATGAAAAACTATAATGATAAGAGAAAAGAAAGTTAACTGTAAATCCACTCATCCCTTCTGGTCTAAGCAGTGCATGGTGTATATAAAATAGCTCAAATATACAGTGTGAGATTCATTGATTGTACCAATTTTTAAGAAACACCCTTTCTTTACTCATTCCAGTTTCTACTTATTTGTGAAAAGTATTGTTTTTTACTTTGCATGATGTCCTTTTTCACTTGCAATGTACCTTTAAAGCAAATATACTATTTTAATAGTGTAGAGAAATTTATAAAAGTAGATGATTCACTGGAGCCACCAGGGGGCAGCTGAAGACTCTGTGGTGCCAACCAAATGTAGATAATGCTTCTAATCCTTATTTTCTAAAAATGTATATTTTCTTGATTTTAATACTCTGAAGTCACTGTTATATTTAAAATTTAAAAGCGTGCACTTACTTTTAATTCACAAATTTATCCAAACATTTAAGGCGATAAAGTATAAATGAGTCACGAACTAGCAAGGTTTCTTCTCCAGCACTCTTAATTCATAAGAAATAACTCCCTACACTTCTCTGTCTTACTAAATTAACAATCCTTTATTAGGTATGATATTTAAATTAGCTATTTTTACTCAACAGTGTTTGATTGAGGGCTGCACAGTGTTGCAGGGGGTAGCGCTGCTGAATCACAGTTAAGAGACCGGGGTTCGCTTCCCAGGTCCTCCCTGCATGGAGTTTGCATGTTCTCCCCGTGTCTGCGTGGGTTTCCTCCGGGTACTGCGGTTTCCTCCCAAAGACATGCAAGTTTGGTGCATTAGTGATTCTAAATTGTCCCTAGTGTGTGCTTGGTGTGTGAGTGCCCTGTGGTGAGCTGGCACCCTGCCCTGGGTTTGTTTCCTGCCTTGTACCCTGTGTTGGCTTAGATTGGCTCCAGCAGACCCCTGTGACCCTGTAGTTAGGATATAGCTGGATGGATGTTTGATTGAGAGATCTATCTTTTAAATCATGGACCAACTGTCAATTTTGTGCCATTGAAGCACTATGAGCTTTAGCAATGTGCTATATAAGTAATATGCATTGTTTTTATTAAATGTATTATTATCTTGGTTTCTTTACAACATAATGCACATGTGCTTAAAGATGAAATGGGGGAATTAGTATTCCTCCCTGGAAAACACACCACTACATATAATCAGTGTTGTGTATGATGTATTGACTTAATTTTTGATAACCAAACAAGTAGATTTCAAAACTAGAATGCATTTCATTGAATGGTATACACTGTAATAGAGTAGGTCAGGGGAACTCAACAAATCATGAGACAAGAGGGGGTTATCAAATTTTTAACCCCAGCTATCCTTGAACATTTTTTTTATAGTTCAAAACTCAAAAAAGAAAAAAAAAAGTAAAATATAGACTTTCTCAGTAAACTGAAAGGGTCTGTTGGAGTAGTCGACATATTGTTTATCTATAAGTCAAAAGTGCCAGATGACTTGTGTCTGCTCCAAAGTAAGCAGAGTGAAGTTTTTAGATTAACAATATGCAGTGAGGTTTCTTGTTGGCAGAGTTTGGTCCTTTCTCGTGGAGATAGGTAAACTGTCCTTTCTCCTTTCTGGTTCCCTTTCATATTCTTTTGGGCAGAACTTTAACTGAGACAGTCTTTTTTTCTTTGTATCTGATCTTTCTGGGCTTGCTTGGTTTCTGAAAACATCTAAACGTCTTTCATGGGAGTCTCCTGTCTATTGCACTTCCAATCAAATCATAGCATCTAGATATCTTAAACCCTTTCCTGTAGCTTCCCCTATGCTATCAGAAGATCTTTCCACAAGAAGGTAGAGTAAAATATGCCAAAAAAAAAATTTAATTGTACTGTTCCAAGTACAGTTAACAAATGCAAAGATGAATTCCAGTTAAAATAAAAAGCACACTTTTTACTGTGAGATTACTGTGCCTATCAGTCTCTACTGATTCTCCTTAATATCATACCATCACATTTTCTAAACCGCTTATTACTGAGGAGGGTCACATTGGGTTGGAGCCTCAGCAGGCACAGAGTGCAAAGCAGGAATAATCCCTGGACAAGATGTCAGTTTATCACATTTACACACAATTGAGCCAATTTTGGATTTCCAATGCAAGTAATTAGGATGTCTTTGGACTGTGCACCTGGAGGAAATCCATGCAAACACAAGGAGAACATGCATACTCCATGTAGGAAGGACCTGGGATGCAAAACCCCATTCTCCTTACTGCAAGGCAGCAATGCTACTACTATGCCACCCAACTGTACTTGGTCAATGTAAATTATTTCATCTTTATGTTCTGTATAAATCAACATAAAATATGGTTTCAGTTTGAATTTATTTAAAAATAAAGAAAGCAACAGATGTTTTCTGTATAATGTGTGTACACTTTACTAGAATACACAGTAGATGAATAAACGATGTTAATGACTGCCCTGTGAACCTGCTCAGAATTAAGCAAGCTTTGAAAATTGTATGGTATGGTAAGCTAGCTAAACAAAGCAAGCCAAAAGTAAAACATGAAAAAACACTAAGACCTAAGTTATTTATTCTAGATTACATTTAACTTTCACATAACTGCTGCTTTGGTCTTTATGATTTCGTTTTTGTTGTATGTGATTTATTTTTTATGTGCTGTTGAGAAAGTGTCAAACTTTATATACAAAATGTGTAAGTATTGTTCTTGCTATTATGAGTTCTATGCTGTGGGACTGCACAAGAATTTGTGAGTTATTCCTTGTACATTCTTCAACTTTATGTACTGTGACAACTTCCATGTCTGGTAGCAACTGCTTGTATGATACTGGCCTTTCCAATATACAAATCTGTCACTGTTCATTTTACCATAGAAAACAGTGGTTTTTGGACATAATTTTGGACATGACTATCTACTATTTGTTCACATTACATAATTATTACAAACCTTCATTATCACAAGTGACAAGTTATGGACTAAACACATTATGGGCTATAATGATAGTTTTACAATTGAAAAGCATTTTCCCAGTCACAGAATTAAAGCTTACACAGCAGGTTGTCCTCCAGACCAACTCACTTTGCAAGTGTTCCACTTACCTCAATCTAGGGAGAATGCACACTTGTCACAGTGTGTGTTACAAACCAGAGGATCACATAAAAAAGAAAAAGAAAAATCACTAAGTGCACAAACTTTTTGCACACAGTACAAATTCTGTGATTTTTTTAAATGTCATTTCATAGTTCTATTCTGTTTTCTTCAAATCCTGACACAAGACTGTACATTATTCACATGTCAATACATTTTAAATGTCTTTCAGGACCGTTCAAAGGTTTTTTATCCCTATTTCTAATTCTTTGTTATTACATTTCAATGCACATGAATGCAATTTTTCTCAATTTTTATTTAAATTAAAAATTTCTACATAAATGTGAGGCATCAAAAGCTCTTGTCCATACGTCTTTAAACCTGACAGACAAATGTGGGACCAATATTCTTTCTTACCCCATTAGATTTTTCCCTTTTGCCATCATACTGCTGCAGGTGAAAAGAGTTGAAGGCAAGAAATTAAATATTTCGGCTGATGGATTTAGACCTTATTTTTTATATTTTATTTTTTTTTATCATTCATGAAAATAGAAACCATGCTGTATATAAAACTAAAATAATTGAACACACCCAGAGACACCAAAAAATAGTTTTGAAACAGTTTTACCACTGCATTATCCTTCAAATCTTATCTTGAAAAGGTATCTCTCCTTATGAAATTAAAATGATTCTTTTGAAGTAAAGCACATTGTCTTTAGAGACTATATAAAAACTAAACATATGCACCTGAAGTACACTTAATGTTAATTGCTAAAACTCTGTTTACATTTTCATGCCAGTAACCAAGGGACCAATTACTGCATTTAATTTCATGAAAATGAAAAGAAAAAAAATCACATGTAGGAGTTGTATTGTCCACTCAACCGAAATTCACAATAAACAAAATGACAGTCTTTCTCTTTGTTTCTTTTTCAAGGGTCACAGTGTATGTCACGGAAATTCAAAAAAATAATTAAAAAACAATATATAAACAAAATATAAGTGAAAAAGATCAAATATGTTTTAATGACTTTTGGGCGCATTTCTTTTTTCAAGCTGGAATTTATTTCCACAGATCTATCCATTTTTTAAACCCTTCTAGGCCAATCTTAGTGCTATGAAAAGCTGAAGTCCCTTCTGGAAACTTAAAGTACAGTACAAGGCAGGAACTAGCTAAACCAGGATAAATGATGGTCAGAGCAAGAGCATTTGTTTATATCTGCTTGGATGCCCATTTAATAAAATCAAACCATTACCATAGTGTTTGGGTATGTTTTCTGGTTTTTGACATAATTTGGCAAAGTTTATATTTATTCCCATCTTGATTTCTTTTGATTACACTACACATACATGACTTTCTCCCTCCGTTTTCCATTTAAATATATATTTTTTTTCCCTTTCCATCCCAGGCAGTGGTTTTACATTTATATTCAATATCTGTTTTCCTAAGGAACAGACATGTGGATCAGAGATGTGTTGGGGTAAGTATTGTTCCTTCTGTGCCTGTTGGTGTTATACTTTATAACTTTTTCTGCTGTGTGAAACTTTTTGAGCTTGGTAGCTTCTTCCCTTTTTATCACAATATAGTTCTTAGACAAAATGTTGAGGTTCCGTGGGTATAACTTGATAAAATGATTGGTTACCAAGATTTTGACCATATAGAATGGACTCTAGGCTATGGCCACTGTAGCAGTACAGCGTGTCATACTTAAATGTCTAGTTGGTGGTGTTTTGTTTTTTAATTTTTTACATAAAAAACTAACCCAGGTTACATTTTCTTTTTATAACAATTTTTTTTCAAAAGAATGCATTACAAGAGAAGAGCTATGATAAATTGTGGATGTTCAAACTTGTATCACAACACTGATTACAATGACTAACACTAGAATCCCTGAAGCCTACAAAAAAAACTCATAATTCCTTTGCACCTCTCCATTAGTGTATTTTGTTTTGCAAATGTATCGATCAGCACAAGCAGCAAGCAGCCTGCTATGCCATCCACCCCACCACCACAGCTCAACTCGGGCAAAACGTTCTCCCAGCTCAAGGCTCTTTATCTGCCACTGAGGTGCCTAGTTGTATAGGGTAAATAATATATTATTATTTGAAACACATGCACTTCATTTGGACGCAAACACTAGTGTGGCAAATTACTCTCATACTAAAGTGACTATAGCTGCAGGTGGAAGTCTATTAGCCAGCGAAAGCACTGTGAAGAAGGGAGGGCAGTTTACTGCAGAGAAAAGAGAGAGAAGGTAAAAATTATGCTTATTTCCTGTTTCTGTAAGAAGATAAATCAAAATCATATCACATAAGTGCTAAATAAGTTATCTTTGAGTGCCACTAAAACCAAAATAAGTCTCTAGCATCTCTGTATTTAACTCACCAGTCTACCAGCCAACTTACAGTGTTGACTGCCATGATATAATGACAAAATTCTATGAATTCTAGGGAATCACTATCCCTAGCCATGTTCAAGTTTGCAGTATCTTCATACATTTATGCACAAAATGCAACATAACCATCCAAGTAATGCACAGCGTCAGTTTTTAAGAGAGATAGAAGATCTTTTTCAGTGTGCCAGGAACAAAGGTGTAGTCAGAACATTGTTTTCCAACCGTGGTTGCACACTTTTTGTAACTCAAAAAATTCCAAGGCACAATTCTACAAACCACAAAAAGATTAAATTTATACTCATACTAAACTGAGTGTCTGCAAAACTTTCATGTCTGCTTTTCCAGATTGTCCTGTCCTCCTTGGACTGGTCTTGAACACCTGAGGAGTGTGTCTCTGTCAGGTCAGGACCAAGGGGCATTACACTAGTATTTCCACAGAACACCAGTTGACACAAATTCTTTCAATTAAAACAGTCTTTACCAGTGCTTTTAAAGTCAACAGTTATTTCAATCGTTCTTCACTTTGACATGTCTCTGTCTCATATACCATGCCATTTTGAGAATTAATACATTGGCCTCGTTTTCAGTTTGCCTTCTTTTCAATTTGCATTTTAGGAAGTCTTTAAAATTCAGGTTGCACTCACTCAAGTGATATTTTGTTAAAAATTCAGCTTTAAGTTCATTGTTTAAGTTTAAACTATGTCATTATTTTTTTTGTTCCTTTCTGTTGATTTTACATTAAATTTGTGATTCAATTTGTATTTATTTTACTGATTTATGTATTAATTTTATAATTACATGTTTTAATGTTAGATGCTATTAATTGCAATTAATTACATACATTAATGCGATTAATTACGTTTTTGAATTGATTCCTAGCCCTTATATATGTATGTACAGTATAT
>JANRMT010062833.1:9831866-9843643 GCA_026402145.1 Polypterus bichir lapradei
TTGCCTTTGATTCTTGTAAGTCTAATCATTATCCTCTGATGAAGACCCCTGGTAGGGGTTGAAAGCTCCGGAATAAAAACTACTTTATGATACGTGATTTATTTTCTCCCTTTGTGGATCTCCAACTGCAAATATATAAATATATATATATATATACTAGAGGGCACTGTTGCTCCTCAAACCCAACAGTTAGGCACTGATGACACACGTTAAAAGCACCAAGAGTTTCTTTTTCTTTTTCTTCTTTCACAGTGCTCTCCACCAACACAGCCGCAAACAAATGCACAATTAATTTTTCTTTCTTCTTTCTTTTCTCCTCCTTCCCAGCAAGTGTTGTCCCTTTCCACCCGACTCCGGCTCGCTTCTGTGAGGTTTGTCGACTCCTTTTATATTGGGCAAAAATCTTGTCTCCTGTATATTCACAGCACACCCTGGCACCCAGAGCACCCAAAAGGGCTGAAATACACAACTTTAAGTCCCAGGATGCCCTGTAGAAAACCAAGGGAGCTGCCCCCTTGCATCTTGGGGGAGGCAGTGCCCTAAAAAAGCTTCCTTCTCCCATCATTCCATACCCGGGGTGACCCGGCCAGGTTGAGCCTCCAGCCAACTCTTACACTGCCCCTCCCTCAGTTGAGCACTGTGGGGTGAAGAGTCCTGTCCTGCAAGGGTTGTCATTCTCCAGGAGTGGTTGTCTGCATTGGCTGGTCCGTGGTTTAGTCCTGAAAAACATGAGCAAGATAAGCAGGATGATACTCCTTAGCCCTACTCTGACGTCTTCTCCGAATCTGAACAGAAAATTTCTCCACTTGTGACCAAGCTGGCAGCACTCATAGCACAGCTGCCTCCCTCCTGACACTCGTGCCCTGCAGGTTTGGAAACAGGCTGGAAATGCCTGCTCCACCTCTCAGCCACCGTCTCACCGCCCCTGAAAAATCAGGAGATCCCCGCTTTTGTCCGTAGATCTCCTTTTTTATGTGGGGTGTAGTAACAGTCAGGGATTGTCTATGAGAATGAGAGAGACTCCATACTGTCTGTACCCCTTTTGACTTGCGTATGACCAGCGCTGATGTAACGAGGGTTGGAACAACCCAGAAGTCAGGAGTACACAGCTGTTCCAACTCATTCGATCCTTCTACCAGGCGATCGGTCATCATCCCCATATCAACTGTAGAGCTCGAGGCTATTTGGCACCCGATATTGATTAACTTCAGGGCCACTTCGCTCTGCGTCCCTCTTTCCTGTGCGATTCCGATATTACTTACCTGTATGGATGAATTAACCATATGGGGAAGTTCACCGCAGGTAATCTTCTACGCATCTTGGTCATCGTCCCCATGTCCTCAAGTAGTTCGTTCAACCAGGAAACTACCTATACGGGTTGGAGTAACCTTTCCAGCTTCCACACAACAAAATCATTACCTCGATCGGCGGGGAAAAAGCTCAGGCATTTATAATCCCCATCTCCTGGCTGAGAGCCGGCAAGCATGCCATTTCCCTATGCATGCGCTGTTGGGTTGAGCCTCCGGCCATCTCTTACAGATCAGCTGTAAATGTATGGCATTTCTAAAAGTTAGTTTTTTTTCAATCTTATTTTCTCAGTCACGTTCATACTCTCCCTCGCCACCCATCCCCCCCCCCATCCCGATCTAACTCTAACTAACAGCAGCAGTATAAATTCACACTTGATCTGACACTGTTCGTTTTCAAGTAATATTGCATTAGTGCGACAATGTTTTCTGATTGGTACTATTCAGGTCATAAAATGATTTCTTCAAAATGTCACATATATTTGTCTTTTTTTTCCGGTGCTACGTTGACATTGTGCACCAGAAGGCGTGAGCTTATTCAGTGCGGCAGGAGCTTCGTCATCACTTCTTACAAGAAAAGGCGATGGATAAATCAAAAGAAGATGCAACATCGACAAGATTCTGTTCCAAGACCGCTGCTTCGCCAGCCACTTCAGTGTAATAGTAACGTGTCATAAACGTAGAAAGGACGGTTCTTGGATTTGTGGGAACTGTTAACATTTGAATCTGATGATTGCATATAGCACAGAACTGACCTCTCTATACTATTATTTCCTCTGTATGTCTTGGAGTACAAAAAAAAACACTCCCATGCACTCATAAGTGGACACTGGCAAGATCGGGAAAAAAAAACGCAGTCCCTGATTACAAGCGCAAGAAGGAGTGCGAATGAATATGAATAATATGTTGTTTGTTGTATCGTGACCATGACTAAGAGAATAAAAGTGAAAAAATGCTAACTTTTACAAGTACTATAAATTTACACCGGCTGTTACAGACACAAATGAAATGTATGTTTTTATTGTATAATATTAACAATAAGAGCAGCTCACTACTCAAAATGGTAAATTTGTCAGGGAGCCAGTTTCGAATTCACGACCGCCGTATTATAAGTCAGCGGATCTTACCGCTACACCGTGGAAGCTGTTGTATTGTACTTGCACCTTTTGTGAAGGTGTTTTTGATATTTGGCCAACAGCCTTCACACATTATACAGTTCATATCTACATTTTGTTATTTATTACTAAAACATGAAAAAAGTTTCTGTTTTAACGATGTGTTTACACAGATTGTTGTAGACACAAAACACACATCAAATTATTTCCCCTTACAATTCTGGGTAGCTCAATCCCAGATAATCAATCAAGGCAGGAACTGAGAGAACTTCTTGCCCGTTCTGAGTGGCAGGGGGGATGGTATAGCAGGCTGCTTGCTGCTTGGGCTTATTGACACATTTAGAAGACAAAAGAAGCTGATGGAGAGGTGAGAAGGGATTTAAGGTGGGCTGGATTTATGAGTTTTTTCATAGGCTCTGGTAATTCCAGTCTTAATCAAGAATTGAGCTATATACCTACAAAGATTCCAATATTTTTAGCTTGAAAGTGCTCTATTACTACGTTATTTTCCTTCTTTAAAGGCTAGCCCCCTGCTCACTTTGCTCGCCTAACGCCACCTGCATCCCAACGTCTCGGCCACTCGCATACAGTATGTGGATTTCACTTTCACCAAACAACAAATTAAATTTCACGGATACACTGCTTCATTAGGAATAAACACTACTTTTCCCTGATGGCAACACAAATTAGATGATCTACAAGTCTCCAACTTAAAGTTAAAATCCGAATAATATATTCAATCTCTTTTCGTTGTTCCGTTATTTCACCAAGTAATAATTTCCATTTGTTTGCGCTAATGCGATCTTTACTATCATTTTTTTGAGACTTTAGAATTTTAGTACATTCATTATTTCTAACCTGCTCTGCATGTGTATCGCACCAATGTTTTTGAATTCTTTACAACGTTCTACTTTGTGATCTACCCTTTGTCTTTTATTTCCTGCCCTGGGCATGGTTAAATCTCTTGGCACAAAGTCTCGTCTCGTGGGATATGAAAGTATCTTTCTGAAAAAGTCACTTCTCGTCCCAGGCTAAAAAGTCTTGTCTCGTCTCAGGATTTTTTTATTATAATAGAGAGATATTCAAAAATCTTACTGTATTGCTTAATTGTTTGCAAAAGGAATGTTTGGAACTCTAAATTAAGCTCTTTTCTATTGTCATACTATTCCAGAAGACATAAAATTATCATGGAAGCTGATATATTTTTTGTGCACTATCTAAAGTGTCTTAGGTTTTTGCATAATAATGTATACAGTATATACCTAAATCTACAGAATATTTAGTGAGACTAAAACGGCAGTGGCTTCACCCTCATAGTCAATGCTAAATGACATGAACAAAAGGTGAAAATGCAATATATTGCAGTACAATACAGTCATGTAATTGCTCACTTTTCAGAAGTTCTCTCTTCTGCACCACTCTTTCATACTCCAAGGTCATTTGACAGAAATCACCCTGATAGTGTATCTTAAATGAGATTCTGACTCATCCTCTGTGGTTACCCAACCCCTCCTGATCATGAGCAGAAACTGTGAGCAGAGCCAAAATTTGAATTTTACAATCAAGTTTTTTGGAAATGTAAATAAAGCAGTACCACTAAACATTTAAATGACAGTCTGTACTGAAGACTCACATAAGAGTATATGAGTGATAAAGTTTTGATGAGGAGAAACAAAAACAATGCATGTTCATTTGAAATAGAAGGTAAATATACTATAAGTGTAATGAGACAAAGTTCATAATATTAAAAGTGTTAAAACATTCACAACTATATTTTAACACTTTAATCACAGAAAATATAGGGTAATATGACTCTCATCTATTAAGGCATTCTTATAAATTATGGTAACTTTAAGCTCATTATCTACAGTAAACGCACGCGTAAAGCCATGCAAAAATATCAAAGGTTATTTTTGTTTACAATTATTTTATTTAGAATACTTGAGATCAAATGTATTTCATTATATGTGACAAAGCTGCACTCTCTTTTGTAGATGATGCTAATAATTTGTGCAGAGATCATACTTGATTAAGCATGAAACACAGGAGATGTTTTTTTTAAGTACATAGTTCAGGTTCTTCATAGATCAATGAAAAGTACTGTCTTCACATTAGCTGGTCCTTGATGTGTTGATTGCAATTTACATACCACTCTTATATGTTGACTGTCTTGAATTTCATTCTGAGAAAGATTTTTTTTTTACTTTGAATCCTAACACAATACACAGAAGTTGATTCAAGTGATTGATAAATAGTTCTTCTAAAAGGTGGTTGGACTGACTCATTATATGTTCAAGTATTCTGAATAATGTTTCCTGGTAAAGTTGCAAAAAACCTCTAATTTAATTAAATATTTAGATTAATGAGTTTCATTGTAGTAATGACAAAGGACCACCCAAAGCTTGGGTCATACAAATGTTTTCAAACGGCTGAATTAACACTTGTGCATATGTAACAGAGAGTAGTAGTGGGATGGTTAGCAAAGCAAGAAGGGGATATTATTACCTGACTTGGGTGTGAAGTTTAGGCAGGTGAAGTGCTTTAAAAGAACCATTATTAATTATTGTTCCTCTTTGTTTGTTGTTAATCTCCCATTGTTTACTGGGATCCAAGATGACCTCAACAATGTGATATAATTAACAGCATGGTAAGCAATCTGTTAGGTATTTGTTTTCATATAAACATATGGTAGATATATTCCCTATTAAAGTAGGCCTAGAAGTATGTTTCTACTTGTCATTTCTTCTATTCTTTTGCAAAAGCCAGTTTCTGTCACTTACTGCAGCTTATGCTTTATTTGATTTATTATATACATTTTTGCAAGTTGTTTTTGTGCTTTTGATTATGTCTTTTGCTTATCAGGTTTTCCATCATGAAGTGTATTGTGCTTGTCAAGTGCTGTAGTGCAGCCAAAGAAAAAGGCCCACACCAGTTGCCGTTGTACTTCAACTGTCCTTAGCAGGCGTTCCCCCCACTGGCTTACTACTGTACATGCAAAACATCCTCAACTACATTCTGTCTTCATGTGTTTTTGTGGTTCATGTTGGATTTGAACAAAGCGGAATAAAAAATATTATTTCTGAAAATAAAAATCAGCTAAATGCATTAAGCTTGTACAGAACTGGTTTATCCGTTTCTGAGTTACTGAAATTATTGGGTACAGCAAAAGTTCAACAAGGGACACACACATACACTTCACCGAGAGAAAGCATTTAAATTAACTGAACACGGAAGACAGCAGTATTTTTTTCAAAAGTGTTTAGGAAGCACACACACACACACACATACATACATACACACATGACTTTCCTTCTTTCTAATGTGCATGTAAAGAGAGTGATTTGAACAAATTACTATTGACAAAATGCTGGACTAAAAGCACAGTAAGTAAATTATCTGGTTGAGCTATGATACAGAAACAGAGTTTAGGAGCTTTTCTATACAGCTATCAAATCTCCAAAATTGAGGGCATGGGAGGTATGGGAGGTATTTTCTGCAAAAAAGAAAATGTAAATTAAAATTATAAAATGAAAATGCAGTCTCTCATGCAAAACTGCTGCAAAATGTAAAAAATAAAATGAAATAACATCATTTGCAATTTCATTTTCAGCCTAAACTGCAGTGAAGCTGTAAAATGAAAACTGAAATGCAAATAAGCACTGGTGTCACCTGCTGCTTTTTGAATTTTCATTTTCAAGTTCTCAACATGGGCGGCACAGTGGCACAGTGGGTAGCGCTGCTGCCTTGTAGTTAGGAGACCTGGGTTTGCTTCCCGGGTCCTCCCTGCATGGAGTTTGCATGTTCTCCCCATGTCGCTGTGGGTTTCCTCCAGGTGCTCTGGTTTCCTCCCAGAGTCCAAAGACATGCAGGTTAGGTGCATTGGCGATCCTAAATTGTCCCTAATGTCTGCTTGGTGTGTGTTTGTTTGCCCTGTGATGGGCTGGCACCCTGCCCGGGGTTTGTTTCCTGCCTTGTGCCCTGTGTTGGCTGGGATTGGCTCCAGCAGACCCCTGTGACCCTGTAGTTAGGATATAGTGGGTTGGATAATGGATGGATGGAAGTTCTCAACATGGAACTACCATGGGTCAATGGCTGGGGCTTTATACCTCAATTCCCATTTCCACTTTAGTGTAAATAAATGTAAATTAAGACATAATAAAGGCTAACTTCAGCCATGTTAAATATTGTAATTAAATAGCACATTAATTACTTCAGAACTACAATTATGCATGACTGAAACTCGCAATATGGGGGTGAATTAAACACAGTCGAAGTAAGAAGTATTCTATCGATCAAAATGGTTCTGTAGGTACAAAGAACAATGAATTGTGGAAAACTGAGGTGCAAAGCCCCACCCAAGAAACAATTAACAACTAGATCTGCTTATTGAGGGGAAAATTAAATAACTAAGCACATTAAGTGTGTATTGCATTTAATAATGTGACCAGAAAAAAGTAAGCGGACATCACCATACAAAATGATGTGTCACATGTAACACAGAAGAGGATGTTGCCTTTACTACAATGAACTATTTGTCTGTTCAAATACTGAACAAGCTCTGTCATTTGGTGCAGTTCAGAATTTATGTCAGGGCAATCCAACAAGGCACATGCATACTATTGAATACAACAGGCAGGTATGCTGACTGAAAAGCCAACTCCTCAACGCAGCTTCTCTCTACTGATTTTTGATAAAGACAAACAGAAACAAGGGAGCTGCTGAATGGATTAGATTTGGTTAGTTGTACTGTTTTGAGAGAAGTAAAGACGACTGCCATTTAGTCAGTTACTTGGCCATCAAAAACATGATAGCTGCCTTGGTTATCAGAAAAAAAATTCAAAAGTCACCCGGAAAAGGCTGAGCCAAACAGGGTACCTTAATGCTCAGTGACATAAATGTCTACAAGAACAAGACAGCTGCCAATAAGTATGTGAATGATAGTTGGACAGTGAAAAGGTCTGAAAATTGAAAGTACACTTTAGGAGAAGTAGATTCAACACTATTAACTGCCAGACAGTTTTCAGAAGCCATTAAGAGGGCTAACAGAATGTTAGGTTATATAGCACCATGTGTAGAGTACAAGTCTAAGTAGGTTATGCTCAAACTTTATAACACACTAGTAAGGGCTCCTCTGTAGTACTGTGTACAATTTTGGTCTCCATGCTGCAAAAATTACATAGAAGTGCTAGAAAAAGTCCAGAGAAGAGCAACTAGGCTGATTCTGTCACTGCAGGCAGGGGATGAATTATGAGGAAATGTTAAAAGAGCTGAGTCTTTCAAGTTTAAGCAAAAGAAGACTAAGAGGAGACATGATTGAATTACAGTACACCCCCAAAATTTGTGGGGGTTACGTTCCTAAAGCATAGTTTAATCCCTAAATATGCCCCCAAAACACTTTAATTTAATTTCAAACTCAGCTTAATACATTACCTAAAAATAAAGAATATAAAGGTAAACCTGTATACTGTACAGCTATGTCTCCCGCAGTGCTAGAATGTAAAATACCGATGTTACCACTATATGTACTGTAATTCATGCAAGCGCGTTTTCATTGCCAGGAGCCTTAGACGGTGCAGCTCGTTTCGGCGGGATCTTGGGGCTTTAACCCTTAAACTGGCTTTTATGTAAGTAACATATAAATGTTAATGTTTTGGGCACATGCACCGTCCTTTGTATGTAAGAGCCAGATTGAATGTTATTTACCTTTATTTATTTACTTACTTCCTACAGTCACAAGTAGAGTGCAGAGCTTCCCATGTACATATACAAAGTACTCGATGGCAAAAGTGCATTTTTGATCCGATGTAGAACCATCGTCGTCATCTGAGTTTAGCTCTGTTATAGCGCGTCTATATGAAAACAGCAGTGTCAAATGTGGTGGGGGGGGGTTGTTGTGTTGGTATCGTGAACGCGGCTGAGAGAATAAAACTGAATAAAAAAAAAAACAAAGCTAACCTTTACAAGTATCATAAATTACACCGGCTGTTACAGACTGGAATCAAATGTATGTTTTTATTCTAAAATAGTAAGAATACGAGCAGCTCACTTTCTCAAAACGGACTTGTCTGGGATCGAATCCATGAAGTTTTGATTACCAGTCAACAGCTGATACCATTGCACCACTGAAGCTGTCGTAGCAAATGTGTGTCAATGTCGCACCCTAAGGCGGGTTCTTTTTCTGCAGTTATATCTTTGAATGGAAGCACATTTGTTCTGTTATATTTGTACCTTTTGTGAAAGAGTTTCTTTGATATTTGGAATTCACGCTTCACACATTATACACTTCATGTCTACATTTTGTCAATTATTACTAAAACATGAAAAATGTTTCTGTTTTAATGATGTGTTTACATAGATCGTTGTAGACATGGAACACACATGAAATGCAAGTGATCCAAATAACGATACAGTATTTATAAAAGGTGTCATTTTGCTTGACTTCTCACTCTATACAATTCTATGTAACTGACATGCAGGTAAACAGACTTGAGCTGAGAAAACTGTGTGTAGTGGGGGGATGTGATAGCAGGCTGCTTGCTGTTTGCTGCTTATCAACAAATTTAAAGGACAAAAGATGCTGACGGGGAGTTGCAAAGCATCTTAAGGTGGGACGGGTCTACGAGTTTTTTCGTAGGCTCTGGTAATTGTAGTGTTAAGGGCCGTACTGACATCCTTTGACCTCAACAGCCCTAGCTCCCTCAGCAGAAGACCAATCAGAGCCACTGCAGGGACTGCTGGGAGTTGTAGTTTTAAACTCTACTGGCTACTTTCACCATTCGAAGTTGCGGTTTTCTCTACAGCTGCTTCCCGTTCTCCCTACAGTACAGTATTGCCACGAAAACAGCTATAAAAATTGCGGAGGATATTTGTGGTTTCCGGTAACAATTATTAGTTAGGTTCCAAGGAAAAATCAGCGAATGACTGAGGCCGCAAACTCTGAACTGCAACTTCGCGGGGGACTACTGTATATCAGATTATGAATAGAATTAGTACAGTGAATTAAAACTTGTTAAGGGTAAATTTCACACAAACAGGAAGTTTTTTTTCTTTACACAGAGAACTACAGAAAAATTGAATAAGCCACCAATAGTGTGGTGGACAGCAGGATTTTAGGACTTTCAAAACTAGACTTGATGTTATTTTAGAACAATTAAGTAGATAGGACTGGTGAGGTTTATTGGGCAGATTGACCTGTTTTTGTCTAGATTGTTCTAATATTCTACCTCATCCAGGTTCTTAATTATGCTAAACATAACAGAAATGCAAAATATTGCACAGTTTTGAAACAAAGAAATGAAATGGGTCTTCCTCCCCAAACATTGCACATCCCTCAGTTAAGTTTCAAGATTAATTTTTATGCATGGAGCCTTGCAAAATAGGTTGTCAATTCTGCTGAGAGCCCAGCTCCTTGGGGTCTCTTAGCAGACAGCAGCCTTAAACCCCAAACATCTTGTTGAGTCCCTACATATATGCTGTTAGGTATACTGTTACTTGGTTGATTGTTCAAGGAGTTTATTATATTTTATCATACCATGCCACCCACCCTTAGTATTTCAGGTGCCCACCTTACCGTGATGGCCTAGAGCCAGGGCTGGGGCACACTTTGATCTCTATTTGAAGGCCTTCAGTTGTTTCATTGTGTTAAACTACCTCAGTTGACAAAGCCTCAGATACTTTAAATTTCAGTTGCTTTGTTTTTGCTTTATAACCATATGTCACAAAAATAAAGGAGTTATTTTTCCCACTCAGTAAAGCAACAAATCCTAGATGCATATGATACTTTTTACAGCATACATTTCTCAAAGACTTAGTAAAGTATGGACTTTGATGTTACCATCTGGTGAGGTCCAGATGTGTAGCATGTGCTGACATGAGACAGCTTGGATATTGCAATTGATCTGTTGTTGGCAGTGAGGATCATTATATTACTCATAAGGATCTGGGAACAATTCCAACCAGTTTTTACACCAGAAACAAAAGCATTGTAACTGGTAAGGGAAAGAAGTCAGGAATTACCCTACTACAAGTGCCACAGCTTTGTCAATTCAAAGAAGAACTGATACACAATCACAGTCACTGTAGTACATTTCTAGGCAATAACAATGGGCAATGACAAACACTGAGTGTTCTTTGCAAATTTTGTCCAATCCAGCCAGATGTTTACATTGATACCAGGGAACCAAAGAACCATTCATTCCACCAATTTCATATTGTAGTGCACCTCACTTGCTACATCTGTCTTTCTCAACCTAATATCCTCAATGAAAACTTTATTTGTTGATTTCAATTGCTGGGTTGGGTGAGATCTGGAGTGTCCAAGTTAGATCAAAGCACACGATGGGATATTTTCACCCTGAAGTTAACCTGCATCCAGCCCTGCAAGCAGGTCCTCTAACTTCCAGGGAAAACACAGGGGTTGGTGGCATGTTTGGCATTCCAGCCACTGTAAAAAAAAAAAACTGACACTGTTCCATTCGAACTAGTGTGGTGCTGAGGTGTCACCCATTGTACAACTGCACTCGGGTCCTAATCTGGGATCCTAAGGTGGCTTTGTTGTGTGATGGGTGCAGCAATGCACCGTATCAGTGCATTCACTCCAGCTTAACCAAGGAAAGGCTAGCTGATGACAGACACAGCTGAGAAGTGAATTCACAATAAAACAAAAAGAATGAAATAAGTGGGATGCCACCATCTTAAACCAATTTGCCTGCCAATGTAAGGGATACCCCTTTACTTTAAATGTTACCAGCCTCAGCCAGCTACAAGCTACTGTTTCACGGCAGTAGTTAGGAATTTCTGACCATACGTCTCTTTATTCTGATTTGCCCAGAGGTATATAACTGCTTCAATCTCTGCCTAGAGCAACATGACAATCAGTTAAACAATGGTGCATACCAGTTTCTTTTGCTTAACAATAGTGTATACACATTTTCATTGGTTAAACAATAGTATTATATTGCTAACTATCAAGAACTACATATACCACTGCATGCTGATTAGAGACCAATGTTCCCAGAGCATATTAATTTTCAAGCCAAGTAAAAAAATGTTTTAAGAAGTAGGCAGTTCTACTGTATGTTGATGAGATTCCAATCAAAGCAGTTTGATTTTCAAACCAGGTGACTCTTTTGTGAGACCGATAAATATCTACGTTCTATAGAAAGCCATCAATAAAAACCTGTAAAATAATTATTCAGGAAATGTGCTTTTTCACTTATAATCACAGTCTCAAACAAAGGATACCTATTGCCCCTTCACCTATTGGCTTTTACATTTATTATTTACAGTAATCCCTCGCTATATCGCGCTTCGACTTTCGCGGCTTCACTCTATCGCGGATTTTATATGAAAGCAT
>JANRMT010062833.1:9843653-9853653 GCA_026402145.1 Polypterus bichir lapradei
GCTTAGTACATGTACGTACGTTTAGTGTCACTGTACACACATTTACTGTATACTATTTTTCTTGCATTGTACGTATTTATTGCTGGTGGCCTGTCTATCGTAATGGCTGTAACATATGTTATATTGGAGACACTCAATATCTTTAAAATAATATTTAGGTTTTACTGTATATAAACAGTGTGTTTATATACATAATTTCAATGAATCTTACCTAATATCTAAGAGAATACAAAGGGATTATGCTGTATAACTCTGCGGGGAATATTTATAAACAGTGTGGGAGAGTTTATAAGGGCTTAAAATATATAAAAATAACCATACAAACATATGGTTTCTACTTCGCGGATTTTCACCTATCACGGGGGGGTCTGGAACGCAACCCCCGCGATCGAGGAGGGATTACTGTATATATATATATATATATATATATTGTCAGGGATGCCAGGGTGGGCGCAGACCCACATCCGGTCCCTCACGGTGTCCCGGCCGGGTCGTTGCCCCTGGCATCCCTGACACTATATATATTGCCAGGGGCAATGACCCGGCTGGGACGCCTTGAGGAACTGGAAGAGGGTCTATGCCCACCTTGGATCACGTGGGGGCCGCCATCCTGGTTGCTTTGGGGGCCACAGGTAGAGGGCATGGAAGCCCAACCCTGTAGGGACCCGTGGTCACCGCCAGGGGGCGCCCCAATGCCTTGGGGACCCTGGACCTCAGCACTTCCGCCACACCAGGAAGTGCTGGGGGGAAGAGAAGCAGGGACACCTGGAGAGCTTCCGGGAGAACAGCCGGCACTTCCGCCACACTGGGGCATGTCCAGGGAGGAGTGCCGGGAAACACCTGGAGCTCATCCGGGATGAAATAAAAGGGGCCGTCTCCCTTCATTCGAGGCTGGAGTCGGGTGGAAGCAGGACAAAACAGGAGAGAGAGAGTGGAGGCGGCCTGAAGAGGAAGGCATTGTGTGGCCAGGACTGTGTAGGGGTTTGTGTGCACTTTAATCTTGTATATAGTAGTTTGTAAATAAACGTGTGGTGGTGTTCAACAACATGTCCGCCTGTCTGTGTCCGGGCCGCGTTCACAATATATATATGTATATGTATATATATATGTATATATGTATATGTGCTATATATGTATATATGTATATGTGTGTATATATATATATATATATATATGTGTATATGTATATGTGTATATATATATATATGTATATGTGTATATATATGCATGTGTATGTGTGTGTATATGTATATATATGTATATATATATGTATGTGTATATATATGTATATGTGTATATATATATGTATATATATGTGTGTGTATGCATGCGTGTATATATATATATACAGTATATATATATATTATATATATGTGTAGATATGTATGTGTCTGTGTATATATATGACAGCAACACTCATAACAGTGACATAACAATTACATTGACAATCATTTTACATTATTTTAAAAATGTTTCCTTTTCTTTTTTATTACTTCTTTAACACACTACTTCTCCGCTGCAAAGCGCAGGTATTTTGCTAGTAATAATATATTTTTAAACTGTTACTAACTCTCACCTGTTCTGTTTCTCTTCTCACATGTGGAACTTGGTGCTACTGTTCTACAGCCATGCTGTTTGCTTGCCTATAAAAAAATCATCTCTGATAAAGGACCACTGGAATAATCCAGTAGAAGGGTCCTTCATCAGCATCGACTCAGCTGTGGAATGGCCAGTTCTGATGGAGTTAGAATTCTAAATGTTTCATCAAAAAGCGGCACTGCATTGAGGCTATCTTTAGATTTCACTCTTGATAAAGTAAGCATTGACTTTTTCTTAATTACTACACATCTTTTTTTGTTTATTTTATGTATTTATTATTACTACATGGTATACTTGCTGGCGTGTGCAAGAAGTAATAAAATATGACAACTGGATGATTTAATCAGTATATGACAGCAGAATTTGATACTGTGAAAACAGTCAAATTTAGGTTAGAGGACAACATATACAGTAGAAATGGAAACATTAATGGTGATGGCTATTTTGCTAAACAAAAAATTTAAGCATTTTGCATCTTCAAATACAGTACTAAATTAGAAACCAGCTATTACAATGTAAATACTGTAACTCCATACATTATTGTTTCAGTTAAAGATGCTCAATGCTCAAAGGACTCGCTCTATTTTTATACTTGGTTGTATGTGACCATAAACTGTCTTTACTTGTGCATACCAACTTATTAAAAATAAATTAATGGAAGAGCGGTCTAAAATTAAATTCTAGAAAGGAACCTAAGAGTTGTCCTTTAGATCCAGTTTCTATTAGATTATTATAAATTGAGCTGCTCATATTGAGCAGCACATGTATTTTTTTTAATGACACCATCACTGATCTACCATCTTACAAATTTGTGACTGTCATTAACAAGGAATCATTTGTACTTGTTTTGTAAATCATGTAGTAATATCCCATTTTGCTGGTGCTACATTCATCAACCTGTTGGATTAACCAAATTGTTAACATTATTTAAGGATTATACTGCATAGTTTTTTTTTTATTTACTTGGCCTCTCAAATATCACTGATTTCAATCCTGATTTCAGTCCTATAACGGATCCCATACTGTATATCCCATACACCATATATAAGTGTTTGGCCCAATTCTTTGTTCTCTCTCTCGCTCTCTGTAGACTTTAGGAATTATATCTAGAAAACATTAATTTTCATTATTATGACAATGGCACCAAGTTTTATTAATCATTTTTCATGAATAATGCCCTTAATTAATTGCTTTATTGAGGTCAAATAATAAATGAGTGTAAGTTGCTTGTTAAATCCAGAAAAAAAAACATGTTCATTTACTGGATATTAATTTTGTAAATAGCTAGGCAACACTAACAATTCTCAATTCAGATGACTCAATCCTCCTAAGATTTAGATATTAAATGTGATTGGATCTGTTGTTTAGCTGTTAGATTTCTACCCTTTGGCCAGTTCAGAAATAAAAATAAGTTTGTTTTTTGAAATGCTAATTCAATTGTATATTAACCAGAAATCACAACTCTCATACTGTATTATCAGTTTCAATTTTTTAATTACTACTGTTCAGTTAAAGCAAAACATGACAGCATGGATTGTAGTTTGAGCCTGGAAGTATGACATTATCTCCAGCTGTTAGACTTTTATTTTGTCCATGTTAAGCTGACAGCTCATATTAAAATGCTTCTGTTGACTTCTAATTTCTGGTCTCCTCTTTACCTTACAGATCTTAAACTGCAGGATGTACTCACAATCATAAATTCAGGCCTTCTTAAAATTCCGTGGATAAATAAAACAAATGCAGAGATACAGCATTTATAATTATATTGACTCCTAAATTCATTATACCATAACCTTCATGTCATCTACACCATATGTGTGTACTCCTATATAATTTCAAACTTTAATTGCTTAAAAGTAAATCAAAATGGCATACATTTTAATTGCCAAGTGGCATTTTTTAGATTCTATTTAAATCTTTTTTTTATTCTGTTTTTAGTTATGTTCTCGGTTTTACTATCAATATTGTTTTTCTTTTAATTTCTCATAAAACTGTACAAGAACAAAACCTGACATGATTTTAAAAAG
This sequence comes from Polypterus bichir lapradei, assembly GCA_026402145.1. Classification (NCBI taxonomy): domain Eukaryota; kingdom Metazoa; phylum Chordata; class Cladistia; order Polypteriformes; family Polypteridae; genus Polypterus; species Polypterus bichir. The sequence goes on from JANRMT010062833.1 coordinate 9,847,280, forward strand.
AAATTAAATGAAAAGCTTGCCCAGCTTATGAGTCAACAGTCTTACTTTCCTTTAGTCTCTTAAAAGGAAAAAAAAAACTGCTGAGGCAATCTTGTACTTTGTTGCTGAACACCAAGTGCATAAGGATATTTTAGTATGAAGTACTTTGCTTATGCTTTACAAAAATTGTGAAAGATAATTAAATAATTGAAAGACTCCCGAAGGCGTCTGCAAAAGAGTTTATCTTCTTAAATTACAGATTTTGCAGTGCCAAGTAAAAGTGTCTTGCCTTTAAACTTAAGTTTCCTTTTTATATACATGTAAAATATTCAGCAATTTGAAACTGAGCTGTACAAATCTAGTTAAAATTTAGAGTACCAGTCCAGAGTTTGCTCAGTGCTTAGTAAAATGCTTAATATAGCAGATTTGTTCTTTTGGTTTATGATATGCAGTAGCCTTCAATTTGGTAAAATATGCATCTTGAATTAGCTTTAAACTTAAATTAGAAAAAGTAATAAGTAAAACAAACAGTATTATTTATTAAAATGTAAAATGTACTAGGGATGTTGTTTATTAACAGTATATATTTTAAATAAAAGCACTCCATTGTTCTTCATCCTTTTTAACGCCTCCAAGTTTATAGGCTGCATACAACTGAGTACACTACAGTGTCTGCTGGACATGCTCAATTTAAGGTTGTAACTTTAAAATGGTAGTGACCCCAATATTGCTTGATTTTTTATGACACACCTTAAGGGAACCTCTGACCACAACACTTTATTTTTTTAATTAAAGTCAATTACAGTATGTGTACACCTGTATATTTATCTTTCAATCTCTGCTACTCATAGATTAATAATGCAGAATGGTGCAAAAGTAAGCATATTGCAGTTAAAACTAATATTTGTAAACCAGACATTCAAATTTTGGCTGTCCCCCATTATCTGCTCAAGAAGATACACTAGATCATCCTTATTGATATTTATATTCCTCCCTTTGAAAATGGGGACTCATAAACAGAAATGATTCATTCTGTTTTCACCACTGTAATGATTCTAACACTGCACCTATAACATGTGGTGACTTCATCCATGTGACTTTGGAAGGAACAATGACAAACTTCCATCAGTATGTGTCAGATTCCACTGGAGGAAACAACAAACTGGACCTTCTCTATTCAAATGTTAAAGATGCCTTTAAATGTAAACCTTTGGCACCTTTGGGCAGATCTGACCTGAATTTGATCCATCTAACTCCTACCTATAAGCATGTTATTTGACAGTTACCACTTATACCAGGATAAAATGTGCTCACCCCTTGGAAGTTTTCACATTTTCTTGTTTTACAATGTTGAAGCAAAGTTGAATTACTTTGGATTTTTGATTCTTATGAATAGGAAAAAGACTCTTTAATGTGAAAGTAAAAACTGGACTCTGCAAATTAGTCTAAATTAATTATAAATATTAAAAGTAAGGGGCGGCACAGTGGCGTGGTGGATAGCGTTGCTGCCTCGCAGTTAGGAGACCAGGGTTCACTTCCCAGATCCTCCCTGAGTGGAGTTTGCATGTTCTCCCCGTGTCTGCGTGGGTTTCCTCCGGGTGCTCCGGTTTCTTCCCACTGTCCAAAGACATGCAGGTTAGGTGCATTGGCGATTCTAAATTGTCCCTAATGTGTGCTTGGTGTGTGTGCCCAGCGGTGGGCTGGCGCCCTGCCCGGGGTTTGTTTCCTGCCTTGCGCCCTGTGTTGGCTGGGATAGGTGCCAGCTGAGCCCTGTGACCCTGTAGTTAGGATATAGCGGGTTGGATAATGGATGGATGGATATTAAAAGTATTTGATAAGATGAGATCCGTAAATCATCACTGGTGCAACCTATTAGTTTTAAAAGTCACATTGTTAATTCAATGGAGAACACCTGTTAGTAGTTGGGGGAGAGGGGGTGTACAATTGATTATAGTATAAATTAACCCTATCTTTGTGCTAAGTCAGCATTGTGGCCTATCCTACACAATGAAGACAAAAGAAAACTTTCTACTGTGTCAAAAGGTGATAGAAAAGCACAAATCCAAGAATGGAGACACGAAAATACCCAAGTCACTGAATATACAGTACCTCCATGTAAGAAATGGGAAGAGTATGGAGCAGCTTTAAATCTCTTTAGAGTAGATCATCCACAAAAACTGTGTGATCGTGCAAGGAAAAGACTAATGAGGGAGACCACTAAGGGATTACAACCTACAGTAGTGAAATTGTGGAAACTGTTCATATAGCAACTGTTGGCAGCATCATGCTCTGATGATTTCCTCTTAAGCAGTCCCTGCATGGCTTATGAGTGTAGAGGATAAAATAAATGCAGCAAAGTACCAGAAAATTCTGGAAGAAAACCTGATGAAGTCAGCAAGAAACTTACAACTTGAGAGAAGATTTGTTTTTCAGCAAGACAATCATAAAATGAAAGCTACACAGAATTGGCTTAAAACCAACAATGTTCATGTCCTGGAATGGCAGCGTCAGAGTCTAGATCACAGTCCAATTATGAAGTTGTGACTTGATTTGAAAAAGGCCATTCACTCACAATTCCCATAAAACCTTACAGAGCTTGAGCAGTTATGCAAAAGAAGTATGGAAAGACTGCAATTTCTAGATGTGCTAAGCTAGTAGCCCCTGTGTTGGTGTGTGCATGAGTGGACCCTGCAATGGACAGAAATGATTCCCTCTGTTCAACTTAGTGCTGTTGGAATAGGATCTGAACCCCCATGACCATGAACTGAATTAAACCTGCTCAAGAATTATATGAACAATTTTTCCAGTTTTCTATTGCCGACTATTTTCTGAGATTAGATATATCTTATACATCTTTTTGTCTATTTTATAGAGCATTTATGCAAATTTCAGTTTTTTGAACCAAGTGTCTCATTTTACCACCCTCCCCTTGACTCAAGCATATAATAGAGTTGAAAATATCATGGTTCTTTTTAATTACTAATGCAAAATGAATCCTTAAGCATTATCACTATGGACTATAAATCCTAAATCCTTCCAGCATACCAAACTAATAACAAGAGAAACACAGATATGTACAATAAGCAAGGGATATTTTATTGTTTTGTCCTTTTAAAAGTACAGAAAAAGTAAAGGCTTAAGTAACTGGAACATGGTTTCTGACTCTGTGCTTGTCTAGTTTTCCCTTGCCATTTGGCAGTGCAGTAGTGACATACAGAGAAAAGCAGAGGCCCTTAATCACAGTAAATAGGATGGACTGTTGGTTGAAGGCAGCCAGGATTACAGGATTTTGTCAGGACCAAAACACTGTCTTCTGGGGATAGATTAACTTGGATTTCTTATCATGTAGCTACTGGCCTGACATATTACTTCCTTTTAAATGTTAGTGCAGAAGAATAGTTGGTATATTGTTACATATATTTTCAACCACTGTAATATAGTATAGCAACAATCCTTGAATAATAAAAATATAATTTCATTTAGCATTTGATTAAACATTTAGTAGCACATCATTGTCTGATGAAGGGAATTAGTATAGCCAACAATTACATTTTCTTTGAGCATAATGTGACTGCTTCTGAAGGGAAAAATGCTTAGACAAAAAACAGACAATGCATTTAAACATATTGAAAATGAGTTGAAGAGACTCTGTTGACTAACAGCTTGAGGAAAGGGGGGCATTTTTATAAAAACAGAGGTAAAGCTTTTTGTTTCCTCATGTTTAGCCGTTTATCCTTTTGTTTTCTAACAAGATTCAAAGATCTCATGTAATGCTGAATATACTTTATGCTTTTATTTACAATATTTTTTTTAAGAATTAAAAGCTATATGTTACTAGTTTTGTTTTTGGTTTTAGGTGTAGATTCATCTTAACCTAACCCCTTCAGATCTGTTTCTAATATCATACAGCGTTTACAAGCTTATACCCTGGCAATAAGAATTTATTCATTTTAAAAGATTTCTTCAATTTGCAGATGATTATGTTACTTGTGAGAACAAATAATGATTCCAGACATCTTCAGTGTTATCAGGATATATTATACTCTTCTGAGGCCATCAAACTTGTGTCAAATTATCTTTACATCATACTGCTGTTTCTTTTTAGTAGTCTTTTAATTTTGTCTTACTTGACACCCGCATGCCTATACATTAATTGAGACTGTTGTATTGTCCGATAATAACATTTTAGAGAGATTGTTAATCTAAAACAAAAGAATTTTTTTCAATGGCCATGGTGGATCTAATGCAAGACGTTTCCAAATGAGGAACTCTTGAGGTTCCTGGTCCAACTCTGCAATAGCATGATGTCCATGTATATATTGGCAAAGTCTATGATTCTTTACAAGCCTTTTGAGGCTTTCAGATGTACATCCAATACAAACATAGTTGCTCAGTGAGTTGAAAAAATCATTACCAGACCATGCTTTTTCTCAGCAAAGGCTTTCATCATTTACAGTCCAGCATACTACTTAATATTCCAGGGAGTGTTGATCATAAAGTGTCTAGAAAATAAATTCTTACGATTAGTTTATTATGACCAGCAAAGTTTTAACTATATTATAGCCCGTGGGTGGTTTCAAGTCCTTCACCATAGTAATTTTAATGGGATCTAGCTTGATCACATGAATACAGAGACAATGTCTAAAGCAACTGACGACAGTAAGGCTATTGGTGTTCTTTTGGAAGTTAAGTTTGGCTTTTTGGTCATGGATGCTTTGTAATATGGCATGATATTCTATATTCTGTTCCTGTATTGGCCCTTTTGTTTAACAAACAAAAATATGACATGCCAGTAAACACTTTATCAATATTCCGCTGCAGCATGTCTTCAGCTAAGAGAATGGAAAAATATCAGAATAGAAAACAGTACCAATTAAAAAGTTTACTGAATGTGGCTAGGTTGAATGAGACCTTTGGCATTCATGAAACTGACATAGTTTCCTGCAACTGGCATGTGCATGGTGTCTTTAAGTGGTATTTTTAAGCACTGGTGAAAGGTAATGCAGACCTTTTGTATCTTTTCTTGGGTACTCAGGTAACAATATATTCTAAGTTTTTGCTACTAGTGTTTTGCCCTAATTGGTTCTATATTCATGATGATGATGCCAGACTGCTTTACTTTTCACAGCTCCTTTTTAAGATCAACATAAAGAACGGGGTGTAGACATCTTCATTGTATACTAATTAGCTTTGCATTACAGTCAAAGTGCATGGCAGGAAAATGTAGTATAATGTACTAAGAGTACAGTGAAATATTTACTTTTATGTCCAAGCAACATGTAGCCACTTCCCAATGGCAATGATAAACAACTTCATTTTCTGAATATATTACATATCACTATACCAGACTTAGCTTCTTTGACTGAAATAGACTTGGGTGATGCTCTTTTAATGAAGTCTATGTCTAAACATACTGTAAATGAATGTAAGCTTTCAGAACAACAGAAGGCTTTCTCCATTAGAAGCACAGACCTGACAATACAGATGCAGTATAAGTTTTAGAATAAAGGCAGGTGTAACCACTCTTTGCATTCCAGTAACAGAGCTACTGTTAACTAACATCTTCTTAGCATTGCAGAAGAAAGCTTACTGTAAATAGTTGACTTGTATAACCCCATTTTTTTGTTGTTGATTGAACTTTACAAAGAAATAATAATAAAAAATTCAACAGATTAAAAATGTTCAGGGTCATTTAAAAAAAAAACGAGGTCCTTTTCTCCATCCGTAGTGTCCAATCCCTACTTCAAATCATTATATGCCTTTTCTTTAATCTTTGCCACCTGTCTCTTCACCTTACGTCTTATCTCTTTGTACTCTTGCCTACTTTCTGCATCTCTCTGACTCTCCCACTTCTTCTTCTTCGCCAACCTCTTTCTCTGTATATACTCCTGTACTTCCCCATTCCACCACCAGGTTTCCTTTTCCTCCTTCCTCTGTCCAGATGTCACACCAAGCACCCTTCTAGCTGTTTCCCTTACCGCTTTTGCTGTAGTTGCCCAGCTATCCAGTAACTCTTCACTGCCACCCAGTGCCTGTCTTACCTCCTCCCTAAACTCAACCTTACTGTCTTCCTTTTTCAACTTCCACCATTTGATCCTTAGCTCCGCCCTCACTATCCTCCTCTTCTTGATATCCAACATCCAGACCACCATATTATGCTGCCTAACAAGGCTTTTCCCTGCCATCACATTGCAGTCTCCAGTCTCCTTCAGACTGACTCTGCTGCATAAGATATAATCTACCAGTGTACATCTTCCTCCACTCTTGTACATCTTGTAAGTCTTGTATGTCACGTCAGATAAATATGAGGACAACTGTGTATAATTGTTAATATCTATAAAAAAGAAATCTTTCTAATAATATAGAACTTATCCCCTCCTTCACTTAAAGTTTTA